>JAVIAB010000049.1:18185168-18258667 GCA_032433765.1 Megaustenia siamemsis
GCTCGTGAACATGCAACACCAACAATATATGTGCACACAACGGTGTACAAGCAACACCAACAACATATGTACACACACTGGTGTACAAGCAACACCAACAATATATGTACACACACTGGTGTACAAGCAACACCAACAATATATGTACACACACTGGTGTACAAGCAACACCAACAATATATGTACACACACTGGTGTACAAGCAACACCAACAATATATGTACACACACTGGTGTACAAGCAACACCAACAATATATGTACACACACTGGTGTACAAGC
Organism: Megaustenia siamemsis; assembly: GCA_032433765.1. Taxonomy (NCBI): domain Eukaryota; kingdom Metazoa; phylum Mollusca; class Gastropoda; order Stylommatophora; family Ariophantidae; genus Megaustenia; species Megaustenia siamemsis. The sequence goes on from JAVIAB010000049.1 coordinate 18,185,449, forward strand.
AACACCAACAACATATGTACACACACTCTTGTACAAGCAACACCAACAATAATTAAACACACACATCTCAAACAAAATTGGAAAACACTTACCCCCTAGGTCTCCAAATCGTCAACAAATGAAAACAATCCCAGGATTTCAAACATGCATGGATGTAGACGAATAATTAAATTCAGTTATCCAGGAAGTACAATGAAACAGTTATCCAGGAAGTACAATGAAATAGTTATCCAGGAAGTACATTGAAACGGTTATCCAGGAAGTACATTGAAACGGTTATCCAGGAAGTACATTGAAACGGTTATCCAGGAAGTACATTGAAACGGTTATCCAGGAAGTACATTGAAACGGTTATCCAGGAAGTACATTGAAACGGTTATCCAGGAAGTACATTGAAACGGTTATGCAGGAAGTACATTGAAACAGTTATCCAGGAAGTACATTGAAACGGTTATCCAGGAAGTACATTGAAACGGTTATCCAGGAAGTACATTGAAACGGTTATCCAGGAAGTACATTGAAACAGTTATCCAGGAAGTACATTGAAACAGTTATCCAGGAAGTACATTGAAACAGTTATCCAGGAAGTACATTGAAACAGTTATCCAGGAAGTACATTGAAACAGTTATCCAGGAAGTACATTGAAACGGTTATCCAGGAAGTACATTGAAACAGTTATCCAGGAAGTACATTGAAACAGTTATCCAGGAAGTACATTGAAACAGTTATCCAGTCAGTGAATTAATGAATTAAATAATAGTTATCCAATTATTTCATTAATGATGCAGCTTGCAATATTCGAGAAGATTATTAATGAAATACATGACAGTTATGTGGTAAGCACATTAATGATTCACCACGTTATAAAACAATTACGTTAATGATTCACATGACAGTTATCTATACGAAAAACAGTTATTCGCTTGACAGTTATATATTAAGCACGTTAATGATTCACCTGATAATTATATGGTAAGCACGTTAATGATTCACATGACAGTTATCTATACGAAAAACAGTTATTCGCTTAACAGTTATATATTAAGCACGTTAATGATTCACCTGACAATTACATGATAAGCACGTTAATGATTCACATGACAGTCATCTAAGAAGGCACAGGGATGATCCATCCACAAATTCTCCAATGAAAACAAATCGCATGACAGTTACCTAGTAAGAACGTTGATGATTCATCCAACAGTTGTCTAGCAATCACAATAATAATTGACATCAGATTGATTGAGAAAGCACATCTATGATTCACACAAAGTTGTGCATAAAACACATTAATTATTCACCTAACAACTAGTAAGAACAATAATGATTCACCTAACAGTAACATTCTTTCCGTGCATGTCGTAAGAGTCGACTAAGGAGGTTAAATGGCTTGACAAGCTGTCATTGTATAATGTATTGTTATGGAAACAGATCCATAATCAACAGCACATTAATTATTCACCTGACAGTTAATGGCCACATTAATGATTAACCTGAATTATCCTAGAAGCACACTAATAATTCACTTGACAGTTATTCAAGAAGCACATTAATGATTCACCTGATATTTATTGACAAATTAATAATTAGTTTGACTGTCTAATAAGCACATTAATGATTCACCTGATAGTCAATAACACAATAATGATTCATCTCAGAGATAACTAATAGCACATTAATTATTTACCTGATAGTCAACAGCTTAATAACGATTCATTTGACAGTTAACTAATAAGCACATTAATAATTCATCTGAAAGTTTTCCAAGAAAAACACTAATAATTCAGCTGCCAGTTATTCAGGAAACACATCAATGATTCGCATGATATTCATGAGCACATTAATAAATCTTTCGACAGTCAACTAATAAGAACATTAATGATTCAACTTATAGTCAACGACACAATTATTCATCTGACAGTCAACTAATAACAATATTGATGTTTTATCAGATAGTAAACAGCACATTAAATATTCACCAGACAGTCAACTAATAACCACATTAATGATCAATCTGACAGTCAACAACACATTAATTATTCATCTGACAGTCAACTAATAACCAAATTAATGTTTCATCTGAGAGTCAACAGCACATTAATTATTCTTCTGACAGTCAACTAATAACCAAATTAATGTTTCATCTGAGAGTCAACAGCACATTAATTATTCACCTGAGAGTCACCTAATAACCACATTAATGATTTATCTGACAGTCAACTAATAAACACTGTAATGATTACATGAATTATCCAAGAAGCACACTAATAATTCACCTGACAGTTATTCATGAAGCACATTAAAGATTTACCTGATATTTATCAACACATTAATGATTCATTTGACAGTTAACTTATAAGCACATTAATGATTCACCTGATAGTCAATAGAACTATAATGAATCTCAGAATCAATTAATAAACACAATGATTCACCTGATAGTCATCATCATCATGTGCCATACTGGATGGCGTGGGCGATCATGCCTTCCACAATCCTCTAACTACAGTGCATCGTATCAGTTCTGTTGTTGACTTTTTTTCCATGCCATGACACCAAGCAATCCAGTATTTTCTCTCTTTGTCGTCCGCGATCTCTCATTCCTTTTATTTCGCTAATTGTAACCAAGTATTCCAACTTTCCTCTTCTCATGATGTGCCCGAAAAAATGTTGATTGTTTCTTTATGATGTTTTTTAGGAGCTGCCTTTTAGTATTGGCCTCTTTGAGAATTTCCTCATTGGTCTTTGTATCTGTCCAGGGAACTTTCAACTTTCTTCTGAGAAATCCAATCTCTGTGGCTTCTAATCATCTTTTCATTTGTTTCTCTACTGTCGATGATTATCCTTAATATGTCAGAATTTGTTCTATATAAAAATCATACACAATTAATTATTAGTTCTGAAATGAGTAACAGGACAAAACAACTATAATATTAACAGGACAAAACAACTATAATATAAATAAGACAAAACAACTATAATATAAATAAGACAAAACAACAATAATATCAACAGGACAAAACAACTATAATATCAACAGGAAAAAGCAACTGTAATAACAGGACAAAGCAACTATAATATCAACAGGACAAAACAACAATAATAACAGGACAAAACAATTATAATATCAACAGGACAAAACAACTATAATATCAACAGGACAAAACAACTATAGTATCAACAGGACAAAACAACTATAATATCAAAAGAACAAAGCAACTATAATATCAAGAGGACAAAACAACTACAATATATCAACAGTAAAAACAACTTTAATATCATCAGGAGAAAACAACTATAATATCAACAGGACAAAACAACTATAATATCAACAGGACAAAACTACTATAATATCAACAGGACAAAACAACTATAATATCAACAGGATAACGCAACTATAATATCAACATGACTAAACAACTATAATATCAATAGGATAAAGCAACTATAATATCAACATGACAAAACAACTATAATATCAACAGGACAAAGAACTATAATACAAGCAGGACAAGACAACTATAATATCAACAGGACAAAACATTTATAATATCAACAGGATAAAGCAACTATAATATCAACATAACAAAACAACTATAATGTCAACAGGACAAGGCAATTATAATACCACCAGGACAAAACAACTATGATATCAACAGGATAAAACAACTATAATATCAACATGAAAAAAACAACTATAATATCAACAGGACAAAACAACTATAATATCAACATGACAAAACAACTATAATATCAACAGGATAAAGCAACTATAATATCAACATCACGAAACAACTATAATATCAACATGACAAAACAACTATAATATCAACAGGACAAACCAACTATAATACTAACAGGCCAAAACAACTATAATATCAACAGGACAAAACAACTATAGTATCAAAAAGGACAAAACAACTATAATATCAACAGAACAAGGCAACTATATTTTCAACATGATAAAACAACTATAATATCAACAGGACAAAACAACTGTAGTATAAACAGGACAAAACAACTATTATATCAACAGGACAAAGCAACTATAATATCAACAGGACAAAGCAACTATAATATCAACAGGACAAAACAACAATAATAACAGGACAAAACAACAATAATCTCAACAGTACAAAACAACTATAATATAAATAGGACAAAACAACTATAATATCAACAGGACAAAACAACTATAGTATCAACAGGACAAAACAACTATAATATCAAAAGAACAAAGCAACTATAATATCAAGAGGACAAATCAACTACTATATATCAACTGTAAAAAACAACTTTAATATCATCAGGAGAAAACAACTATAATATCAACAGGACAAAACAACTATATAAACAGGACAAAACAACTATAATATCAACAGGGGAAAACAACTATAATATCAACAGGACAAAAAAACTATAATATCAACAGTACTAAACAACTATAATATCAACAGGACACAGCAAGTATATTATCAACATGACAAAACAACTATAATATAAACAGGACACAGCAACTATAATATCAACAGGACAAAACAACTATAATATCAGGACAAAGCAACTATAATATCAACAGTATAGAGCAACTATAATATCAACAGAATAAAGCAACTATAATATCAACATGAGAAAACAACTATAATATAAACAGGACAAAACAACTATAATAGCAACAGGACAAAACAACTATAATATCAACAGGATAAGGCAACTATAATACCAACAGGATAAGGCAACTATAATATCAACAGGATAAGGCAACCATAATATCAACAGGACAAAACAACTATAATTTCAACAGGATAAGGCAACTATAATATCAACATGACAAAACAACTATAATATCAACATGACAAAACAACTATAATATCAACAGGACAAAGCAACTATAATACTAACAGGCCAAAACAAATATAATATCAACAGGACAAAGAACTATAATATCAAAAAGGACAAAACAACTATAATATCAACAGGACAAGGCAACTATAATATCAACAGTACAAAACAACTATAATATCAACGTGACAAAACAACTATAATATCAACAGGACAAGGACCCTATAATATCAAAATGACAAAACAACTATAATACCAACAGGACAAGGACCCTATAATATCAAAATGACAAAACAACTATAATATCATCAGGACAAAACAACTATAATATCAACAGGACAAGGACCCTATAATATCAAAATGACAAAACAACTATAATATCATCAGGACAAAACAACTATAATATCAACAGGACAAAGTAACTATAATATCAACAGGACAAAACAACAATAATAACAGGACAAAACAACAATAATATCAACAGTACAAAACAACTATAATATAAATAGGACAAAACAACTATAATACCAACAGGACAAAACAACTATAACATCAACAGGAAAAAGCAACTGTAATAACAGGACAAAGCAACTATAAAATCAACAGGACAAAACAACTATAATAACAGGACAAAACAATTATAATATCAACAGGAAAAAAACAACTATAATATCAACAGGACAAAACAACTATAGTATCAACAGGACAAAACAACTATAATATCAAAAGAACAAAGCAACTATAATATCAAGAGGACAACTACAATATATCAACAGTAAAAACAACTTTAATATCATCAGGAGAAAACAACTATAATATCAACAGGACAAAAGAACAATATAAACAGGAGAAAACAACTATGATATCAACAGTACAAAACAACTATAATATCAACAGGACAAAACAACTATAATATCAACAGGACAAAACAAATATAATATCAACAGGACAAGGCAACGATAATATCAACATGACAAAACAACTATAATACCAAAAGGACAAAACAACTATAGTATCAACAGGACAAAGCAACTATAATATCAAAAGAACAAAGCAACTACTATATATCAACTGTAAAAAACAACTACTATATATCAACTGTAAAAAACAACTTTAATATCATCAGGAGAAAACAACTATAATATCAACAGGACAAAACAACTATAATATCAACAGGACAAAACAACTATATAACAGGACAAAACAACTATAATATCAACAGGGGAAAACAACTATAATAACAGGAAGAAAAAAACTATTATATCAACAGTACTAAACAACAATAATATCAACAGGATAAAGCAACTATAATATCAACAGGACAAAACAACTATAATGTTAACAGGACACAGCAACTATAATATCAACATGACAAAACAACTATAACATCAACATGACACTGCAACTATAATATCAAAATGACAAAACAACTATAATATCAACAGGACACAGCAACTATATTATCAACATGACAAAACAACTATAATATCAACAGGACACAGCAACTATAATAACACAAAACAACTATAATATCAACAGTATAGAGCAACTATAATATCAACAGTATAGAGCAACTATAATATCAACAGAATAAAGCAACTATAATATCAACGTGACAAAACAACTATAATATCAACAGGACAAAACAACTATAATACCAACAGGACAAGGCAACTATAATATCAACATGACAAAACAACTATAATATCAACATGACAAAACAACTATAATACCAACAGGACCAAACAACTATAATATCAACAGGATAAGGCAACTATAATATCAACAGGATAAGGCAACAATAATATCAACAGGACAAAACAACTATAATATCAAAAGGATAAGGTAACTATAATATCAACAGGACAAAACAACTATAATATCAACAGGACAAAGCAACTATAATACTAACTGGCCAAAACAACTATAATATCAACAGGACAAGGCAACTATAATACCAACTGGACAAAACAACTAAATATCAACATGACAAAACAACTATAATATCAACAGGACAAGGCAACTATAATATCAACAGGACAAAGCAACTATAATATCAACAGGATAAGGCAACTATAATATCAACATGACAAAACAACTATAATATCAACAGGATAAAGCAACTATAATATCAACATAACAAAACAACAATAATACCAACAGGACAAAATAACTATAATATCAACAGGACAAAGCAACTATAATAACAGGACAAAACAACAATAATAACAGTACACAAAAAAATAATATCAACAGTAAAAAAAAACTATAATATAAATAGGACAAAACAACTATAATATCAACAGGACAAAACAACTATAATATCAACAGGAAAAAGCAACTGTAATAACAGAACAAAGAAACTATAAGAACAAAAGAACAATAATAACAGGACAAAACAACAACAATAACAGGACAAAACAATTATAATATCAACAGGACAAAACAACTATAATATCAACAGGACAAAACAACTATAGTTTCAACAGGACAAAACAACTATAATATCAAGAGGACAAAACAACTAAAATATATCAACAGTAAAAACAACTTTAATATCATCAGGACAAAACAACTTTAATATCATCAGGAGAAAACAACTATAATATCAACAGGACAAAACAACTATAATATCAACAGGACAAAACAACTATAATATCAACAAGATAAGGCAACTATATGATCAACATGACAAAACAACTATAATATCAGCAGGATAAAGCAACTATAATATCAAAATGACAAAACAACTATAATATCAACAGGACAAAGATCTATAATATCAACAGGATAAGGCAACTACAATATCAACAGGATAAGGCAACTATAATATCAACATGACAAAACAACTATAATATCAACAGGATAAAGCAACTATAATATCAACATGACAAAACAACTATAATATTAACAGGACACAGCAACTATAATATCAACGTGCCAAAACAACTATAATATCAACAGGATAAAACAACTATAATATCAACAGGATAAAGCAACTATAATATCAACATGACAAAACAACTATAATATCAACAGGACAAAGCAACTATAATACCAACAGGACAAGACAGCTATAATATCAACAGGACAAAACATTTATAATATCAACATGATAAAGCAACTATAATACCAACAGGTCAAAACAACTATGATATCAACAGGATAAAACAACTATAATATCAACATGACAAAACAACTATAAAATCAACAGGACAAAACAACTATAATATCAACAGGACAAAACAGCTATAGTAACACCAGGACAAAACTATAATATCAACAGGACAAAACAACTGTAGTATCAACGGGAAAAAAATACTATAATATCAACACGACAAAACAACTATAATATCAACAGGACAAAAAAACTATAATATCAACAGTACTAAACAACAATAATATCAACAGGATAAAGCAACTATAATACCAACAGGACAAACCAACTATAATATCGACAGGACACAGCAACTATAATATCAACATGACAAAACAACTATAACATCAGCATGACACAGCAACTATAAAATCAACAGGACACAGCAACTATAATATCAACACAAAACAACTATAATATCAACAGTATAGAGCAACTATAATATCAACAGTATAGATCAACTATAATATCAACAGAATAAAGCAACTATAATATCAACGTGACAAAACAACTATAATATAAACAGGACAAAACAACTATAATACCAACAGGACAAGGCAACTATAATATCAACATGACAAAACAACTATAATAACATGACAAAACAACTATAATATCAACAGGACAAGGCAGCTATAATACCAACAGGACAAAACAACTATAATATCAACAGGATAAGGCAACTATAATATCAACAGGATAAGGCAACTATATGATCAACATGACAAAACAACTATAATATCAGCAGGATAAAGCAACTATAATATCAAAATGACAAAAGAACTATAATATCAACAGGACAAAGATCTATAATATCAACAGGATAAGGCAACTATAATATCAACATGACAAAACAACTATAATATCAACAGGATAAAGCAACTATAATATCAACATGACAAAACAACTATAATATTAACAGGACACAGCAACTATAATATCAACGTGCCAAAACAACTATAATATCAACAGGATAAAACAACTATAATATCAACAGGATAAAACAACTAAATATCAACATGACAAAACAACTATAATATCAACAGGAAAAAAAAACTATAATATCAACAGGATAAGGCAACTATAATAACAACATGACAAAACAACTATAATATCAACAGGATAAAGCAACTATAATAACAGGACAAAACAACAATAATAACAGTACACAAAAAAATAATATCAACAGTAAAAAAAAACTATAATATAAATAGGACAAAACAACTATAATATCAACAGGACAAAACAACTATAATATCAACAGGAAAAAGCAACTGTAATAACAGAACAAAGAAACTATAAGAACAAAAGAACAATAATAACAGGACAAAACAACAACAATAACAGGACAAAACAATTATAATATCAACAGGACAAAACAACTATAATATCAACAGGACAAAACAACTATAGTTTCAACAGGACAAAACAACTATAATATCAAGAGGACAAAACAACTAAAATATATCAACAGTAAAAACAACTTTAATATCATCAGGACAAAACAACTTTAATATCATCAGGAGAAAACAACTATAATATCAACAGGACAAAACAACTATAATATCAACAGGACAAAACAACTATAATATCAACAAGATAAGGCAACTATATGATCAACATGACAAAACAACTATAATATCAGCAGGATAAAGCAACTATAATATCAAAATGACAAAACAACTATAATATCAACAGGACAAAGATCTATAATATCAACAGGATAAGGCAACTACAATATCAACAGGATAAGGCAACTATAATATCAACATGACAAAACAACTATAATATCAACAGGATAAAGCAACTATAATATCAACATGACAAAACAACTATAATATTAACAGGACACAGCAACTATAATATCAACGTGCCAAAACAACTATAATATCAACAGGATAAAACAACTATAATATCAACAGGATAAAGCAACTATAATATCAACATGACAAAACAACTATAATATCAACAGGACAAAGCAACTATAATACCAACAGGACAAGACAGCTATAATATCAACAGGACAAAACATTTATAATATCAACATGATAAAGCAACTATAATACCAACAGGTCAAAACAACTATGATATCAACAGGATAAAACAACTATAATATCAACATGACAAAACAACTATAATATCAACAGGACAAAACAACTATAATATCAACAGGACAAAACAGCTATAGTAACACCAGGACAAAACTATAATATCAACAGGACAAAACAACTGTAGTATCAACGGGAAAAAAATACTATAATATCAACACGACAAAACAACTATAATATCAACAGGACAAAAAAACTATAATATCAACAGTACTAAACAACAATAATATCAACAGGATAAAGCAACTATAATACCAACAGGACAAACCAACTATAATATCGACAGGACACAGCAACTATAATATCAACATGACAAAACAACTATAACATCAGCATGACACAGCAACTATAAAATCAACAGGACACAGCAACTATAATATCAACACAAAACAACTATAATATCAACAGTATAGAGCAACTATAATATCAACAGTATAGATCAACTATAATATCAACAGAATAAAGCAACTATAATATCAACGTGACAAAACAACTATAATATAAACAGGACAAAACAACTATAATACCAACAGGACAAGGCAACTATAATATCAACATGACAAAACAACTATAATAACATGACAAAACAACTATAATATCAACAGGACAAGGCAGCTATAATACCAACAGGACAAAACAACTATAATATCAACAGGATAAGGCAACTATAATATCAACAGGATAAGGCAACTATATGATCAACATGACAAAACAACTATAATATCAGCAGGATAAAGCAACTATAATATCAAAATGACAAAAGAACTATAATATCAACAGGACAAAGATCTATAATATCAACAGGATAAGGCAACTATAATATCAACATGACAAAACAACTATAATATCAACAGGATAAAGCAACTATAATATCAACATGACAAAACAACTATAATATTAACAGGACACAGCAACTATAATATCAACGTGCCAAAACAACTATAATATCAACAGGATAAAACAACTATAATATCAACAGGATAAAACAACTAAATATCAACATGACAAAACAACTATAATATCAACAGGAAAAAAAAACTATAATATCAACAGGATAAGGCAACTATAATAACAACATGACAAAACAACTATAATATCAACAGGATAAAGCAACTATAATATCAAAATAAAACAACTATAATACCAACAGGACAAAACAACTATAATATCAACAGTACAAAGCAACTATAATATCAACAGGACAAAGCAACTATAATATCAACAGGACAAAACAACAATAATATCAACAGTACAAAACAACAATAATATCAACAGTAAAAAAAAACTATAATATAAATAGGACAAAACAACTATAATATCAACAGGACAAAACAACTATAATATCAACAGGAAAAAGCAACTGTAATAACAGGACAAAGCAACTATAAGGACAAAACAACAATAATAACAGGACAAAACAACAATAATAACAGGACAAAACAACTAAAATATCAACAGGACAAAACAACTATAATATCAAAGGGACAAAACAACTATAGTATCAACAGGACAAAACAACTATAATATCAAGATGACAAAACAACTAAAATATATCAACAGTAAAAACAACTTTAATATCATCAGGACAAAACAACTTTAATATCATCAGGAGAAAACAACTATAATATCAACAGGACAAAACAACTATAATATCATCAGGACAAAACAACTATATAAACAGGAGAAAACAACTATAATATCAACAGGACAAAACAACTATAATATCAACAGGACAAATCAACTATAATATCAAAAGGACACAGCAACTATAATATCAACAGGATAAGGCAACTATAATATCAACATGAAAAAACAACTATAATATCAACAGGATAAAGCAACTATAATATCAACATGACAAAACAACTATAATATCAACAGGTCAAAGCAACTATAATAACAGGATAAGGCAACTATAATATCAACAGGATAAGGCAACTATAATATCAACATGACAAAACAACTATAACATCAACAGGATAAAGCAACTATAATAACAGGATAATGCAACTATAATATCAAAATGACAAAACAACTATAATATCAACAGGACATAGCAACTATAATATCAACGTAACAAAACTACTATAATATCAACAGGACAAAACAACTATAATACCAACAGGACAAGGCAACTATAATATCAACAGGACAAGGCAACTATAATATCAACAGGACAAAGCAACTATAATATCAACAGGATAAGGCAACTATAATAACAACATGACAAAACAACTATAATATCAACAGGATAAAGCAACTATAATATCAACATAAAACAACTATAATACCAACAGGACAAAACAACTATAATATCAACAGTACAAAGCAACTATAATATCAACAGGACAAAGCAACTATAATATCAACAGGACAAAGCAACTATAATATCAACAGGACAAAACAACAATAATATCAACAGTAAAAAAAAACTATAATATAAATAGGACAAAACAACTATAATATCAACAGGACAAAACAACTATAATGTCAATAGGAAAAAGCAACTGTAATAACAGGACAAAGCAACTATAAGGACAAAACAACAATAATAACAGGACAAAACAAGTAAAATATCAACAGGACAAAACAACTATAATATCAAAGGGACAAAACAACTATAGTATCAACAGGACAAAACAACTATAATATCAAGATGACAAAACAACTAAAATATATCAACAGTAAAAACAACTTTAATATCATCAGGACAAAACAACTTTAATATCATCAGGAGAAAACAACTATAATATCAACAGGACAAAACAACTATAATATCATCAGGACAAAACAACTATATAAACAGGAGAAAACTACTATAATATCAACAGGACAAAACAACTATAATATCAACAGGACAAATCAACTATAATATCAAAAGGACACAGCAACTATAATATCAACAGGATAAGGCAACTATAATATCAACATGAAAAAACAACTATAATATCAACAGGACAAAGCAACTATAATACCAACAGGACAAGACAGCTATAATATCAACAGGACAAAACATTTATAATATCAACATGATAAAGCAACTATAATACCAACAGGTCAAAACAACTATGATATCAACAGGATAAAACAACTATAATATCAACAGGACAAAACAACTATAATATCAACAGGACAAAACAGCTATAGTAACACCAGGACAAAACTATAATATCAACAGGACAAAACAACTGTAGTATCAACGGGAAAAAAATACTATAATATCAACACGACAAAACAACTATAATATCAACAGGACAAAAAAACTATAATATCAACAGTACTAAACAACAATAATATCAACAGGATAAAGCAACTATAATACCAACAGGACAAACCAACTATAATATCGACAGGACACAGCAACTATAATATCAACATGACAAAACAACTATAACATCAGCATGACACAGCAACTATAAAATCAACAGGACACAGCAACTATAATATCAACACAAAACAACTATAATATCAACAGTATAGAGCAACTATAATATCAACAGTATAGATCAACTATAATATCAACAGAATAAAGCAACTATAATATCAACGTGACAAAACAACTATAATATAAACAGGACAAAACAACTATAATACCAACAGGACAAGGCAACTATAATATCAACATGACAAAACAACTATAATAACATGACAAAACAACTATAATATCAACAGGACAAGGCAGCTATAATACCAACAGGACAAAACAACTATAATATCAACAGTATAAGGCAACTATAATATCAACAGGATAAGGCAACTATATGATCAACATGACAAAACAACTATAATATCAGCAGGATAAAGCAACTATAATATCAAAATGACAAAAGAACTATAATATCAACAGGACAAAGATCTATAATATCAACAGGATAAGGCAACTATAATATCAACATGACAAAACAACTATAATATCAACAGGATAAAGCAACTATAATATCAACATGACAAAACAACTATAATATTAACAGGACACAGCAACTATAATATCAACGTGCCAAAACAACTATAATATCAACAGGATAAAACAACTATAATATCAACAGGATAAAACAACTAAATATCAACATGACAAAACAACTATAATATCAACAGGAAAAAAAAACTATAATATCAACAGGACAAAGCAACTATAATATCAACAGGATAAGGCAACTATAATAACATGACAAAACAACTATAATATCAACAGGATAAAGCAACTATAATATCAAAATAAAACAACTATAATACCAACAGGACAAAACAACTATAATATCAACAGTACAAAGCAACTATAATATCAACAGGACAAAGCAACTATAATATCAACAGGACAAAACAACAATAATATCAACAGTACAAAACAACAATAATATCAACAGTAAAAAAAAACTATAATATAAATAGGACAAAACAACTATAATATCAACAGGACAAAACAACTATAATATCAACAGGAAAAAGCAACTGTAATAACAGGACAAAGCAACTATAAGGACAAAACAACAATAATAACAGGACAAAACAACAATAATAACAGGACAAAACAACTAAAATATCAACAGGACAAAACAACTATAATATCAAAGGGACAAAACAACTATAGTATCAACAGGACAAAACAACTATAATATCAAGATGACAAAACAACTAAAATATATCAACAGTAAAAACAACTTTAATATCATCAGGACAAAACAACTTTAATATCATCAGGAGAAAACAACTATAATATCAACAGGACAAAACAACTATAATATCATCAGGACAAAACAACTATATAAACAGGAGAAAACAACTATAATATCAACAGGACAAAACAACTATAATATCAACAGGACAAATCAACTATAATATCAAAAGGACACAGCAACTATAATATCAACAGGATAAGGCAACTATAATATCAACATGAAAAAACAACTATAATATCAACAGGATAAAGCAACTATAATATCAACATGACAAAACAACTATAATATCAACAGGTCAAAGCAACTATAATAACAGGATAAGGCAACTATAATATCAACAGGATAAGGCAACTATAATATCAACATGACAAAACAACTATAACATCAACAGGATAAAGCAACTATAATAACAGGATAATGCAACTATAATATCAAAATGACAAAACAACTATAATATCAACAGGACATAGCAACTATAATATCAACGTAACAAAACTACTATAATATCAACAGGACAAAACAACTATAATACCAACAGGACAAGGCAACTATAATATCAACAGGACAAGGCAACTATAATATCAACAGGACAAAGCAACTATAATATCAACAGGATAAGGCAACTATAATAACAACATGACAAAACAACTATAATATCAACAGGATAAAGCAACTATAATATCAACATAAAACAACTATAATACCAACAGGACAAAACAACTATAATATCAACAGTACAAAGCAACTATAATATCAACAGGACAAAGCAACTATAATATCAACAGGACAAAGCAACTATAATATCAACAGGACAAAACAACAATAATATCAACAGTAAAAAAAAACTATAATATAAATAGGACAAAACAACTATAATATCAACAGGACAAAACAACTATAATGTCAATAGGAAAAAGCAACTGTAATAACAGGACAAAGCAACTATAAGGACAAAACAACAATAATAACAGGACAAAACAAGTAAAATATCAACAGGACAAAACAACTATAATATCAAAGGGACAAAACAACTATAGTATCAACAGGACAAAACAACTATAATATCAAGATGACAAAACAACTAAAATATATCAACAGTAAAAACAACTTTAATATCATCAGGACAAAACAACTTTAATATCATCAGGAGAAAACAACTATAATATCAACAGGACAAAACAACTATAATATCATCAGGACAAAACAACTATATAAACAGGAGAAAACTACTATAATATCAACAGGACAAAACAACTATAATATCAACAGGACAAATCAACTATAATATCAAAAGGACACAGCAACTATAATATCAACAGGATAAGGCAACTATAATATCAACATGAAAAAACAACTATAATATCAACAGGATAAAGCAACTATAATATCAACATGACAAAACAACTATAATATCAACAGGTCAGAGCAACTATAATAACAGGATAAGGCAACTATAATATCAACAGGATAAGGCAACTATAATATCAACATGACAAAACAACTATAACATCAACAGGATAAAGCAACTATAATAACAGGATAATGCAACTATAATATCAAAATGACAAAACAACTATAATATCAACAGGACATAGCAACAATAATATCAACGTAACAAAACTACTATAATATCAACAGGACAAAACAACTATAATACCAACAGGACAAGGCAACTATAATATCAACATGACAAAACAACTATAATATCAACATGACAAAACAACTATATTATCAACAGGACAAGGCAACTATAATACCAACAGGACAAAACAACTATAATATCAACAGGATAAGGCAACTATAATATCAACAGGATAAGGCAACTATAATATCAACAGGACAAAACAACTATAATATCAAAAGGATAAGGCAACTATAATATCAACAGGACAAAACAACTATAATATCAACAGGACAAAACAACTATAATATCAACAGGACAAAACAACTATAATATCAAAAAGGACAAAACAACTATAATATCAACATGACAAGGCAACTATAATATCAACAGTACAAAACAACTATAATATCAACATGACAAAACAACTATAATAACAGGACAAGGCAACTATAATACCAACTGGACAAAAAACCTAAATATCAACATGACAAAACAACTATAATATCAACAGGACAAGGCAACTATAATATCAACAGGACAAAGCAACTATAATATCAAGAGGATAAGGCAACTATAATATCAACATAACAAAACAACTATAATACCAACAGGACAAAACTATAATATCAACAGGACAAAGCAACTATAATATCAACAGGACAAAGCAAATATAATATCAACAGGACAAAACAACAATAATATCAACAGTACAAAACAACAATAATATCAACAGTAAAAAAAAACTATAATATAAATAGGACAAAACAACTATAATATCAACAGGACAAAATAACTATAATATCAACAGGAAAAAGCAACTGTAATAACAGGACAAAGCAACTATAAGGACAAAACAACAATAATAACAGGACAAAACAACAATAATAACAGGACAAAACAATTATAATATCAACAGGACAAAACAACTATAATATCAACAGGACAAAACAACTACAGTTTCAACAGGACAAAACAACTATAATATCAAGAGGACAAAACAACTAAAATATATCAACTGTAAAAAACAACTACTATATATCAACTGTAAAAAACAACTTTAATATCATCAGGAGAAAACAACTATAATATCATCAGGACAAAACAACAATATAAACAGGAGAAAACAACTATAATATCATCAGGACAAAACAACTATAATATCAACAGGACACAGCAACTATAATATCAACAGGATAAGGCAACAATAATATCAACATGACAAAACAACTATAATATCAACAGGATAAAGCAACTATAATATCAACATGACAAAACAACTATAATATCAACAGGACAAAGCAACTATAATACCAACAGAACAAGACAACTATAATATCAACAGGACAAAACATTTATAATATCAACATGATAAAGCAACTATAATACCAACAGGTCAAAACAACTATGATATCAACAGGATAAAACAACTATAATATCAACATGACAAAACAACTTTAATATCAACAGGACAAAACAACTATAATATCAACAGGACAAAACAGCTATAGTAACACCAGGACAAAACAACTATAATATCAACAGTACAAAACAACTGTAGTATCAACGGGACAAAACAACTATAATATCAACAGGACAAAACGACTATAATATCAACAGGACAAAACAACTATAATATCAACAGGACAAAGCGACTATAATAACAACATGACAAAACAACTATAATATCAACAGGATAAAGCAACTATAATATCAAAATAAAACAACTATAATACCAACAGGACAAAACAACTATAATAACAACAGTACAAAGCAACTATAATATCAACAGGACAAAGCAACTATAATATCAACAGGACAAAACAATAATATCAACAGTACAAAACAACAATAATATCAACAGTAAAAAAAAACTATAATATAAATAGGACAAAACAACTATAATATCAACAGGACAAAACAACTATAATATCAACAGGAAAAAGCAACTGTAATAACAGGACAAAGCAACTATAAGGACAAAACAACAATAATAACAGGACAAAACAACAATAATAACAGGACAAAACAACTATAGTATCAACAGGACAAAACAACTATAATATCAAGATGACAAAACAACTAAAATATATCAACAGTAAAAACAACTTTAATATCATCAGGACAAAACAACTTTAATATCATCAGGAGAAAACAACTATAATATCAACAGGACAAAACAACTATAATATCATCAGGACAAAACAACTATATAAACAGGAGAAAACAACTATAATATCAACAGGACAAAACAACTATAATATCAACAGGACAAATCAACTATAATATCAAAAGGACACAGCAACTATAATATCAACAGGATAAGGCAACTATAATATCAACATGAAAAAACAACTATAATATCAACAGGATAAAGCAACTATAATATCAACATGACAAAACAACTATAATATCAACAGGTCAAAGCAACTATAATAACAGGATAAGGCAACTATAATATCAACAGGATAAGGCAACTATAATATCAACATGACAAAACAACTATAACATCAACAGGATAAAGCAACTATAATAACAGGATAATGCAACTATAATATCAAAATGACAAAACAACTATAATATCAACAGGACATAGCAACTATAATATCAACGTAACAAAACTACTATAATATCAACAGGACAAAACAACTATAATACCAACAGGACAAGGCAACTATAATATCAACAGGACAAGGCAACTATAATATCAACAGGACAAAGCAACTATAATATCAACAGGATAAGGCAACTATAATAACAACATGACAAAACAACTATAATAACAACATGACAAAACAACTATAATATCAACAGGATAAAGCAACTATAATACCAACAGGACAAAACAACTATAATACCAACAGGACAAAACAACTATAATATCAACAGTACAAAGCAACTATAATATCAACAGGACAAAGCAACTATAATATCAACAGGACAAAGCAACTATAATATCAACAGGACAAAACAACAATAATATCAACAGTAAAAAAAAACTATAATATAAATAGGACAAAACAACTATAATATCAACAGGACAAAACAACTATAATATCAATAGGAAAAAGCAACTGTAATAACAGGACAAAGCAACTATAAGGACAAAACAACAATAATAACAGGACAAAACAACAATAATAACAGGACAAAACAACTAAAATATCAACAGGACAAAACAACTATAATATCAAAGGGACAAAACAACTATAGTATCAACAGGACAAAACAACTATAATATCAAGATGACAAAACAACTAAAATATATCAACAGTAAAAACAACTTTAATATCATCAGGACAAAACAACTTTAATATCATCAGGAGAAAACAACTATAATATCAACAGGACAAAACAACTATAATATCATCAGGACAAAACAACTATATAAACAGGAGAAAACAACTATAATATCAACAGGACAAAACAACTATAATAACAGGACAAATCAACTATAATATCAAAAGGACACAGCAACTATAATATCAACAGGATAAGGCAACTATAATATCAACATGAAAAAACAACTATAATATCAACAGGATAAAGCAACTATAATATCAACATGACAAAACAACTATAATATCAACAGGTCAAAGCAACTATAATAACAGGATAAGGCAACTATAATATCAACAGGATAAGGCAACTATAATATCAACATGACAAAACAACTATAACATCAACAGGATAAAGCAACTATAATAACAGGATAATGCAACTATAATATCAAAATGACAAAACAACTATAATATCAACAAGACATAGCAACTATAATATCAACGTAACAAAACTACTATAATATCAACAGGACAAAACAACTATAATACCAACAGGACAAGGCAACTATAATATCAACATGACAAAACAACTATAATATCAACATGACAAAACAACTATATTATCAACAGGACAAGGCAACTATAATACCAACAGGACAAAACAACTATAATATCAACAGGATAAGGCAACTATAATATCAACAGGATAAGGCAACTATAATATCAACAGGACAAAACAACTATAATATCAAAAGGATAAGGCAACTATAATATCAACAGGACAAAACAACTATAATATCAACAGGACAAAACAACTATAATATCAACAGGACAAAACAACTATAATATCAAAAAGGACAAAACAACTATAATATCAACATGACAAGGCAACTATAATATCAACAGTATAAAACAACTATAATATCAACATGACAAAACAACTATAATAACAGGACAAGGCAACTATAATACCAACTGGACAAAAAACCTAAATATCAACATGACAAAACAACTATAATATCAACAGGACAAGGCAACTATAATATCAACAGGACAAAGCAACTATAATATCAACAGGATAAGGCAACTATAATATCAACATAACAAAACAACTATAATACCAACAGGACAAAACTATAATATCAACAGGACAAAGCAACTATAATATCAACAGGACAAAGCAAATATAATATCAACAGGACAAAACAACAATAATATCAACAGTACAAAACAACAATAATATCAACAGTAAAAAAAAACTATAATATAAATAGAACAAAACAACTATAATATCAACAGGACAAAATAACTATAATATCAACAGGAAAAAGCAACTGTAATAACAGGACAAAGCAACTATAAGGACAAAACAACAATAATAACAGGACAAAACAACAATAATAACAGGACAAAACAATTATAATATAAACAGGACAAAACAACTATAATATCAACAGGACAAAACAACTATAATATCAAGAGGACAAAAAAACTAAAATATATCAACTGTAAAAAACAACTACTATATATCAACTGTAAAAAACAACTTTAATATCATCAGGAGAAAACAACTATAATATCATCAGGACAAAACAACAATATAAACAGGAGAAAACAACTATAATATCAACAGGACAAAACAACTATAGTATCAACAGGGTAAAACAACTATAATATCAAAAGAACAAAGCAACTATAATATCAAGAGGACAAAACAACTACAATATATCAACAGTAAAAACAACTTTAATATCATCAGGAGAAAACAACTATAATATCAACAGGACAAAACAACTATAATATCAACAGGACAAAACTACTATAATATCAACAGGACAAAACAACTATAATATCAACAGGATAACGCAACTATAATATCAACATGACTAAACAACTATAATATCAACAGGATAAAGCAACTATAATATCAACATGACAAAACAACTATAATATCAACAGGACAAAGAACTATAATACAAGCAGGACAAGACAACTATAATATCAACAGGACAAAACATTTATAATATCAACAGGATAAAGCAACTATAATATCAACATAACAAAACAACTATAATGTCAACAGGACAAGGCAATTATAATACCACCAGGACAAAACAACTATGATATCAACAGGATAAAACAACTATAATATCAACATGAAAAAAACAACTATAATATCAACAGGACAAAACAACTATAATATCAACATGACAAAACAACTATAATATCAACAGGATAAAGCAACTTTAATAACACCAGGACAAAACAACTATAATATCAAAAAGGACAAAACAACTATAATATCAACATGACAAGGCAACTATAATATCAACAGGACAAAACAACTATAATATCAAAAGGATAAGGCAACTATAATATCAACAGGACAAAACAACTATAATATCAACAGGACAAAACAACTATAATATCAACAGGACAAAACAACTATAATATCAAAAAGGACAAAACAACTATAATATCAACATGACAAGGCAACTATAATATCAACAGTACAAAACAACTATAATATCAACATGACAAAACAACTATAATAACAGGACAAGGCAACTATAATACCAACTGGACAAAAAACCTAAATATCAACATGACAAAACAACTATAATATCAACAGGACAAGGCAACTATAATATCAACAGGACAAAGCAACTATAATATCAACAGGATAAGGCAACTATAATATCAACATAACAAAACAACTATAATACCAACAGGACAAAACTATAATATCAACAGGACAAAGCAACTATAATATCAACAGGACAAAGCAAATATAATATCAACAGGACAAAACAACAATAATATCAACAGTACAAAACAACAATAATATCAACAGTAAAAAAAAACTATAATATAAATAGGACAAAACAACTATAATATCAACAGGACAAAATAACTATAATATCAACAGGAAAAAGCAACTGTAATAACAGGACAAAGCAACTATAAGGACAAAACAACAATAATAACAGGACAAAACAACAATAATAACAGGACAAAACAATTATAATATCAACAGGACAAAACAACTATAATATCAACAGGACAAAACAACTATAGTATCAACAGGACAAAACAACTATAATATCAAGAGGACAAAACAACTAAAATATATCAACTGTAAAAAACAACTACTATATATCAACTGTAAAAAACAACTTTAATATCATCAGGAGAAAACAACTATAATATCATCAGGACAAAACAACAATATAAACAGGAGAAAACAACTATAATATCAACAGGACAAAACAACTATAATATCAACAGGACACAGCAACTATAATATCAACAGGACAAGGACCCTATAATATCAACATGACAAAACAACTATAATATCAACAGGATAAAGCAACTATAATATCAACATGACAAAACAACTATAATATCAACAGGACAAAGCAACTATAATACCAACAGAACAAGACAACTATAATATCAACAGGACAAAACATTTATAATATCAACATGATAAAGCAACTATAATACCAACAGGTCAAAACAACTATGATATCAACAGGATAAAACAACTATAATATCAACATGACAAAACAACTATAATATCAACATGACAAAACAACTATAATATCAACAGGACAAAACAACTATAATATCAACAGGACAAAACAGCTATAGTAACACCAGGACAAAACAACTATAATATCAACAGTACAAAACAACTGTAGTATCAACGGGACAAAACAACTATAATATCAACAGGACAAAACAACTATAATATCAACAGGACAAAACAACTATAGTAACACCAGGACAAAACGACTATAGTAACATCAGGACAAAACGACTATAATAACAACAGGACAAAACAACTATTATATCAACAGGACAAACCAACTTTAATAACACCAGGACAAAACGACTATAATATCAACAGGACAAAACAACTATAATATCAACAGGACAAGACTATAATATCAACAGGACAAAACGACTATAATATCAACAGGACAAAACGACTATAATATCAACAGGACAAAACAACTATAATATCAACAGGACAAAACAACTATAATATCAACAGGACAAAACAACTATAATATCAACAGGACAAAACGACTATAATATCAACAGGACAAATCAACTATAATATCAACAGGACAAAACAACTATAATATCAACAGTACAAAACAACTATAATATCAACAAGACAAAACGACTATAATATCAACAGGACAAAACAACTATAATATCAACAGGACAAAGCGACTATAATATCAACAGAAAACACCTTCGTCTAAAATGGAATAAAACGCAGCGGCAATTGCGTGTAAAGCAAATCAATGGCCATTAAGTAAGAAACGAACTGACAAATAATGAGCTGATATCACAAGTTCTCGATAATACCTGAACTAACAACTAACTAATCTGTTTTAATATGATCTGTTAGTAGATCTTTTAAATCAATAATCGAAAGTGAAGTATACCTTTTGTCTGCAAAGTGATAATAAATATTAAACAATTTGATAAACTGTCAAAACTTGATAACAAGCCGTTCATTAGAAACCACTGTATCTATGTCGTTATGAGACCGTGTAAAACTGTAGGAAAAGTTCACGTGGTTTGAGTGACAGGGTCCGTGCTGACATTTCTCGTGGGCGGACATCTCACTATGATAACGGTTTCACGTCCTGTGCGAGGTGACCTGACAGAAGTCGTGTTTTAATGTACACAGTTGTAGAATACCGAGAACATGTGAGCTGTCATCTTATTTTTTTTTAAATGTAAAGAGCCCCTGTCACGTCTATTGGCGTATAGGGAATATGGTGTGAGTGACCATAATTTTTACAGACCTACGGCACATGATTTTAGGGGTAATGTGGTCGGTATTACGCTCGTGCCGCTTTCATCATCATCATGTGCCATACCGGTTGGCGTAGGTGATCATGTCCCTCCACAATCCTCTAACTACAGTGCATCGTATCAGTTCTATTGTTGACTGTTTTCCAAGCCATGACACCAAGCTATCCAGTATTTTCTCTCTTTGTCGTCCGCGATCTCTCTTTCCTTTTATTTTGCCAGTTTTAACCAAGTATTCCAACTTTCCTTTTCTCATGATATGCCTGAAAAATAAAATGTTGATTATTTCTTTCTGATGTTTTTTAAGAGCTCCCTTTTTGTGTTGGCCTCTTTGAGAACTTCCTCGTTGGTCTTTTTAGCTGTCCAGGGAACTTTCAACATTCTTTACTTCCCGCTTTACTTTCCCAAAAAAATATCCGGTACCCATTTGAGACTGGGTGAACCCGGAAACCGTCGATCAGGATCGAACGCAACCTCTTGTCCTTTGTAAAGTCTAGTTCACTAACCACTGAGCTATCGCGGCTCCTGTCGTCTTATAGTTGATTGTAATTTAATTTGGTAGTTTAATCTACATAAGGTAAAGGTATTTACTTAATTAAAGTGCAGATATAGACAAAGGAAACAAAAGAGCCAGAAAACGAACAGATGTTATGAAGAAATTAGCAGGAACGGACTGGCAAGCAGACAGCAATATCTTGAAATGACTCTACGTAGGAAGAATAAGACCAGTCCTAGAGTATGGAGTCACAGCCTGGGCTACAGCTTCCAAATCACAGCTTAGCAAATTTAACACAACACAAATCCAGGTTGCCCATATCATGGTAACAAATAATAATACATAAATATTATTATATGGGGAACTTCCGAGGCGATAATAGGGAATAATAGAACAAATATACAATTTATTTCCGGTCTGTGATCGTTACCCTATGCTATAGTAATTGAGAGCGCCTTTCGTGGAAGACACTACTACAATAGCCAATTTTTATAGTTGGCTGAGTGGCAGTGTGCCAAGCGTTCGGCCTCTCGTGGCAAGGCGCGGTGCCAGGGAGTACGGGTTCGATCCCACTTCGGACCATATATTGTTCTTCGTTTTTTTCTGTTGTTGTTTGTCTGTTAATTTTTCCGAGTGCTAACACATACTTATTTGTTCTATTATTGCCCATATCATCACTGGTGCTATGAAATCTACACCTTTCGAGTCTCTGGAAACAGTAACAGGTTTACAACCCTTAGAAGACAGACGGAAAACTAAAGTAATTCAACAAGCGGAGAGATATAAAAAGCTCCCTAACCACCCCATGCACCAAAGAATAACTGGTTTCGAAAAAGGAAGACTAAAGATGAGCAACTTCGCTGCAATCTCCAAAGAACTGACAACCCAGTACTGTCACAAACAATGCCGACACCCATAAGACCATCTGATATGACTCCTCATGGGAAACACAAAATACCAGAACTTGAGGAAGACATAATAGGGATCATGAAAAAAGGCACCCAAACAGACGCAGAGAACAACGCACATAGAAAAACACATAAACAACAACTACCCAAAGGACTCCTGGTCACACATATACACAGATGGCTCTGCTACAAATGTCACCAGAAATGGAGGAGGAGGTGTGTTCTTGAGGCTGAATAACCAGGAAGAGATCACCAAGTCAATAGCTACTGGGAAATTCTCAAACAACTATAAAGCAGAAACTGAAGCCCTCAAAGACGCCGCGAAACTGGCTATCCAACACAAAAATAACGTGCACAAGAAATTGGTGATACTGACTGATGCACAGTCAGTCCTAACAGTTCTAAAACCGCCCAGGAACAGTGAGCTAGATGACTTGAGTACAAGCTTAGACCAACTGTGCAATAACTTCCAGAGGGCGGTCATCCACTGGATACCATCACACTGTAATATACACGGAAACGAAAGCGCAAACAAATTAGCTAAAGAGGGATGGAGATTACAACAAGAGAACCATCTGGTCAGCTACGATGAAGCCAAATCCATCATCAAAGGAAAGTATCATGAAAAATGGAAACAAGAACACTCAAGTATAACGAGAGGGATGGATACCTCCAACTATCAAGGATGGATCAAGTCATCATACTTCTCCTACGCACCGGCTACAACAGAATGAGAAATCACATGTTCACTAAACTCAAAATAGGAACTACCAGCCAGCGCCGCTGTACACTGGATAACATGACAACTAAACATATTCTACAGAATTGCCACCACTACACAGACCTGAGGAGGACAATGTGGTCCACACCCACCTCCCCGAAAGAGAAACTATACGGGGCAATCGAATCACTTAAACAGACAGCTGATAAGGGAGTACGGAGTCCTAGTCTGAATGACGTCATGATCGCAGAAGGAGAAGAGGAAGATTTAAGTGAGGGGTTTTACGTATTCTGGACACAACGAAAAGATCTTGTGGCATATACCATTTAGGATACAAGGAGAAAGGAAGGCCCTAGGATATAAGGATACAAGGAGAAAGGAATGCCCTAGGATATAAGGATACAAGGAGAAAGGAAGGCCCTAGGATATAAGGATGCACGAAGTCAGAGTCACCAGATAGAATGTTGATGGAAGTTAATACAAGTTACATAACTAGCGATAACCAGAAAGCTACACGAACACCATCTCTCCAACACCTCACGGTACTAACAGTAGGACAGAAGCTGACAATAACTGAAGCTACACAAATAGCGATAACCAGAAAGCTACACGAACACCATCTCTCCAACACCTCACGGTACAAACAGTAGGACAGAAGATGACAATAACTGAAGCTACACAAATAGCGATAACCAGAAAGCTACACGAACACCATCTCTCCAACACCTCACGGTACAAACAGTAGGACAGAAGATGACAATAACTGAAGCTACACAAATAGCGATAACCAGAAAGCTACACGAACACTATCTCTCAAACACCTCACGGTACAAACAGTAGGACAGAAGCTGACAATAACTGAAGCTACACAAATAGCGATAACCAGAAAGCTACATGAACACCATCTCTCCAACACCTCACGGTACAAACAGTAGGACAGAAGATGACAATAACTGAAGCAACACTAATAGCGATAACCAGAAAGCTACACGAACACCATCTCTCCAACACCTCACAGTACAAACAGTAGTTCAACAATAACAGAAATATAAAAGAAGACATTGAAGGGTGGTAGGCAATACCCAATGAACTCTCCCCAGCTTCCTCCCCATCCATCACCAAGGGTTAGGTACCTATTTTTTTGGTGATTCGATTTGATGACGAGTTTTGAACTTATTGTTCAGCATGGACAGCGTGCCTTCAGTAATTTCATAAACTTGACATCTAAATCAACTATCAAATAGGAGGTATAAAAAAAAAGTAAAGAGCCCCCGTCACGCCAAGTGGCGTATAGGGGATATGGTGTTAGTGACCATAATTTTTACACACCTTCGGCATGTGATTTTTGGGGTAATGTGGTCAGTATTACGCCCGTGCCGCTTTACTTTCTCAGAAAAAAATCCGGTACCCATTTAAGGCTGCGTGAACTCGGAAGCCGTCGGTTGGGGTCGAACCCTACCCCTTGTCCTTTGTATTGTCCAGGAGTAGTCCCAGTTTATGACACCCCATCAACATGTTAATGTCTTAGTTTCATTAGTCTATGTGTTCATGTCTTATTACCTTATTCATGTTCCTGAAAAAAACATATTTCAAGTATTATCTCCTTGTTTCACTTTCTGCGACAGAATGTACAAATTCTCCTCCCAAAACTAAATTGATAATAGTTCGGTGATAACTTAAATATCATGATAAAACAGCACAAACTTCTAATAAACTTGTATACTCCATCAAAGATTCACACAGTTGTTGTTTCTTAAAATTATTTAACAAAACATGCAACTAAAATATATCATTATAAAACAGCAGAGATTTCTAATAAACTTATATATATATACTTACATATACTTATATAAACTTACATATATACATACATGTATACTTACATATACTTATATGCTCCATTAAAGATACATACAGTTCTTATTTCTAAAATGTTTAACAAAACATGCAACTAAAATGTATCATCATAAAACAGCACACAAATCTTCTAATAAACATGTATACATCATCATGGATTCACACAGTTATTATTTCTAAAATGATTAACAAAACATGCAATTAAAATAGCAACACAAAACAGCACTGACCAGTTTTAAAACAAAACATTACAGTTAGGTTCAATGAAAAGGCCTCAACTACGAGCTATTGAATTGAACCTTCTTGCTATATACCTGAAGGAATTCTCTGGTTTTTTTTTTTATGTAAAGCCAAGTCCACAACACATCCTTATATAAACAGCTTGAGTGAAGGAAGAACGTCAGAGTTAAGATGAGAGAATGTACAAAAGAAGTAAGAAAGACGATATCTTCTTTTATCCTCAAAGCCACTAGCCTCCCTCCCCTGATACAGGTAATTTAACTGATTCGCTTTAAACTTTATCCAGTAGTCTCTGAGGTCAGAGAAAGCGTAGGAACAACAACAATACGAGGGCAGGCTTCAAACCAAACCTCAGTAATTCCACTATATTGTTATTTATCTTCAAAAAGGTTGACACAGATAATGAACGTATTTTCAATTCTCGGTTTTACGATTTTACATTTTACGTTGAAAATGTTCTTGTAAAACCGAATAGATTGGGGTCTTACGCGTATAAAGACTCCGAAGGTTAAATGATATAAGAGTCTTTTGAGATGCGCTGCAATTACATCTGCCATCCGTACATGGTGACACAGTTAGCTCGTCATATATGAGCGTAAAGGGGGAATAAATGCGAAGCTATTGTAAAGTTTATTTATTGCAAAGTTTATTTATTGTAAAGTTTATTTATTGTAAAGTTTATTTATTGCAAAGTTTATTTATTGTAAAGTTTATTTATTGTAAAGTTTATTTATTGCAAAGTTTATTTATTGTAAAGTTTATTTATTGTAAAGTTTATTTATTGCAAAGTTTATTTATTGTAAAGTTTATTTATTGTAAAGTTTATTTATTGTAAAGTTTTTATTTATTTATTGCAAAGTTTATTTATTGTAAAGTTTATTTATTGTAAAGTTTATTTATTGTAAAGATGATCATAGCACAAATAAACCTTATGACTCATGACAAAGATATTACTAAGAATAATCATGTGAAGAGTGCGAGACAAAATCAGTCCAGAAATTAGCGATGAACAGTGTGGTTTTGTTGGAGGTAAAGGAACGAGCAATGCCATATATATCATACAATCTTTAGTAGAAAAAGCCATAGAGGTAAAAACAGATCTTTACCTATGTTTCATAGATTATCATCATCATCAAGTGCCGGAACTACTGGCGTCGGTAATAATGTCTCTCCACAAGTTTCGATTTCGACAGTTCTTTTGTCATTTCTGTTGTTGACCTTCTGTCAAGCCATTCTCTTAAGCTTTCTAGTATTTTCTCGCTTTGCTTCCCTCTATCTCTTCGTACCTCAATTTTTCCAGTTGTTACAATATATTCAAGTTGTTCTCTTCTCATTACATGGCCAAAAATGATGATTGTTTCTTCCTAATATTGGAAATTAGCTCTCTTTTTGCTTCGACCTCTTTCAGAACATTTTCATTACTCTTCTTAGCTGTCCATGGTATTCTCAACATTCTTCTGTAAAACCACATTTCTACAGACTCCAGTGATTTTCTTGTCTGTTGTCCTATTGTCCATGATTCACATTCATATATTAAGACTGGCTCTACATAACATTTAAGAACTCTTTTTCTTGTTTTTATTGTCAAAAATGGATTGCTTAGTATCTCCCTCATTTTCTGGAAAGCTGCATTTGCCTGAGCCATTCTGCATCTCACCTCTTGTGTACATCTTCCGTCTGAGGTTAACAAAGTTCCCAAATATTTAAATTCATTTACCTTCATAGATTACACCAAGGCATTTGATAAAGTAAAGCACCAAGAAATAATCAACATTTTATAAAGCATAAACGTTGACAGCAAAGATCTAAGAATAATAAAGAACATGTACTGGCAACAAACAGCGGCCATAAGAACTGGAAACCAATTGGGAATGTTTCAACAAATAATACAGGGTGTTAGACAAGGTTGTGTGCTGTCACCAGATTTGTTTAATATTTATAGTGAGATTATTTTAAGATCCATAAAGGGCATGCCTGGAATAACAATCGGGGGTCATAATATAAATAATCTAAGGTATGCTGATGATAAATTCTTAATCGCTAAGAATGAAAATGAGTTACAAGAAATGTTAAACATTGTAGTGAAGGAAAGCAAAAATAAAGGACTCAGCCTTAATAGCAAAAAGACAGAAGTAATGGTAACAACAAAGAAAGAGACATCACCTCAGTGCAAAATAAAGACAAGTGGAACAATATTAAAACAGGTAAATGAATTTAAATATTTGGTAACATTGTTAACCTCAGAAGGAAGATGTACAACAGAGGTGAGATGCAGAATGGCTCAGGCAAAAGCAGCTTTCCAAAAAATGAGGAAGATACTATGCAATCCATTGTTGACAATAGAAACAAGAAAAAGAGTTCTTAAATGTTATGTAGAGCCAGTCTTAACATATGGATGTGAATCATGGACAATAGGTCAACAGACAAGGAAATCACTGGGGTCTGTAGAAATGTGGTTTAACAAAAGAATGTTCAGAATACCATGGACAGCTAAGAAAAGTAATGTAAACGTTCTAAAAGAGGCCAAAGCAGAGAGAGAGAGAGAGAGAGAGAGAGAGAGAGAGAGAGAGAGAGAGAGAAAGAAGAGAAAGAGCTAATTTCAAATATTAGGAAGAAACAATCATCATTTTTTGGCCATGTAATGAGAAGAGAACAGCTGGAATATATTGTAACAACTAAGAAAATTGAGGGACGAATAGATAGAGGGAAGCAAAGAGAAAAGATACCAGACAGCTTAAGAGAATAGCTTGGCAGAAGGTCAACATCATTATCATGTGCCATACCGGTTGGCGTAGGCGGTTATGTCTTTCCACGATCTTCTATCAACAGTGCATCGTATCAGTTCTATTGTTGACTGCTTTCCATGCCATGACACCAAGCTGTGGTGCTTCTAGTAACAGACTAACCTGCCTTTGGTTCTTTGGTTATGGGAGGCCCCGGTTTCACTGCAAACGAATTAAAATCCATAATTGCTCAACCGCCCGTGCCAGTGGAATCATCTGAATTACTAACTCATCTCCTAAACAAAGAAAGGTAGCTGTAGTCCCCACCATAGCAGTCTCAGCACACGCCAAAAACCTAAGGCGAAACCGCACAGAAAGTGAACACAGCCAACCGTTCCCAGTCATACGATATCATCATTCATCGTAAACAATTGGAATATCGAAACATGATCAAACCTGCCTATTCTGACCATGAGAGTAAGGATCGAAAATGGAAGACAACCCGGCACTCAAAATTAACATGCTGAAGTCGGATGTGTTGGGTCGAGCGGCTCAAATATCACCGTTATATGGCAAACCATAAAACAACGCAGACGCGCCAACTTAACGTCCTTTTAAGGACGGATGATGAAAAGGTGTTCATCTTTAGTCATCGGGTAAATGCAAGCAAAAACTTCAAACAAATTAAAATCCATAACTGCTCAACCGCACGTGCCAGTGGAATCATCCGAGTTAACATATCATCTCACTGAAAGATCCAAACAAAGGCAGTTGCAATCTCTATCATAGCAGCCACAGCACACGCCATAAGACACAAGACGCAGCCGCATCGAAAGTGAACGAAACCAATTTGTCCTTCGTCATACGATATCATCATTCATCGTAAGCAATCGGAATATCGAAACACGATTCGGATAAAAAAAACCGTGATAGCTCAGTGGTTAGTTAACTGGACTACAAAGGACAAGAGATAGGGTTCGATCCCAACCGACGACTTTCGGTTTCACCCAGCCTTTAATGAGTACCGTATTTTTTTGCTGGGAAAGTAAAGCGGCAAGGGCGTAAAACCGACCACATTACCTAAAAAATCATGTGCCGAAGGTCTGTAGAATTTATGGTCACTAACACCGTATTCCCGTTTATGCCACTTGGCGCGACGGGGGTTTTCATTACTGTTAGCTGTCCATGGTATTCTCAATATTCTTCTGTAAAACAACATGTCTTCAGACTCCAGTGATGTTCTTGTCTCTTGACCTATTGTCCATGATTCACATCCATATGTTAAGACTGGCTCTATATAACATTTAAGAAATATTTTCCTTGTTTCTGTTGTCAAAAATGGGTTGTTGTTGTTGTTTATAAGAACGGTATATAACAAGCAACACAAAGAACATCAATGAACCACATATAACAAGCAACACAAAGAACATCAATGAACCACATATAACAAGCAACACAAAGAACATCAATGAACCACATATAACAAGCAACACAAAGAACATCAATGAACCACATATAACAAGCAACACAAAGAGCATCAATGAACCACATATAACAAGCAACACAAAGAACATCAATGAACCACATATAACAAGCAACACAAAGAGCATCAATGAACCACATATAACAAGCAACACAAAGTGAATCAATGAACCACATATAACAAGCAACATAAAGAACACCAATGAACCACATATAACAAGCAACACAAAGAACACCAATGAACCACATATAACAAGCAACATAAAGAACACCAATGAACCACATATAACAAGCAACACAAAGAACACCAATGAACCACATATAACAAGCAACACAAAGAACACCAATGAACCACATATAACAAGCAACACAAAGAACACCAATGAACCACATATAACAAGCAACACAAAGAACACCAATGAACCACATATAACAAGTAACACAAAGAACACCAATGAACCACATATAACAAGCTTGGCGTGTAAGAGATAAAACATGATAAGTTGGACGTATGTGTGTTTTTAATCAAAATTGTTTTGAACTCAGAGAAACTAATCCTCGGGCTCCGACATATGCCCTTCGGAGGCAGCTCCATCACTGTCAATGGGCAGGGCATTGGATAACATGTAAGGGGAATCTGCGGACACCATGACGTCAATGGAATTGCCTGACAACAGAAAGAAAACAAATAAGTTCAAGTGTCAAGGCTGGACTGGTTCAATAAATGTGGAGGGAGGTAAGGTTTGTGGTCACTCAATAAATGAGAAAGTGAAATAACTTTAATTCATATTCTTTTGCTTTCAATTCCTCTTCTTAACTACTACTACTATTGTTACTACTGCTGTTGCTGCTGCTTCTACTACTACTGCTGCAGCTGCGGCTACTACTGCTACTACTACTGCTGCTGCTGCTAATACTACTACTATTACTACTACTACTACTACTACTACTACTATTTTTTTTCTGGGAAAGTAAATCAGTACGAGTGTAAAACCGACCATATTACCCCAAAAATCATGTGCCGAAGGTCTGTGACAATTATGGTATACCGTATATATATATATATTTTTTTAAAATCCCGTGTGTTACCGGGGCCTCATTATGAGGGAGGTAAAGAATAGTGACATTCTGACTTTCCATGCATGTCGTAAGAGGCGACTAAGGAGTTTGATCGATGGCTTGACAAGCTGTCATTATAAAAAGTGTTGTTATGGAAACAGCGCCATAGATTTTAGAAGTGGTGATCTCCGCAATATGTGCCATTTTGGCACGCAAGGTTTCTGTTTTTAAGATTGTGGTTCTGCCCTATGTGCCGTCTTCGGCTCGAAAGGACGATAGATAGATAGTATATATTTTTTTAGAAATTCTGGCGAACTGGCGTAACACTGACCATGTTATCAAAAGAAAGAATATGTTCTTTGACAACAATTATGGACACTAACACAGTGCACCCTAAGATGTTGAGAAACAGCTCTGGCTGCTTTTGTGTTTTCAGAGAATCTTGGATGTTGCTAGATATATTAAATCTGTTCTCTGGCTGGCAAAGGCACCTGTCAGCACCAGGGCTGAAAGCGATCACCGACTCATAGCTGGCTGCTTCCGCCAGTATTGGTGACCCTGAACTAAGCAGATTATATATACCCAACATCTTAGCGGTGCCTCTAGAAACAGACTAACCAGTATGGTCAAAATGAGTAGGGGTTGAGGGGGAAGGCAGCTCCGGTAGTGAGAAGTCGGATTTGTTGGGTCGAAAGACATAGGAATGATAGTTTTGCTAAAAACTAGAACAGAGGGTAAATACGTCCACGTCGCGACCTTTTCGGGGCGGATATTGAAGTCTTCATTCCTTTAGGGGTCGTCGAGTGAATGTGAGAGATATAGAATGAAAGGATAAAAAGAAAGAAGGAAAAAAGAAGAAATAAAGAAAGAAATTCTACTATATGATGCAATGACACCAGTATCTACTTCCAGTCCATGACACAGAAATGACTTTGTGGAGATTGTGTTCTTTCTTTGTGGAGATTGTGTTCGGTCTTTGTGGAGATTGTGTCCTTTCTTTGTCGAGATTGTGTTCTTTCTTTGTGGAGATTGTGTTCTGTCTTTGTGGAGAGTGTGTTTGGTCTTTGTGGAGATTGTGTTCTTTCTTTGTGGAGAGTGTGTTTGGTCTTTGTGGAGATTGTGTTCTTTCTTTGTGGAGATTGTGTTCTGTCTTTGTGGAGATTGTGTCCTGTCTTTGTGGAGATTGTGTTCTCTCTTTGTGGAGATTGTGGTCTGTTTTTATGGAGATTGTGGTCTGTCTTTGTGGAGATTGTGTTCTTTCTTTGTGGAGATTGTGTTCTTTCTTTGTGGAGATTGTGTTCTGTCTTTGTGGAGATTGTGTCCTGTTTTTGTGGAGATTGTATTCTTTCTTTGTGGAGATTGTGGTCTGTCTTTATGGAGATTGTGGTCTGTTTTTATGGAGATTGTGGTCTGTCTTTGTGGAGATTGTGTTCTTTCTTTGTGGAGATTGTGTTCTTTCTTTGTAGAGATTGTGTTCTGTCTTTGTGGAGATTGTGTCCTGTTTTTGTGAAGATTGTGGTCTGTCTTTGTGGAGATTGTGTTCGGTCTTTGTGGAGATTGTGTTCTTTCTTTGTGGAGATTGTGTTCTGTCTTTATGGAGATTGTGGTCTGTCTTTGTGGAGATTGTGTTTGGTCTTTGTGGAGATTGTGTTCTTTCTTTGTGGAGATTGTGTTCTGTCTTTGTGGAGATTGTGTTCTTTCTTTGTGGAGATTGTGGTCTGTTTTTGTGGAGATTGTGGTCTGTCTTTGTGGAGATCGTGTTCTTTCTTTGTGGAGATTGTGTTCTGTCTTTATGGAGATTGTGGTCTGTTTTTATGGAGATTGTGGTCTGTCTTTGTGGAGATTGTGTTCTTTCTTTGTGGAGATTGTGTTCTTTCTTTGTGGAGATTGTGTTCTGTATTTGTGGAGATTGTGTCCTTTTTTTGTGGAGATTGTGTTCTTTCTTTGTGGAGATTGTGGTCTGTTTTTGTGGAGATTGTGGTCTGTCTTAGTGGAGATTGTGTTCTGTCTTTGTGGAGATTGTGTTCTTTCTTTGTGGAGATTGTGTTCTGTCTTTGTGGAGAGTGTGTTTGGTCTTTGTGGAGATTGTGTTCTTTCTTTGTGGAGAGTGTGTTTGGTCTTTGTGGAGATTGTGTTCTTTCTTTGTGGAGATTGTGGTCTTTTTTTTTGGAGATTGTGGTCTGTCTTTGTGGAGATTGTGTTCTTTCTTTGTGGAGATTGTGTTCTTTCTTTGTGGAGATTGTGGTCTGTTTTTGTGGAGATTGTGGTCTGTCTTTGTGGAGATTGTGTTCTTTCTTTGTGGAGATTGTGTTCTGTCTTTATGGAGATTGTGGTCTGTTTTTATGGAGATTGTGGTCGGTCTTTGTGGAGATTGTGTTCTTTCTTTGTGGAGATTGTGTTCTTTCTTTGTGGAGATTGTGTTCTGTCTTTGTGGAGATTGTGTCCTGTTTTTGTGGAGATTGTGGAGATTGTGTTCGGTCTTTGTGGAGATTGTGTTCTTTCTTTGTGGAGATTGTGTTCTGTCTTTATGGAGTTTGTGGTCTGTCTTTGTGGAGATTGTGTTTGGTCTTTGTGGAGATTGTGTTCTTTCTTTGTGGAGATTGTGTTCTTTCTTTGTGGAGATTGTGTCCTGTTTTTGTGGAGATTGTGGTCTGTCTTTGTGGAGATTGTGTTCGGTCTTTGTGGAGATTGTGTTCTTTCTTTGTGGAGATTGTGTTCTGTCTTTGTGGAGATTGTGTTCTGTCTTTGTGGAGATTGTGTCCTGTCTTTGTGGAGATTGTGTTCTGTCTTTGTGGAGATTGTGTTCTGTCTTTGTGGAGATTGTGTCCTGTCTTTGTGGAGATTGTGTTCTGTCTTGTTGGAGATTGTGTTCTGTCTTTGTGGAGATTGTGTTCTGTCTTTGTGGAGATTGTGTTCTGTCTTGTTGGAGATTGTGTTCTGTCTTGTTGGAGATTGTGTTCTGTCTTGTTGGAGATTGTGTTCTGTCTTGTTGGAGATTGTGTTCTGTCTTTGTGGAGATTGTGTTCTGTCTTTGTGGAGATTGTGGTCTGTCTTTGTGGAGATTGTGTTCTTTCTTTGTGGAGATTGTGTTCTTTCTTTGTTGAGATTGTGTTCTTTCTTTGTGGAGATTGTGTTCGGTCTTTGTGGAGATTGTGTTCAATCTATGCGCATTCTGTGTTCTGTCTATGCGCATAGACCGGCGTCTTGCCTCGAGACCAACCAGTCCCGCCAGAGAGAAAATAGGATGTAAAGAAACTTAACTTTGCAGCGGAGGGCCACTATCTTCACCGATCGATTGTTGCAATGTTTTATCAAAACACTGAAATTACCTGCTTGTTCCCTGACAACAAACACAAAAAGAACATGGCAGACACTTACCTGTACTTGGAGAAGAATTTGTTCAACTTGTTAGTTTCCTGTTGGACCTTCTGTGCCAGGCTGCACACATCCACCAGGCCATATTCGATCACAACACTGCTGCCACCATTTGGTTCCACCAACCTGGTAGTGGCTGCTACAGTGTCAACATCTTCGTTGTTGGTTGTCACGTGACTTCCTGAACGAGTCAGTAGATTTGTATGTTGTGTGGTGAAGGAATAAAGAGGGAACCATCAAAACGACAAAAACAATCAAAGAAATGCTAGGAAAGAAAAAAAAACACACATACAAAGATATGCTAGGAAAGAAAAAAAACACACATACAAAGATATCATAGGAAAGAAAAGAACATTGATACAAAGATATTGAGAAATTTGCGGGTCATCATCTTTGCACTCCCAACATGTCCATAGGTGCTCAGATGCTAGGAAAGATAAGAGCACACATATTAAGATATCCTAGGAAAGAAAAGAACACTCATACAAAGAGATGCTATTAAAGAAAAGAACACACATACAAAGAGATGCTAGCAAAGAACCGAAATTAATACAAAGATATTGAGATATTGAGCAATTTGCGGGTCATCATCTTTGCACTCCCAAACGTGTCCGTAGGTGCTCAGATGCCTTCCTTAGCAAGTCTCGCAGAATGACAGAATCAAGATCTGGAGAGCACGAGCATACCTGAAGATTAGTGCATATAAAGAGCATCCATTGCACCACGGGCTGAATACATGGAAAGTTGCCAGGCTAAAAAGAGGCAAATCATCGGTGGGACGAGCAGAATATGTCATCAAACAAGTCTGTGGACACCAATATCAGCGTTGGTGAGGAGTGGATACCTGTGCCTACGTCAGTCAATGTGACTTTCTCGTGTATTGTCACACTCGACAGGAAAACTAGGGAACATAACTCGGTCATGGTTAATGTGGGGGTCAACGGTCTCATCTGCGATAACACCAATGAGAAAGATACAATCATCTATACAGACAGATCTGTAATACGACACCAAAGAAGTGCATGGGCATTTACAGCACGCTCGGCAGGCAGAATAGCCAAAGAAGACAGTGGTGCATACGTCATGACCACGAGTAGTATGACAATGGAGGTGATGGCAGTGACCAAGGCATTCAAATGGTTAGAGTCACAAGACTACACCCACGCATGTATACTGAGTGATTCGATGAGCATGATAAATAAAGTGGAGTCGGGATCAATGCGCATACAATGGGTAGTCTCGTTGCACCAGTCCAACATACGCAAGGTCACCTTTGTCTATGTCCCTGGACATGCGGGAGTACGGGGAAATGAAAGAGCGGACAGGTTGGCTAGCTGCGCTGTCGTTGAGGACGGGCAACCAATGGATCGGCAAACATCATAAATGCCCTCCGAGATGTAGGAAGAGCACAGGACTTCGACAAACACAGATACACAGAGTATTCTGGTAGACTAGAGTATTCTGGTAGACTAGAGTATTCTGGTAGACTAGAGTATTCTGGTAGACTAGAGTATTCTAGAAGACTAGAGTATTCTGGTAGACTAGAGTATTTAGGTAGACTAGAGCATTCTTGTAGACTAGAGTATTCTGGTGGATTAGAGTATTTAGGTAGACTAGAGTATTCTGGTAGATTAGAGTATTCTGGTAGACTAGAGTATTTATTTAGACTAGAGTATTCTGGTAGACTAGAGTATTTAGGAAGACTATATTCTGGCAGACTAGAGTATTCTGGTAGACTAGAGTATTTAGGAAGACTATATTCTGGCAGACTAGAGTATTCTGGTAGATTAGAAAATTAAAGTAGACTATAGACTAGAGTATTCTGGTAAACTAGAGTAATCTGGTAGACTAGAGTATTCTGGTAGATTAGAGTATTCTGGTAGACTAAAGTATTCTGTAGACTAGAGTATTCTGGTAGACTAGTGTATTCCTCTTCATCATTCGCCCTTAAAATGACGTTAAGTGTGTGTGTCTACGTTGTGTTGTGGTTTACAGTATATCTGCTATATTTGCGCCTTTCGGCCCAACACATCCGACGTCACCACATTTTTGAGAACCGGGTTGTCTTCCCACTTCGATCCCTACTCGCTTAGCCAGACTAGAGAAGTTAGTCTGTTGATAGAGGCACCGCGGAGAGGTGGAGCAGGGTCTGGATGGTTCTGGTTAACCGATCCTGGCGCAAGCCATCAGCTGTTGGTCGCTGACAACTTCCAGCTCTGGTGCTGGGAGGTGCGCCTTCGCCTCCAGACGAACATAAAAACGAACATATATCAACATAGACATGAACATATATCAACATAAACGAACATGTACCAACATAGATATAAACATATAAAACATAAACACGAACATATATCAATATAGACATGAACATATAACAACATAAACACGGACATATATCAAAATAGACATGAACATATATCAACATAAACATGAACATATACCAACATAGATATAAACATATAACAACATAAACATGAACATATACCAACATAGACATGAACATATACCAACATAAACACTAACATGTAATAACATAGATATGAACATATAACAACATAAACACGAACATGTACCAACATAAACACGAACATATACCAACATATACACGAACATATATCAACATAAACACCAACATATACCAACATAAACACGAACATATACCAACATAAACACGAACATATACCAACATAGACATGAACATATACCAACATAAACACTAACATGTAATAACATAGATATGAACATATAACAACATAAACACGAACATGTACCAACATAAACACGAACATGTACCAACATAGATATGAACATATACCAACATAGATATGAACATATACCAACATAGATATGAACATATTCCAACATAGATATAAACATATACCAACATAAATATGAACATATTCCAAAACAGATATGAACATATAGCAGCATAAACTCGAACATGTACCAACATTGATATGAACATATACCAACATAGATATGAACATATACCAACAGAAACACGAACATATACCAACATAGATAAGAACATATACCAACATAGATATGAACATATACCAACATAGATATGAACATATACCAACATAGATATGAACATATACCAACTTAAACACGAACTTGTACCAACATAGATATGAACATATACCAACACAGATATGAACATATACCAACATAAACAGTAACATATACCAACATAAATATGAACATATTCCAACAGAGATATGAACATATAGCAGCATAAACTCGAACATGTACCAACATAGATATGAACATATACCAACATAAATATGAACATATACCAACAGAAACACGAACATATACCAACATAGATATGAACATATACCAACATAAATATGAACATATACCAACATAGATATGAACATAAACCAACATAAACATGAACATATACCAACATAGATATGAACATATACCAACATAAATACGAACATATACCAACATAAATATGAACATATACCAACATAAATACGAACATTTACCAACATAGACACGAACGTATAACCAACATAGATATGAACACATACCAACATAAACACGAATATTTACCAACATAATCACGAGCATATACCAACACAGATATGAACATATACCAACATAAATATGAACATATACCAACATAGACACGAACATATAGCAACATAGATATGAACATATACCAACATAGACACGAACATATACCAACATAGATTTAAACATATACCAACATAGACACGAACATTTACCAACACAGATATGAACATATACCAACATAAGCACGAACATATACCAATATAGATATGAACATATACCAAAATAGACACTAACATACCAACATAGGTATGAATATATACCAACATAAACATGAACATATACCAGTGGCGTATTCTGTATGATACCGCAGCTATCGCCAGTAGCCTGAACATATATAATTATATTACAAATTTTCGAATATTCTATTACACGTTTCGTAGGCCAATATGATTTATTTGCTTTGATTTGCATTTATTAAAGCAAGGTTTTCCTCTGGCCACTATAATTTTTTTTTTTTTTTAATGAAACCAAAACTATTTTACATTGAAACCTCCAGTATCCAGTCGTACATTTTCCCTCTATCCGGGCGCAATATAAACGACCTTGACATTCAAAAATGGGAGCCAAAACAATATAGTGAGTGTTACCGCTAGAGGAATGCAGTTACATGGGTTATTTTTAGCTCTAGCCAATTAGAAGCGTTAAAAGTGAAAGTAAACAATGTCTGGTTACCGGAACTTCCTTAGTTATTTATAACTACGTTATGCGCATCAGCATCTGTAGGAAGAACTTTTTCTGATCTAAGAGAATCAAAACTTATTGTCGATCAACTCAGACACAAGAACGCTTATCTGGTTATGCATTAATGTCCTTTGAGAAATCATTCCTTCAGAAACTTAGAGACCAACCCAACAGTACTTTCATTGATACAGTTATCAAGACATTTTTGTCCCAAACAAGGCGGATATAATTAACATAAGTTAGTAATTTAAAATGTATAGTTCGTTTCAAATCATGTGCCCAACTTCAAAACGCTATTACTCTTTAACCATTTGTTAAAAACTGTTGAAATTTTCCAAATGTTATTAGAATGCAAAAGACCCTTTAAATGTATATTTAACAAATATCTTGCAGCTGCAGTTTTCTTAAATACTTTCTGAATGTAAAGCCTGCAGCTCTCACATTCCTCCATAATGTAGACTTTGATATTTCAATACTGTTGTTCTTTTTCAGCGATACTTTTAATTTTCTTATTGTAACAGTTTCATTCATACCCAACATTTTGTGAATTTCACTTCTAATAAGTTCACTGTCGAAATTATCCAACAATTTTGCTCATCCTTGTGATTTTGTATATTTTGAACATTGACGGTCACGTGCTTGAATCCAGCGATTAAATGACCGTTTAGATAAATCTAAAATGTGTCTTCTCCTATTCTCAGGGTTTTCTAAAGAATGAAATAATCTTCCTCGTTTAGCCTCTTTGCAAAAATAGTCATACATTTTTATTGCGATGTTTTGTAAACTGCAGAATTTCATTTTAAGACTCATGATAAATGTTGTCGTTCCACGTCTACGCCGCTGAATGAACGGAAATGGGACACACAATGTCTCGTGTTTTTTTATAAGTGTCTAATTGTGTCAGAAAACCCACGGCGAAAGCGTGCAAATACGTCAATTTGACCGTGTATGGATTTGTACTCGCTATTTTTAACTTAAAATACTGTAAACATTAAGTTTTGACTACATCAATGGGTCGTTATAAATTTATATAAATCAAATAAGCAACAGTAATAACCAAATGTTTTTTTTATGAAATTAATTCCCTGTTGGGTTCTAATCATTATAACTTTACATGCCAATTTTGAACAAGTTCCAAAAAGTGGTTAAAAAGATATCGATTTTAAAAGTTGGGCATATGATTTGAAACGAACTAGTGACACTGTGACATTCCAGACATGTCGTAAGAGGCGACTAAGGAGGTTGATCAATGGCTTGACAAGCTGTCATTGTAAAAAGCATTGTCATGGAAACAAAACCATAGATTTTAGAAGCGGTGATCTCTGCAATATGTGCCATTTTGGCACGCAAGGTTTCTGTTTTTGAGATTCTGGTTCTGCCCTATGTGCCGTCTTCGGCCCGAAAGGACGATAGATAGATAGATATTACTAGAAAATATTACTTTATGTTAGCCTACTGAATATTATGTATGTTTTCATTTATTATGTCGGCGGTAGCCAAGACCCCAAAAACAGAATACGCCACTGACATATGCAAACATAGACATGAACATATACCAATATTGACACGAACATAGACATGAACATGTACCAACATGAACATGTACCAACATATACACGAACATATACCAACAAAGACACGAACATAGACCAACACAGACACTATCATATACCAACATGGACACGAACATATAACAACACAAACACGATCATATCCCCATAGAGATACGAAAACACATTAACATAGGCATGTAAATGTATCAACATAAAAAAGAACATATACAAACACAGACACGAACATATACATAAACATATACCAACAAAAGGCATCAACTTATACCAACATAGACAAGAACATGCACCGACGTAGACATGAACATATATAAACATAGACACGAACATGTACCAACATAGACACGAACATATATGAATATAGACATGAACATATTCAAAGATAGACTCGAATATATACAAACATAGACATAAACATATGCAAACATTGATATTAACACATAACAATAGAGATGCGAACACACATATACAGAACATAAACATGTACCAACAAAGACACGAACATATACAAATATAGACATGAAGATGTATCGACATATACACAAATATATACCACCATAGACACGAACTTATACCAACGTGGACATGAACATATACGTACATAAATACGAACATATACAAACACAGACACGAAAATATACCAACATAGACGCAACCATACACCAACATAGACAGGAACATATAGCAAATTAGACATTAACATATACCAACATGGACATATATCAACTTAAACATGAACATATACAAACAAAAACACGAACATATAAGAACATA
This sequence comes from Megaustenia siamemsis, assembly GCA_032433765.1. Classification (NCBI taxonomy): domain Eukaryota; kingdom Metazoa; phylum Mollusca; class Gastropoda; order Stylommatophora; family Ariophantidae; genus Megaustenia; species Megaustenia siamemsis. The sequence continues at coordinate 18,229,449 of JAVIAB010000049.1, forward strand.
TACATGAACATATATCAACAAAGGCACGAACTTGTACCAACATAGACACGAACATATACGAACATATACACCAACATATACAAATAAATATACGAACATATACTACTATAGACACGAAAATATACCATAATAGACACGAACATATACTAATAGATATACGAACATATACCACTATAGACATGAAAATATAGCAAAATAGAAACGAACATATACGAACATATACCAATAAATACATGAACTATTACCAACATAGACATGAGCATATGCCAACATAAACACGAACATATACCAACATAGACATGAACATGTACCGACGTAGACACGAACATATACAAACATAGACACAAAAATGTATCAACACAGTATGAACATATACAAACATAGACATAAACATATACAAACATAGATATTAACACATATCAATAGAGATTCGAACACGTAGAAACAGACATGAACGTGTACCAACATAGACACGAACATATATAAATATAGACATGAACATCTATCGACATAGACACAAACGTATATGAAAATAGACACGATAATATACCAACAAGAATATGAACATATACAAACATAAACATGAACATATATTAACATAAACACGAACGTACACAAACATAAACATGTACATATTACAACATGAACATATACCAACATACATACGAACATATACAAACACAGACACGAACATATACCAACATAAACACGGACATATACAAATATAGACAAGAACATGAATCAACATATACACGAACATATACAAACAACGATTTGAACAAATACCGACATAGAATTTAACATGTACCGACGTAGACACAAACATATACTAATAGATATACGAACATATACCACTATAGACACGAAAATACACCAACATAGACACTAACATATACAAAAATAGACACGAATATATACGAACATAAACACGCACATGTACCAACATAGACACAAAAATATGCAAATATAGACTTGAACATATACTAATAGAGGTGCGAACACATACAAATAGACATGAACATGTACTGTCATAAACACGATCATATACCAACATAGACACGAACATACGAACCATTGCTAACACGAAGCAAAACAATGAAGCTACATCATACAGAAGGTTAGATCAAAGACAAAAAACATAGTCAGATCAAAGACACGAAACATATCCACATCGAAGACAAAAAACATCAACAGATGAAAGACACAAAATATAGCCATATTGAAGACACAAAAAATAGTCAGATCAAAGACACAAAATATAGTCATATTGAAGACACGAAACATAGTCAGATCAAAGACACAAAATATAGTCAGGTCAAAGACACAAGACATATTCAGATCAAAGAAATAGAACATAGACATATGGAAGACACAAAACATAGTCAGATCAAAGACACGAAACATATCCACATCGAAGACACAAAAAATAGTCAGATCAAAGACATGAAACATATCCACATCGAAGACACAAAATATAGTCAGATCAAAGACACGAAACATATCCACATCGAAGACACAAAATATAGTCAGATCAAAGACACGAAACATATCCACATCGAAGACACAAAAAATAGTCAGATCAAAGACATGAAACATATCCACATCGAAGACACACAAAAAAATAGTCAGATCAAAAACATGAAACATATCCACATCGAAGACACAAAATATAGTCAGATCAAAGACACGAAACATATCCACATCGAAGACAAAAATCAAAGTCAGATCAAAGACATTAAACATATCCACATCGAAGACAAAAAACATAGTCAGATCAAAGATACGAAAAATATTCACATCGAAGACAAAATACATAGTCAGATCAAAGACACAATATATAGTCAGATCAAAGACACAAAACATAGTCAGATCAAAAACACAAAACATAGTCAGATCAAAGACACAAAACATAGTCAGATCAAAGACACAAATCATAGTCATATCAAAGAAACAAAATATAGTCAGATCAAAGACACAAAACATAGTCAGATCAAAGACACAATATATATTCAGATCAAAGACACAAAAGATAGTCAGATCAGAGACATAAAACATAGTCAGAACAAAGACACACAACATAGTCAGACCAAAGACACAGAACATAGTCAGATCAAAGACACAAATCATAGTCATATCAAAGACACAAAATATAGTCAGATCAAAGACACAAAACATAGTCAGATCAAAAACACAAAACATAGTCAGATCAAAGACACAATATATAGTCAGATCAAAGACACAAAACATAGTCAGATCAAAGACACAATATATAGCCAGATCAAAGACACAAAACATAATCAGATCAAAGACACACAACATAGTCAGATCAAAGACACAAAACATAGTCAGATCAAAGACACAAAACATAGTCAGATCAAAGACACAATACATAGTCAGAACAAAGACACAAAACATAGTCAGATCAGAGACACAAAACATAGTCAGATCACAGACACAAAACATAGTCAGTTCAAAGACACAAAACATAGTCAAATCAAAAACACAAAACATAGTCAGATCAGAGACATAAAACATAGTCAGATCAAAGACACAAAACATAATCAGATCAAAGACACACAACATAGTCAGATCAAAGACACAAAACAAAGTCAGATCAAAGACACAAAACATAGTCAGATCAAAGACACAAAACATAATCAGATCAAAGACACACAACATAGTCAGATCAAAAACACAATACATAGTCAGATCAGAGACATAAAACATAGTCAGATCAAAGACACAAAACATAATCAGATCAAAGACACAAAACATAGTCAGATCAAAGACACAAAACATAGTCAGATCAAAGACACAAAACATAGTCAGATCAAAAACACAAAACATAGTCAGATCAGAGACATAAAACATAGTCAGTTCAGAGACATAAAACATAGTCAGATCAAAGACACAAAACATAGTCAGATCAAAGACACAAAACATAGTCAGTTCAGAGACATAAAACATAGTCAGATCAAAGACACAAAACATAGTCAGATCAAAGACACAAAACATAGTCAGATCAAAGACACAAAACATATTCAGAACAAAGACACCAAACATAGTCAGATCAAAGACACGAAACATAGTCAGACCAAAGACACAAAACATAGTCAGATCACAGACACAAAACATAGTCAGATCAAAAACACAAAACATAGTCAGATCAGAGACATAAAACATAGTCAGATCAAAGACACAAAACATAATCAGATCAAAGACACACAACATAGTCAGATCAAAGACACAAAACAAAGTCAGTTCAAAGACACAAAACATAGTCAGATCAAAGACACAAATCATAGTCAGATCAGAGACACAAAACATAGTCAGATCAAAGACACAAAACATATTCAGAACAAAGACACAAAACATAGTCAGATCAAAGACACGAAACATCGTCAGACCAAAGACACAAAACATAGTCAGATCACAGACACAAAACATAGTCAGATCAAAAACACAAAACATAGTCAGATCAGAGACATAAAACATAGTCAGATCAAAGACACAAAACATAATCAGATCAAAGACACACAACATAGTCAGATCAAAGACACAAAACAAAGTCAGTTCAAAGACACAAAACATAGTCAGATCAAAGACACAAAACATAATCAGATCAAAGACACACAACATAGTCAGATCAAAAACACAAAACATAGTCAGATCAGAGACATAAAACATAGTCAGATCAAAGACACAAAACAAAGTCAGATCAAAGACACAAAACATAGTCAGATCAAAGACACAAAACATAATCAGATCAAAGACACAAAACATAGTCAGATCAAAGACACAAAACATAGTCAGATCAAAGACACAAAACATAGTCAGATCAAAGACACAAAACATAGTCAGATCAAAAACACAAAACATAGTCAGATCAGAGACATAAAACATAGTCAGATCAGAGACATAAAACATAGTCAGATCAAAGACACAAAACATAGTCAGATCAAAGACACAAAACATAGTCAGTTCAGAGACATAAAACATAGTCAGATCAAAGACACAAAACATAGTCAGATCAAAGACACAAAACATAGTCAGACCAAAGACACAGCACATAGTCAGACCAAAGACACAAAACACAGATCATAGAAGATGACGAAACGACAACCTCACAGCCACACTCATTACTTCACACCTACTTACCAATTGACGCTGCATGCAAGATCTTTCTTTGCTACTGCTGTCGCCCCGTAGCCGCAAGTATTATCCACCGATGAAATCTCCTTGTTCTCTCAGTTGAGAATAATAGAACAAATAAGTATGTGTTAGCACTCGGAAAAATTAACAGACAAACAACAACAGAAAAAAACGAAGAACAATACATGGTCCGAAGTGGGATCGAACCCGTACTCCCTGGCACCGCGCCTTGCCACGAGAAGCCGAACGCTTGGCACACTGCCACTCAGCCAACTAAAAAATTGGCTATTGTAGTAGTGTCTTCCACGAAAGGCGCTCTCAATGACTATAGCATAGGGTAACGATCTCAGACCGGAAATAAATTGTATATTTGTACTTTCCTATTAATGCAAGTATCTCCCAGTAGGGCTGAATACTTGTGTTGTAGACAAACATTTATAGGACGAAACAGCACGAATAGTAGTTTCCAGTGGTTATATACTGGTAACAAATAATAATACATAAATATTATTATATGGGGAACTTCCGAGGCGAAATATAATAATATTTATGTATTATTATTTGTTACCAGTATATAACCACTGGAAACTACTATTCGTGCTGTTTCGTCCTATAAATGTTTGTCTACAACACAAGTATTCAGCCCTACTGGGAGATACTTGCATTAATAGGAAAGTACAAATATACAATTTATTTCCGGTCTGAGATCGTTACCCTATGCTATAGTCATTGAGAGCGCCTTTCGTGGAAGACACTACTACAATAGCCAATTTTTTAGTTGGCTGAGTGGCAGTGTGCCAAGCGTTCGGCTTCTCGTGGCAAGGCGCGGTGCCAGGGAGTACGGGTTCGATCCCACTTCGGACCATGTATTGTTCTTCGTTTTTTTCTGTTGTTGTTTGTCTGTTAATTTTTCCGAGTGCTAACACATACTTATTTGTTCTATTATTCCCTATTATCGCCTCGGAAGTTCCCCATATAATAATATTTATGTATTATTATTTGTTACCAGTATATAACCACTGGAAACTACTATTCGTGCTGTTTCGTCCTATAAATGTTTGTCTACAACACAAGTATTCAGCCCTACTGGGAGATACTTGCATTAATAGGAAAGTACAAATATACAATTTATTTCCGGTCTGAGATCGTTACCCTATGCTATAGTCATTGAGAGCGCCTTTCGTGGAAGACACTACTACAATAGCCAATTTTTTAGTTGGCTGAGTGGCAGTGTGCCAAGCGTTCGGCTTCTCGTGGCAAGGCGCGGTGCCAGGGAGTACGGGTTCGATCCCACTTCGGACCATGTATTGTTCTTCGTTTTTTTCTGTTGTTGTTTGTCTGTTAATTTTTCCGAGTGCTAACACATACTTATTTGTTCTATTATTCCCTATTATCGCCTCGGAAGTTCCCCATATAATAATATTTATGTATTATTATTTGTTACCAGTATATAACCACTGGAAACTACTATTCGTGCTGTTTCGTCCTATAAATGTTTGTCTACAACACAAGTATTCAGCCCTACTGGGAGATACTTGCATTAATAGGAAAGTACAAATATACAATTTATTTCCGGTCTGAGATCGTTACCCTATGCTATAGTCATTGAGAGCGCCTTTCGTGGAAGACACTACTACAATAGCCAATTTTTTAGTTGGCTGAGTGGCAGTGTGCCAAGCGTTCGGCTTCTCGTGGCAAGGCGCGGTGCCAGGGAGTACGGGTTCGATCCCACTTCGGACCATGTATTGTTCTTCGTTTTTTTCTGTTGTTGTTTGTCTGTTAATTTTTCCGAGTGCTAACACATACTTATTTGTTCTATTATTCCCTATTATCGCCTCGGAAGTTCCCCATATAATAATATTTATGTATTATTATTTGTTACCAGTATATAACCACTGGAAACTACTATTCGTGCTGTTTCGTCCTATAAATGTTTGTCTACAACACAAGTATTCAGCCCTACTGGGAGATACTTGCATTAATAGGAAAGTACAAATATACAATTTATTTCCGGTCTGAGATCGTTACCCTATGCTATAGTCATTGAGAGCGCCTTTCGTGGAAGACACTACTACAATAGCCAATTTTTTAGTTGGCTGAGTGGCAGTGTGCCAAGCGTTCGGCTTCTCGTGGCAAGGCGCGGTGCCAGGGAGTACGGGTTCGATCCCACTTCGGACCATGTATTGTTCTTCGTTTTTTCTGTTGTTGTTTGTCTGTTAATTTTTCCGAGTGCTAACACATACTTATTTGTTCTATTATTCCCTATTATCGCCTCGGAAGTTCCCCATATAATAATATTTATGTATTATTATTTGTTACCAGTATATAACCACTGGAAACTACTATTCGTGCTGTTTCGTCCTATAAATGTTTGTCTACAACACAAGTATTCAGCCCTACTGGGAGATACTTGCATTAATAGGAAAGTACAAATATACAATTTATTTCCGGTCTGAGATCGTTACCCTATGCTATAGTCATTGAGAGCGCCTTTCGTGGAAGACACTACTACAATAGCCAATTTTTTAGTTGGCTGAGTGGCAGTGTGCCAAGCGTTCGGCTTCTCGTGGCAAGGCGCGGTGCCAGGGAGTACGGGTTCGATCCCACTTCGGACCATGTATTGTTCTTCGTTTTTTTCTGTTGTTGTTTGTCTGTTAATTTTTCCGAGTGCTAACACATACTTATTTGTTCTATTATTCCCTATTATCGCCTCGGAAGTTCCCCATATAATAATATTTATGTATTATTATTTGTTACCAGTATATAACCACTGGAAACTACTATTCGTGCTGTTTCGTCCTATAAATGTTTGTCTACAACACAAGTATTCAGCCCTACTGGGAGATACTTGCATTAATAGGAAAGTACAAATATACAATTTATTTCCGGTCTGAGATCGTTACCCTATGCTATAGTCATTGAGAGCGCCTTTCGTGGAAGACACTACTACAATAGCCAATTTTTTAGTTGGCTGAGTGGCAGTGTGCCAAGCGTTCGGCTTCTCGTGGCAAGGCGCGGTGCCAGGGAGTACGGGTTCGATCCCACTTCGGACCATGTATTGTTCTTCGTTTTTTTCTGTTGTTGTTTGTCTGTTAATTTTTCCGAGTGCTAACACATACTTATTTGTTCTATTATTCCCTATTATCGCCTCGGAAGTTCCCCATATAATAATATTTATGTATTATTATTTGTTACCAGTATATAACCACTGGAAACTACTATTCGTGCTGTTTCGTCCTATAAATGTTTGTCTACAACACAAGTATTCAGCCCTACTGGGAGATACTTGCATTAATAGGAAAGTACAAATATACAATTTATTTCCGGTCTGAGATCGTTACCCTATGCTATAGTCATTGAGAGCGCCTTTCGTGGAAGACACTACTACAATAGCCAATTTTTTAGTTGGCTGAGTGGCAGTGTGCCAAGCGTTCGGCTTCTCGTGGCAAGGCGCGGTGCCAGGGAGTACGGGTTCGATCCCACTTCGGACCATGTATTGTTCTTCGTTTTTTTCTGTTGTTGTTTGTCTGTTAATTTTTCCGAGTGCTAACACATACTTATTTGTTCTATTATTCCCTATTATCGCCTCGGAAGTTCCCCATATAATAATATTTATGTATTATTATTTGTTACCAGTATATAACCACTGGAAACTACTATTCGTGCTGTTTCGTCCTATAAATGTTTGTCTACAACACAAGTATTCAGCCCTACTGGGAGATACTTGCATTAATAGGAAAGTACAAATATACAATTTATTTCCGGTCTGAGATCGTTACCCTATGCTATAGTCATTGAGAGCGCCTTTCGTGGAAGACACTACTACAATAGCCAATTTTTTAGTTGGCTGAGTGGCAGTGTGCCAAGCGTTCGGCTTCTCGTGGCAAGGCGCGGTGCCAGGGAGTACGGGTTCGATCCCACTTCGGACCATGTATTGTTCTTCGTTTTTTTCTGTTGTTGTTTGTCTGTTAATTTTTCCGAGTGCTAACACATACTTATTTGTTCTATTATTCCCTATTATCGCCTCGGAAGTTCCCCATATAATAATATTTATGTATTATTATTTGTTACCAGTATATAACCACTGGAAACTACTATTCGTGCTGTTTCGTCCTATAAATGTTTGTCTACAACACAAGTATTCAGCCCTACTGGGAGATACTTGCATTAATAGGAAAGTACAAATATACAATTTATTTCCGGTCTGAGATCGTTACCCTATGCTATAGTCATTGAGAGCGCCTTTCGTGGAAGACACTACTACAATAGCCAATTTTTTAGTTGGCTGAGTGGCAGTGTGCCAAGCGTTCGGCTTCTCGTGGCAAGGCGCGGTGCCAGGGAGTACGGGTTCGATCCCACTTCGGACCATGTATTGTTCTTCGTTTTTTCTGTTGTTGTTTGTCTGTTAATTTTTCCGAGTGCTAACACATACTTATTTGTTCTATTATTCCCTATTATCGCCTCGGAAGTTCCCCATATAATAATATTTATGTATTATTATTTGTTACCAGTATATAACCACTGGAAACTACTATTCGTGCTGTTTCGTCCTATAAATGTTTGTCTACAACACAAGTATTCAGCCCTACTGGGAGATACTTGCATTAATAGGAAAGTACAAATATACAATTTATTTCCGGTCTGAGATCGTTACCCTATGCTATAGTCATTGAGAGCGCCTTTCGTGGAAGACACTACTACAATAGCCAATTTTTTAGTTGGCTGAGTGGCAGTGTGCCAAGCGTTCGGCTTCTCGTGGCAAGGCGCGGTGCCAGGGAGTACGGGTTCGATCCCACTTCGGACCATGTATTGTTCTTCGTTTTTTTCTGTTGTTGTTTGTCTGTTAATTTTTCCGAGTGCTAACACATACTTATTTGTTCTATTATTCCCTATTATCGCCTCGGAAGTTCCCATATAATAATATTTATGTATTATTATTTGTTACCAGTATATAACCACTGGAAACTACTATTCGTGCTGTTTCGTCCTATAAATGTTTGTCTACAACACAAGTATTCAGCCCTACTGGGAGATACTTGCATTAATAGGAAAGTACAAATATACAATTTATTTCCGGTCTGAGATCGTTACCCTATGCTATAGTCATTGAGAGCGCCTTTCGTGGAAGACACTACTACAATAGCCAATTTTTTAGTTGGCTGAGTGGCAGTGTGCCAAGCGTTCGGCTTCTCGTGGCAAGGCGCGGTGCCAGGGAGTACGGGTTCGATCCCACTTCGGACCATGTATTGTTCTTCGTTTTTTCTGTTGTTGTTTGTCTGTTAATTTTTCCGAGTGCTAACACATACTTATTTGTTCTATTATTCCCTATTATCGCCTCGGAAGTTCCCCATATAATAATATTTATGTATTATTATTTGTTACCAGTATATAACCACTGGAAACTACTATTCGTGCTGTTTCGTCCTATAAATGTTTGTCTACAACACAAGTATTCAGCCCTACTGGGAGATACTTGCATTAATAGGAAAGTACAAATATACAATTTATTTCCGGTCTGAGATCGTTACCCTATGCTATAGTCATTGAGAGCGCCTTTCGTGGAAGACACTACTACAATAGCCAATTTTTTAGTTGGCTGAGTGGCAGTGTGCCAAGCGTTCGGCTTCTCGTGGCAAGGCGCGGTGCCAGGGAGTACGGGTTCGATCCCACTTCGGACCATGTATTGTTCTTCGTTTTTTTCTGTTGTTGTTTGTCTGTTAATTTTTCCGAGTGCTAACACATACTTATTTGTTCTATTATTCCCTATTATCGCCTCGGAAGTTCCCCATATAATAATATTTATGTATTATTATTTGTTACCAGTATATAACCACTGGAAACTACTATTCGTGCTGTTTCGTCCTATAAATGTTTGTCTACAACACAAGTATTCAGCCCTACTGGGAGATACTTGCATTAATAGGAAAGTACAAATATACAATTTATTTCCGGTCTGAGATCGTTACCCTATGCTATAGTCATTGAGAGCGCCTTTCGTGGAAGACACTACTACAATAGCCAATTTTTTAGTTGGCTGAGTGGCAGTGTGCCAAGCGTTCGGCTTCTCGTGGCAAGGCGCGGTGCCAGGGAGTACGGGTTCGATCCCACTTCGGACCATGTATTGTTCTTCGTTTTTTTCTGTTGTTGTTTGTCTGTTAATTTTTCCGAGTGCTAACACATACTTATTTGTTCTATTATTCCCTATTATCGCCTCGGAAGTTCCCCATATAATAATATTTATGTATTATTATTTGTTACCAGTATATAACCACTGGAAACTACTATTCGTGCTGTTTCGTCCTATAAATGTTTGTCTACAACACAAGTATTCAGCCCTACTGGGAGATACTTGCATTAATAGGAAAGTACAAATATACAATTTATTTCCGGTCTGAGATCGTTACCCTATGCTATAGTCATTGAGAGCGCCTTTCGTGGAAGACACTACTACAATAGCCAATTTTTTAGTTGGCTGAGTGGCAGTGTGCCAAGCGTTCGGCTTCTCGTGGCAAGGCGCGGTGCCAGGGAGTACGGGTTCGATCCCACTTCGGACCATGTATTGTTCTTCGTTTTTTTCTGTTGTTGTTTGTCTGTTAATTTTTCCGAGTGCTAACACATACTTATTTGTTCTATTATTCCCTATTATCGCCTCGGAAGTTCCCCATATAATAATATTTATGTATTATTATTTGTTACCAGTATATAACCACTGGAAACTACTATTCGTGCTGTTTCGTCCTATAAATGTTTGTCTACAACACAAGTATTCAGCCCTACTGGGAGATACTTGCATTAATAGGAAAGTACAAATATACAATTTATTTCCGGTCTGAGATCGTTACCCTATGCTATAGTCATTGAGAGCGCCTTTCGTGGAAGACACTACTACAATAGCCAATTTTTTAGTTGGCTGAGTGGCAGTGTGCCAAGCGTTCGGCTTCTCGTGGCAAGGCGCGGTGCCAGGGAGTACGGGTTCGATCCCACTTCGGACCATGTATTGTTCTTCGTTTTTTTCTGTTGTTGTTTGTCTGTTAATTTTTCCGAGTGCTAACACATACTTATTTGTTCTATTATTCCCTATTATCGCCTCGGAAGTTCCCCATATAATAATATTTATGTATTATTATTTGTTACCAGTATATAACCACTGGAAACTACTATTCGTGCTGTTTCGTCCTATAAATGTTTGTCTACAACACAAGTATTCAGCCCTACTGGGAGATACTTGCATTAATAGGAAAGTACAAATATACAATTTATTTCCGGTCTGAGATCGTTACCCTATGCTATAGTCATTGAGAGCGCCTTTCGTGGAAGACACTACTACAATAGCCAATTTTTTAGTTGGCTGAGTGGCAGTGTGCCAAGCGTTCGGCTTCTCGTGGCAAGGCGCGGTGCCAGGGAGTACGGGTTCGATCCCACTTCGGACCATGTATTGTTCTTCGTTTTTTTCTGTTGTTGTTTGTCTGTTAATTTTTCCGAGTGCTAACACATACTTATTTGTTCTATTATTCCCTATTATCGCCTCGGAAGTTCCCCATATAATAATATTTATGTATTATTATTTGTTACCAGTATATAACCACTGGAAACTACTATTCGTGCTGTTTCGTCCTATAAATGTTTGTCTACAACACAAGTATTCAGCCCTACTGGGAGATACTTGCATTAATAGGAAAGTACAAATATACAATTTATTTCCGGTCTGAGATCGTTACCCTATGCTATAGTCATTGAGAGCGCCTTTCGTGGAAGACACTACTACAATAGCCAATTTTTTAGTTGGCTGAGTGGCAGTGTGCCAAGCGTTCGGCTTCTCGTGGCAAGGCGCGGTGCCAGGGAGTACGGGTTCGATCCCACTTCGGACCATGTATTGTTCTTCGTTTTTTTCTGTTGTTGTTTGTCTGTTAATTTTCCGAGTGCTAACACATACTTATTTGTTCTATTATTCCCTATTATCGCCTCGGAAGTTCCCCATATAATAATATTTATGTATTATTATTTGTTACCAGTATATAACCACTGGAAACTACTATTCGTGCTGTTTCGTCCTATAAATGTTTGTCTACAACACAAGTATTCAGCCCTACTGGGAGATACTTGCATTAATAGGAAAGTACAAATATACAATTTATTTCCGGTCTGAGATCGTTACCCTATGCTATAGTCATTGAGAGCGCCTTTCGTGGAAGACACTACTACAATAGCCAATTTTTTAGTTGGCTGAGTGGCAGTGTGCCAAGCGTTCGGCTTCTCGTGGCAAGGCGCGGTGCCAGGGAGTACGGGTTCGATCCCACTTCGGACCATGTATTGTTCTTCGTTTTTTTCTGTTGTTGTTTGTCTGTTAATTTTTCCGAGTGCTAACACATACTTATTTGTTCTATTGTTCTCTCAGTTGACATTGACGACATCCATGCCGCACCGTAATGAACTGCCGTCTTGGTGCTTCCGGTCGAGTTGTCACTGGTGCAGCGCTAAAGTTGCGCACCGTGGAGAAACTTGCACGTCGTTAATGTGAATCGTCTAAACATCATCATCAAGCACCGTGTCTGCTGTCGTAGCTGATCGTATGAAGCCACATGCTTTCATCTCTACATGGTTATGGTTATGGAAGGCCCCGGTATCACTGCCAACGAATTAAATCCATAATTGCTCAATTGCCCGTGTCTGTGGAATCATCCGAATTAATAACTCATTTCCAAACAAAGAAAGGTAACTGCATTCTCCATCATAGCAGTCTCAGAACACGCCAAAAGACAGAAAGCGAAACCGCACAGAAAATGAACACAGCCATCTGTTCCCCGTCTTATGATATCATCATTCACCGCAAGTTATTGGAATATCGAAACACGATCAAAACGGATGAAACGCACAGCTCATGGTGTGCATAGAGCACTTAACTCAGTAGCTCCAGCAGCACATTTTGGATTTATCTAAACGGTCATTTAATCGCTGGATTCAAGCACATGACCGTCAATGTTCAAAATATACAAAATCACAAGGAAGAGCAAAATTGTTGGATAATTTCGACAGTGAACTTATTAGAAGTAAAATTCGCAAAATGTTGGGTATGAATGAAACTGTTACAATAAGAAAATTAAAAGTGTCGCTGAAAAAGAACAACAGTATTGAAATATCACAGTCTACATTATGGAGGAATGTGAGAGCTGCATGCTTTACATTCAGAAAGTATTCCAATGGATGAAACATCATCTGTGAGAAGCCACATATAGTAGTCATGAGAAGCAAGTACTTACGTGAAGTAAAAGAGGTGCGCAAGCAAGGTTATGATATTGTGTACTTGGATGAAACATGGATCAATGCTCACCACACTAACCAAAGGGAATGGCAGTCATCAGATGGAAAGATTAAGAGATTAATACCTAGCAGCAAAGGACAGCGCTTGATAATTGCTCATGCAGGTAGTCGACAACATGGACTAATACAGAATGCAGAGCTCATTTTTCTTTCAAAATCCATAGACAATCGGGATTATCACTCTGAGATGAATGGTCACATATTTCGACATTGGATTGAAAATTCTGTTCCCCCATCACTAGATCGACTATCTTGCCTAATAATGGACAATGCAGCGTACCACAACATTGTTGCACTTGAAGATAAAGTCCCGACGTCATCCAGTACAAAATATGCTATTAAGATATGGCTCACAAAGGAGCACATACAATTTAATAACATGTACTTAAAACATGAATTACTATCTCTAGTAAAGCAAAAATAAAGGACAAAGATTTTTCAAATAGATAAGATTATCCTAGAGCACGGTCATATAAGTTTGAGGCTGCCACCTTACCATGCTCATTTAAATCCAATAGAACTAATCTGGGCAAAATTAAAAGGACAAGTGGCAGATGAAAATACAACATTCAAAATATGCGATGTAAAGACTCTTGCTAATCTCGCTTTATTAAATATAGACAAAGATTATTGGGCTAAATGTGAAGACCACGTCTTAAAACAGGAAGAGGAATATTGGAAAAATGATGGTTTGTGGAATGTTCAACCCCAAACAGTTATTAATCTTTTAGACTCGTCTGATTCAGAATGAAAGTATATAGCCCCCACAATGTTGGCCCCTATATTACCTTAAATTAGTTCAACAAACGGTCCTTTGCAGGACCACACAACTATGAAAATTGGACATACAGGTATACCTTGATATTATCCTCCGTCCTCGAACTGAGAAGACAATAATTCTCCTGGTGTTTTGTCTTATTAAGTTATTTCCCCATTACGGCCACGCCTTTACCTAGTGAAAATTAATCATAGACCAGCAACTAAGGTAATTTCTATTATTTAGGGGTTCACAATTTACAATTTTGACAAACATCAAAGAAATTCGCCGCTTTAAGAAAACTGCAGCTGCAAGATATTTGTTAAATATACATTTAAAGGGTCTTTTGCATTCTAATAACATTTGGAAAATTTCAGCAGTTTTTAACAAACGGTTACTAAGTAATAGCGTTTTGAAGTTGGGCACGTGATTTGAAACGAGCTATAGCACTAAATGCATAGAGACACAAACAAATTTTCGATTATATGCATTAAATCACTGAACCAGTAACTTGCTGTGTACCTGTAAGAGTTGATAGACTGGTTTCAAGGTTCAAGGAAGACCAAAAGTCATACAGATAGACAATGTCACAGAAAACCTAGCAGCAGTAAAGGTTAATAACTGTCAAATACAATACACTTAGACTCAGGACAAGAATACTGCAGCTCCTCACAATTCTTGGTGGTGCATGAACATAAGTCAGTAAGTAATCTTTTATTTGAAGAACATGTATTTTTGTGTAAGGTTATGTCAGCCTTTACTAAAAGCTTTGTTGTTCCAGCTGAAGACCTTCTTGGCTGAAATGTTCTACTTTTGGTTTGTTTCTCACCTACGTAAAGCTGTTACCATACCACTTTTGGTTTGTTTCTCACCTACGTAAAGCTATTACCATACCACTTTTGGTTTGTTTCTCACCTACGTAAAGCTGTTACCATACCACTTTTGGTTTGTTTCTCACCTACGTAAAGCTATTACCATACCACTTTTGGTTTGTTTCTCACCTACGTAAAGCTATTACCATACCACTTTTGGTTTGTTTCTCACCTACGTAAAGCTATTACCATACCACTTTTGGTTTGTTTCTCACCTACGTAAAGCTATTACCATACCACTTTTGGTTTGTTTGTTACCTACGTAAAGCTATTACCATACCACTTTTGGTTTGTTTGTTACCTGCGTAAAGCTATTACCATACCACTTTTTCCTTTTTTTTTAAATTTTCATTATTATAATCAGCTTTACAGCAGCTTCAATTTCTATGCATCTTGATACCTTCAACCAGTAACTAGTCTAATCTGGACAAATGGTTAGGGAAGACAATCCAGTACTGAAAAATGAGGTGCTGAAGTGTTGGGCCAAAAGTGGAAATACACAACACAACCACACTCACTTAACTTTCTTTTATGGGTGGATGTAGAAGAGGCATACTCTTTTAGTCATCACATGATTACAAGCATTACCAACATTGAGGAGTGGAGTAAAGGAGCATCACTCTCTTGGTCACATTGTATATCTTCTTCTTTATGCCATTACTTCCCTCACTACAGGTCACATATCTATTTTATTCAGCTGAGATGACTGATGAACCCAATCTTAAACTTGGGCTATTTGTGTAAAAAGAGCCAATTTCACATTTTAACAAGTAGACCTACTTTGCACCTGATATATATGCTTTTGTGTAATAAAGAAATAAACTAACAATAGTTAATACAAATTAATGAAACAGATTCTTTATTTCTTAGAGCATTAGTAACAATACAGAACATCACATCTAACAAGAGTGCTAACTGGTTGTCAGATGTCAGTAACAAATAATTGCTTTTATTAAATTATATATTTGAACTTTATAAAAATACAGATTTTGTTTACTTTCAAAATTAAATATGTCAAAGTTTTGATAACCTTTTACAAAATGCCTTGCAAAAAATTGCATAGGATGACAAATAAATACAATCATATATAATGTGACATCATAATAGCATGAAGGAAGCTATTCAACAATAAAGTTCATGAACAAGAATTGTGGGCCTCATTGATTGCCCATGTCAAGGCATGAACAATTAATTGAACAAAATCAAATATACAGCACAGCTTCACTGGGTATGAAAGTACTTTACATTTTAAATTGCACAGCTGCTAGTTAGTGGTATTTTGGTTCCAATCTTTGAAATTTAACAGCATTTATGTATGAAGATGTCCTGATACTACTACATTCACCTTATTCTTATAAAAGATATTTTATGTGAGTGGTTTCAATTTGTGACACCACATACAAAATGTAAAATGTTTAGCTAATGTCAATATTTGTGTGTGAATGATATTTTAGGAGTTGATGCTTGTAACAAAAAGATCAAAGAATGGTAAATCTGAGAGTTTTGGGGGATGCAATGTTCAATTTGTAATGACAAAAGTATTGATATTTTAAGATATGACTTCATCATTTTGAATGTATAACAGAAGAAATGTATTTTAACTTCTAGCAAAGACACAAATGAGCAAATTAACTAAAGTGTCAGTGATAAACAACTGTCTATGATATTCTTTCATGAAAAATTCTAGTAGTTTTTTTTATAAGTTTGTGAATGGTAAAGTTGTAGGATGACATTAATGGCTGTTACAAATTTAACAAATTGTCTTTTCTAAAAACAAAGATATATTTTGTACAAGTGGGTAAAATTGTAATTTACAAATAAATAGAATAAAACAATCCTTAAAAGTGTAACCACTTGCAAAACTGTATGTCAGCAAATTTTGGAAAGGTTTTGGTGGATATTGAGTTATTAGCGGGTCATCATCATTGCGCTCCGAACATGTCCATAGGTGCTTAGATCCCCTCCTCAGCAAGTCTCGCAATGTCCAGCGAATGATGACTCCAGTTCTGTGTTGGTTGATTAGTCTTCTTATATGCCCATTAGTTTCTCGTTTCTGGCTGTGCCCATCTTAACTCCCATCTCTTTTATCCGAAGGAGTAATGTGGACTCATGGTTGTTGAAGTCCTGTGTCCTTCCCATTTCCCGGAAGGCATTGCTAATGTCCACCTGATCCATTGGTTGACCATCATAAACAATAGCACAGCTAGCCAATCTGTCCACTCTTTCATTTCCCTGTACTTTCGCATGTTCTGGGACATAGACAAAGGTGACCTTGCGTACGCATTTTTTACTTCCATAATGACTCTACCCATTGCATACATACAGATCCCACCTCCACTTTTCTTATCATGCTCATCGAATCACTCAGTATACAGGCGTGGGTGCAGTCTTGTGACTGTAACCAGATGAATGCCTTGGTCACTGCCATCACCTCCATTGTCATGCTACTCATGGTCATAATATTTGCACCACTGTTTTCCTTGACTATTTTGCCTGCTGAGCATGCTGTAAATGCCCATGCACTCCTTTGGTGTCGTCTTACAGAACCGTCTGTATAGATGACTGCATCTTTATCATTGGTGTTATCCCAGATGTGACCATTGACCTTCATTTTGACCACGACTGAGTCTGGTTCCCTACATTTCCTGTGGAGTGTGACAATACACGAGAATATCCCCTTGAATGACATAAGCACTGGTATCCACTGCTCGCCAGCATTGATCTTGGTAAGTCCACAGACCTGTTTGATGACATCCGCTCGGCCTACCCATGATTTGCCTCTTTTTTAACCTGACACCCTTTCCTGTGTTGTTTTGATGGTTAAGTATGGGGATGTTTTTATGGATTCAGAAGCCTGTGAACTGATGCCCTTTGGCACATTGCCATGTAATGATATCTGCAGGTATTTCTGAGTTGCCTTGTAGCTCCATATAAGGTGTTCATTTATCTGGTCTTTGAGGAAGTAGAGTTGATCTGATATCGGTTGAGCTTTGGATGTCTGGGAAATGAAAGTAGATCAACCACCAATAGAGAAATAGGAGTTAAAAAAGCACAGAACTAGGCTACAATACAAATTCAGCTTGTGGGTACAGTAAAGCTGGTGATGGGCAGAGTTAAATATTGTATGTTTGATCTTAGCCATTGGCTCTTAGATCCTGGTGATGAAATAACTAGAGTGAATTTTTATTTTCAGATTCTTACTGGAAAGGGTACATCTTGTCGGTCCTAGAAGGTAATACAATGCAATAGGTCTTCTATATCAAAGTTCCAATCACCATAGACATACACTTAGGGTTGCCAGATACACCGTTTTTTACGGATTTCTCCGTTTTTTTCACGTAATTCGATGACTCCGTTTTATCTTTGCCCGGAGTCGCTAAAACACCGTATTTTAACGCTCACGTAAATATTTTTTTAAATATAGATTAAATAATATATAAAATCGTAGTAAATAACATTAATTAAACCATTCGGCGGTTTGTTTTGTGTAATTGTTTCTGGATCATACTTTTAAGTGCGCAAATTGTAGTTCCGCGCTAAAATATTGAAGCGATTTAATTTCCGTCCTAGCCCACGACAAGAATCAATTTATTTCCGATCGTCGATGTGTAAACACAGTTTCACCGCTCCATCCAATTCAATCCTCGCATCTACATATTATTAGTAAGTTTATTTTAAAGTTTGTTAACATTATTTTATAATGAGTGATATGGATTTAAAGAAGTCTCCTCCAAAGAAGAAATTAAAATTACAACTACAACACAAAGTTACAGTAAAGTGTGGGAAGAATCGTTTTCATGGGTTAAACCAGGACCTAACGAACATCGAGCTTTCTGTGTGTTATGCAGAAAAGATTTTAGTATTTCTCATGGTGGACAAAGTGACTTAAAACAACATTCAGAATCTAAAACGCATAAACTAAAAGAAAAATGATGATATTAGTGTAAAGAAACTTTCACATTATTTTGTAAATGTAAACAATACATCAGAACACGATAATGTTGTCGCGAGTGAACTGGCTTTGGTTATCATGCAGTCAAAAATAATCAAAGTTATTCTAGCTTGGACTGTGGAAATAAGCTTGTGACACACATTTTTAAAGATTCTGTGACTGCTTCAAAAGTATCATGTGGGCGCACTAAAGCTGAAATGCTTGTCAAGAATGTTTTAGCACCCAGAAGTGTCAATGATTTTTTAGATATTTTAAAGTGTTCAGAACAAGGTGTGAGATTTTTTTTCATTGGCAACAGATGCCTCGAATAAGGGAAACAGGAAGATGTTTCCAGTTTGCCTTCGCTACTTTGACTCAGTGAAAGGAGTGCAGAATAAACTTCTGGATTTTATTGAAAATGCTGATGAAACTGTTTGTGGAGTTAGTCAGCTAGTGCTGCAGAGTTTAGAAAGACATAATCTTGATATAAATCACATTTCATCATATAGTGCAGACAATGCAAGTGTCAATTTTGGAATTAGACATTCTGTATTTCAATTACTTTTGAAAAAGAATGAAATATATTGAAGGCCAATTGTACAAATCACATACTTCATAATGCAATCAAGTATGCTACAGACAAATTGGATATTGATGTAGAGAGCATAGTCCTCAAAATTTACAATCATTTCTCAGTTTCAGCAAAAAGAAGAGAGGAACTGAAATCATTTTTTAATTTTGTGGAAGTAGAATGGTCTGAAATATGGAGACATGTTCCAACGAGGTGGCTGTCTTTGACTCCAGCTGTAAATAGGCTTCTCCTAAATTTGGGTGCAATCAAAAGTTACTTCCAGAGTATTGATGACTGCCCAAAATTATTGAAATCTGTTTTTCTTATTGATGACCCTGAGCAAGCCATTTTGCCAGAGATTTATTTTCACTTTGTAAACAATGTTGGAAACTTGTTGGATGCTGTTAAGAAAACACTAGAAAGTTGTGAATTGAGTGTCTTGGGGACATTCAAACATATGTACATTTTGAACGAAAAGCTTAAACAGAGAATAAAAGACAGTTTTTTATGGCAGCAATGCAAATGAACTTATTAATGATTTGTCTGTAACACTGCAAAAAAAAATATCAAGTGATTTTAACAAATTTTACAATGATATGCTTCAGTATCTTGACAAAAGGTTTGATGTGACTGCCAAAAATCCATATTCATCATTGGCAGCTTTTGCTTTGGATAAAGAAATTCATTTTGAAGATTTGGAAACTGCGGTGTGTATTCTGAAATTGAAAGATCACATATGTGTTGATGCCATGTATGAAGAGTTCTGTGACTTTCAGAGTGCTCTATGTGAAAGTATTAACAAAGATAACAGTGATATCACAAACTGGTTACATTTTTTTTCTGTTGTGCCAGAACATAAAGTGCTAAACATTTCAAAGATTGTTGGATTTTTATTTAGCATACCAGGATCAAATGCCTTTGTTGAGAAGATATTCTCCTTAATGAAAAACAAATGGAATGACACAAGAAATAGGTGTAGCCAAGAACTGATTGAAGCAGAGCTCAGAGTCATGGTTAATTTTGACAATTCATGTGCTGATTTTTTTAAATTTGTCAAAACTGATGCAAGATTATTGAAAGCTGGCAAATCCTCAAGCAAATACAATTAAAATGCCTCTAGAAACACCAGGTGAGTTTTTTAAATTTAAATAAGAAAATTGTCTTTGCAGAATATGAGCATTGTTTTATTTCTAGTTTCTGTATATAATTTTTCATAAATTTGTTTGAATATAAAGGCGAATTCATTGTCACTACCGGTAACAATATACAAAATCATTTGTTCGTAAATATGTAATTAAAATTGAAGAAAAAAAATTCAGCGTAAAAGTACTCCTTTTTTTTTTTTTTTTTTAAATCTGGCAACCCTACATACACTGTTGCTATATAACTCTATAGAAATAATACAGTGATGTTTTGATCCATTTTGAGTTGCTAAGTTGTTTTCTCCAAATTTATTTACTTTTGGACATGACAAACAAATCCCAGCTTGCAACTAATGAGTTAAGTAGAAAAATCATAAAAATACATATAGTGTCTATATCAAAAAAGATTACATATTCATTTTCTAATCATCCAATTTTTTAATAAATAATTCAATAACTATATTTCTCTCTGTATTTTATCTCCCCCCCCCCCCCCTCCCCTGCGCTTATATCTCTCTTTCTTCCCCTGTATCTCATTTTCTTTCAGTCTCTCAATAAATGTATGACACTCTTAAATTAGAAAATGTTAACTAATCAGGGTTTCCCTTTGAGATCATTATAGATATTTCATTTCTATATCTGCCACATCACACCTTGATTCATCCTTCAACAAATATAAGATACAAATTCTGCATCATTATTACAATAAAATTATATGATACGATCAAAGAGATATTGACAATAACACAAATTCTGCATT
This sequence comes from Megaustenia siamemsis, assembly GCA_032433765.1. Taxonomy (NCBI): domain Eukaryota; kingdom Metazoa; phylum Mollusca; class Gastropoda; order Stylommatophora; family Ariophantidae; genus Megaustenia; species Megaustenia siamemsis. Next base: position 18,250,952 of record JAVIAB010000049.1, read on the forward strand.
ATTATTACAATAAATTTATATGTTACAAGTAAGAGATGTTCACAATAACATAAACTTAAATATCAAATTGCATTTTTAATTTGTGTCCCGTTGTTTCAGACTCAGACTTTCAACAAAGAAATATTAAGAAATGGTTGAGGTGCTCTTTTAACACCGTAGAAGATCACCTTAAATAATTTACTTTCAATTTCCTCAAACACATCTCTGAGGAGTTGATTTTCAATGCCTCTTCATATTAAAACAAAATGTGGAAGATGGCATGATCTTTGTTTTAGAAACATTCCGCCATACATTTTGAAAGTGGTTGTCCAGATGCATCATTCTTCATCAGAAATGTTATTCAATATTACATTAGATTTATAACTGATAATCCTCTTTCAATGTATTCAATTTACTTTATTTAAATGTCTTTTTTATGAAAATATGACCACAAAAGAAAGATTTATAACCACTAGAATGAACCATCACAGAAGAATGCTGAATGTAACAAAAAGATATGACATGCATGGCAAAGATATTAAAAAGAAAAGCAGATGTCAGACCAATTCTGAGTTTCATTTAAAAACACAAAATTAACTAATTTTGACATAGCATCCTAAGCATCAGAGGAAACAGCAAAAAAATAAAACAGCATCCAACAGTAAACAGATGAATCAGCAGAAACAGAAAAGAGCATCCAACAGCAATCAGATGAAACAGTGAAATAAAATAAAAAAGATGACCTCTAAGATGGTGCAGTGAAAATTCAAATAAGAAAAATGATTTCAAACAAGTTGATAAGTGGCAAATAAATAATTAATGAAATTAATGGCAGAAGATCTCAAATACCATTGCTGTCATGTGACATGACAACAAGCAAGCAGTGGTAGATGTGTAAAATAAACACAAAATGGTATTAAGAACATTACGTTATACACTATAATTAGACCTCTTTATCCATTTTAAGATGTGTACTTGCCTGCTTTTTGTGTTGTTATTTTATAATATTATCTGTTGGTTTGTAGCTGATGAAGGTTTTTGCTGAAATGTAATTTGTCTCATCTTTCTATAGATTTACTTTTCTGTAGCTCTTCTTGCATCACCAGGTGATATTCAATATATTGTATATTTTATATTTGTCCCTTATCTCCAAGCAATGGAAGAGTGGACTTATGATGCAGAAAAGTAAGCCAATTTTTGGCAAAATGATATCATTATTGACAAAGAATGAAATCACAACATATTTAAAAAAAGAACTTGAAAACTAGATTTTGGAATAGCTAATAAATTAAATGTGCCTGTGTGCTGCAAGGCACAAAGGGGTGTTAACAATAGTGGCGCTGTTTCTTACCATGCATATTCATAAGAGGTGACTAAGGAGAGTTGGATTGGGACTGGCTAGCCTTTACTGTAAAAAAAAATAAGCCTAAAAAAACTTCACAAATATGGACAAGTCAAAGAAAAGAATAAAAATAAATTTGCCATCCAGGTAAGATAAAGGCTCTCTGTTTAAGAGATGTATGACGCAATTCAGAGAAAGTCTTAAGGAGTCTGGGTTGCTGACTCACCTTTTATCTACCAGGAAATCCTCCAGAATTGGCACCTGGAATGTATGTACCCTAAATGAACAAGAAAAAGCTGCACAGGTAGCAACAGAAATTAGAAATTACAAAGTAGATATTCTAGGAATGTGTGAAACAAGATGGCTAGGAATGTAAAGGATAAAACTAAATACAGGAGAGATGATTTTATCATCAGGACACTGGGAACCTGGAGCACAACATAGTCAAGGAGTTATTATAATGTTATCAAGGGGGGGAATGCACAGAAGACACTGGTAGAATGGGAAGCAGTAGGGCCAAGACTAATGAGAGCAACATTTAAAACAACAAAAAACAAAGTAAAAATACACATTATCCAATGCAACGCACTAACCAATGATAAGGATGTTAAAGTTAAAGGTGAATTCTATAAACAGTTGCAATGTCAGATGGATAAAACGAGCCAAGGATATTATAATCTTGATGGGAGATCTAAATGCAAAAGTAGGATCAGACAACAGAAGCTTCGAAGAGATTATGGGAAAACCATGGACTTGGAGATATAAATGAGAATAGAGAGATATTCGTGAGCTTCTGTGCTCTTAATCAAATGAGCCTAGGAGGAACAATATTCCAACATAAAAATACATAAAGCTACATGGGTGTCATCAGATCATAGAACGAAGAATTAAATTGCCCACATATGTATTAATAATAAAAGTTGAAGTCATCCTTACAGAATGTAAAAGTATATAGAGGAGCAAATATGGCTGCTAGCCAAACTTAAACTTAAACTAAAAAGATACTACAACAAATAAGGGCAGAAAGTATTTCAATGTATAATTTCTTAAAGAACAAGGAATTAAAGACAAATTTGCAGTCATAATATCAACAAATACCAAGTCCTCCAACAACTAGAAAATACAATCAATATAGAAGATCATTGGAAACAGGTAAAGGATATATGGAAAGAGGCATACGAAGAAATGCTGAGGGTAAAGAGACCGCCAGAATAAGTTATGGATGACAGCAGAGAACCTGGATAAAATTAAAGAAAGAAAGAATAAGAAAGCAGACATAAATAAAAGCAAAATGAGAAGTGATAGAGCCAAGACACAGGAAGCTTACACAGAAGTGAACAAAGAAATAAGATGCATTAAAAGGGATAAGAGGAAATATATAGATGAACTAGTTAAAGAGGCAGAGGAAGCAGCAAATAAAGGGAATATGAAAGAACTGTACAACAGCACAAAGAAATTAAGTGGAAAATACAAACAGATAAATGCCTTTATTAAAGATAAGAAAGGAAATCTGCTTAGTAATATAAGGGAACTAATGGAGAGATGGAAAGAGCACTTTGAAGAACTTTTGAACAGACCCGGGCTCAAATAACCCTCCAGATATACAACCAGCAGAAGAAGAGTTACACATTAACTGTGAAAACCAAGCAAGGAAAAAATAATGAAAGCCAGCAAGCTATTAAAAAATGGTAAAGCCACAGGACCAGGTGAAATTCCTTCGGAAGCCATCAAAGCAGATATTAACACCTCTACCAAGATGCTACATAATCTATTAGATAAAATTTGGGAGAGGGAAGAAATACACAAAGACTGAAAAGAAGGTTTATATGATCAAACTTCCAAAGAAAGGAAGTTTACAGCAGTGCACAAATTATAGGGGAATTATGCTATCAGTGCCAGAAAAGATATTAAGCAGAATCATTCTGGAGAGACAAAAACAGGTTTAGAGAAACATTTGAGAGATGAATAAGCAGGCTTTAGGGAAACAGATCATGTGTTGATCAAATAACTACCCTATGTATAATAATTGAACAAAGTTAGAACTACAGTCCCCACTTTATATTGGATTCATAGATTACGAAAAGGCATTTCAGAGTTTAGACAGAGGAATGCTTTGCAAGTTGCTGAGTCAATGCGGAATCCCCACAAAATTTATTAATCTGATAAGAATAATGTATGAAGAAATGAAATGTAGTGTGGTAAATGAAGGGCAGCTTACAAAAGCATTTGAAATAAAAAATAGGAGTAAGGTAGGGATGCCTTCTATCTCCATTTCTCTTTCTACTGGCCATAGATTGGATTATAAAAATAACTCAAAACAGAAATGGAAACCAGTGGTCACTGACCAAGCTACTTGATGAATTTGACTTTGCTGATGACATAGCTCTCCTATCACACAAACATCAACAGATGCAAGATAAAATGAGCATACTTGATGAGAGATCACAACAGATAGGAATGAAAATAGAGATCAGAACAAATTATGAGAATTAATGCAGTTGGCAATAACCAAATAAAATTAGGAGAAATATCAGTACTAAACATACAATCTTACATATATCTTGGCAGTAATATAGACAAAGAGGGAGGAACAGAAAGTGATACCAAAATAAGGATATCAAAAGCAAGAGGAACATTTCTTCCACTGGGAAACATATGGAAGTCCAAAGAAATTAGGTTAAACACTAAAATAAAAATTGTCAACTCCAATGTTAAGTTAGTCTTAATATAAGACTGTGAAACATGGAGAACACACAAATTTCAATCATGAAGATACAGACTTTCATTAATGGATGCTTACACAGAATAAAAGAATGGAAATGGCAGGACACAATCACTAACATAGAATTATGAAAATGTACCAGTTAAATACCAGGGATGAAGAGATACAGCGATGACAATGGTGTGGGAAAGGACACACACTATGGAAGCCAACTGAGAGTATTACACAACATGCCCTTTTTTGGAAAACCAGGGAAAAATACAAAGAGGAAGACCAAGGAATTCTTGGAGAAGACAGATAGAAGCAGAGATGAAGATGTTGAGGAAGACTTGGAATGACCTTAAAAGAATGGTAAGAAACAGAACGCCTTGGAAAGCGTTTGTTGAAGATCTATGCTCCACAGGGAGCTGAAAAGTAGAATAAGAAGAATAAGTTAAATGCCACAGAAGTGAAATGTGTCAGATAAATCATGGGAGCCAGCTTGACAGACAAAATCAGAAGTAAAGAACTAAGAATTAGGTATGGGACACCTCCAAAAAATATATAATTAAACAATGAATTCAATAGGCCATGAATCAAGACAGAAACAACCAAACACAATCCATACAGTTATTAAAAAATGCTATAAAACAAAATAACCAAGAGGATACCACTCAAATATGTTGGATAGACAGAATACTAAAAAGAAATGTAAAAGCAGAAGAGGAAATCAAAGAGCAAAACTCTGTAAACTATTTCTCACCTAGATGTGAAAATAAAATCAGGAAGGAAAGAAGAGGCAGAAGAAACGTTCTACTTATTATAGATGAAGCAAACCACAGACCCATGTCAAGAACACTCTTTACCACCAAAACTGTAAAAATACAAGTGAAGAGAAACAGAACAGAACAGAGCTGAGGCACAGATTGCAGGGTAGTAGTTCTTTCCTCTCTCATTTGATTTAACCATGAGAAAGATATAGTTTGTGGCCACAACATTTTGTGTTGTTGATTATTACTGCAAAGTTGTCATCATTATTAATACCAAGTACCATGCTTGCTGGGGAGCCATGATAGCTCAGTGGTTAGTGAACTGGAGTACAAAGGATAAGAGATAGGGTTTTGATCACAACCAACAGCTTCCGGGTTCACCCAGCCTTAAATGGGTACCAGATTTTTTCTGGTAAAGTAAGCGGCACGGGCGTAATGCCGACCACATTACCCAAAAAATCATGTGCTGAAGGTCTGTAAAATTTATGGTCACTAACACCATATTCCCTATAAGCCACTTGGCGTGACAGGAGCACTTTACTTTTTTTTTTTTAACCACGCTTGCTGGGGTAGGTGATCATGTTCTCCATAATTTTTTTATATCTGTATTTTTTTTTCCATTTTGACTAACAAATAGAGCATTTATGAAATTGTTTTGCATCTTTTCTCTATTTCAGCTCTAATGGCTACCTACTACAACTTTTTCAGTTGTCTTAGCAGTCACCAAATAAAAAAAAAAAAAAAAAAATCACAGCTGTCACAATATTCACAGCTGCAAGAAAATATCCCAGCTGTCACAATATATCACAGTTGTCTCAAAATATTCCAGCTGTTACAAAATGTCTTAGTTGTCACAGAATACCCAGCTGTCACAAAATATCCTAGCTGTCACAAAATATCCTAGCTGACATAAAATATCTGAATTGTCACAAAATATCTCAGTTGTGAAAAATATCAAAGATGTAACACAATATTTCAGGTGTCAGAAATATCCCACATGCAATAAAGTATCACAGTGGTAAAAAAATTCCAGCTGTCACAACAGTAAGAAAATATCCCAGCAGTAACAAAATATTCTGGCTGTCATACAATATATCAGCTGTACCAAATATTCCTGATGTAATAAAATATATTCCAGCAGTCAAAATATATCTCAGTTCACGCAAAATATCCCAGCTGCAAAAAAATGTCAGCTGTCACAGAATATATAATTTGTCACAAAATATCACAGCTGTCACGAAATATCTCAGTTATCATAAAATTCCCAGATGTCACAAAATATCCCAGATGTCACAAAAAATCCCAGAAGTAACAAATATCCTAGCAGTAACAAATATCCCAGCAGTAACAAAATATACAACTATCACAAAATATACAACTATCACAAAATATCCCAGTTATCACAAAATCATCCTGCTGTCTCAAATTGGCACACAGTAGTAACAAAATATACACTAAACTATCACAAAATATCCTGGCTATCACAAAATCATCCAACTGTCTCAAATTGGCCACAGCAGTAAACAAAATATCCCAGTAAAAAAATATCCAAGCAGTAGCAAAATATCCCAGCAGTAGCAAAATATCCCAGTAGTAGCAAAATATCCCAGTAGTAGCAAAATATCCTTGCTATTACAAAATATCCCTGCTATTAACAAATATCCCAGGCGTGACAAAATATCCCAGGCGTGACAAAATATCCCAGTCGTACCAAAATATACAGTCGTAACATAATATCCCAGTTGTAACATAATATCCCAGTTGTCAAAAATAACCCAGCTTTCACAAAATATCCCAGCTGTCAAAAATACCTAAGTTGTCACAAAATGTCCTCAGTTGTTACAAAATGCTACAGCTGTAACACAATCCAGCTGTCATTAACACTCCAGCTGTCATAAAACATCCCAGCTGTCATAAAACATCCAAGCTGTCACAAAACATCACGGTTGTCACAAACCATCACAGTTGTCACAAAATACCCCAGCTGTCGCAAAATCTCATTTGCCACAAAATATCTTAGTTGTCACAAGATATCAAAGCTACAACACACTTGTTGTCAGAAAACATCCCACATGCAAAAGAGTATACCAGTGGTAAAAAAATATTCCAACGTCACAAGTTGTCACAGCAGTAACAAAATATTCTGAATGTCACAAAATATACCAGCAGTACCAAAATATCCCTAATGTAATAAAATATATTCCAGCAGTAAAATATATCTCAGTTCACACAAAATATCCAAGCTGCAAAATATCCCAGCTGTCACAGAATAAATTATTTGTCACAAAATATCACAGCTATCATAAATATTCCAGATGTCACAATATCCCAGATGTCACAAAATATCCCAGCAGTAATAAAATATCACACAGTAGTAAAAATAAGCAGCTGTCACAATATATCACGCGCCAAGAAAATATCCCAGCTGTCACAATATATCACAGTTGTCTTAAATATTCCAGCTGTTACAAAATGTCTTAGTTGTCACAGAATACCCCAGCTGTCACCACAAAATATCCTAGCTGACATAAATATCTGAATGTCACAAAATATCTCAGTTGTGAAAAATATCAAAGATTAACACATATTTTCAGGTGTCAGAAAATATCCCACATGCAATAAAGTATCACAGTGGGTAAAAAAATATTCCAGCTGTCACAACAGTAAGAAAAATACCAGCAGTAACAAAATATTCTGGCTGTCATACAATATATCAGCTGTACCAAAATATCCCTGATGTAATAAAAAATAAATTCCAGCAGTCAAAATATATCTCAGTTCACGCAAAATATCCCAGCTGCAAAAAAAATGTTAGCTGTCACAGAATATATAATTTGTCACAAAATATCACACTGTCACGAAAATATCTCAGTTATCATAAAATTTCCCAGATGTCACAAAATATCCCAGATGTCACAAAAAAA
>JAVIAB010000049.1:18258767-18463767 GCA_032433765.1 Megaustenia siamemsis
CTAACCGCCCCAACGCTCTGTACGACATATGAATCGTCTCACGAGTGTGTTCTCACATGCTTTTGAAAGTTAAAACTTGTTGTAAACCTTATACCACACACATAACAAATGTCAGGTTTCTTTCATGTATGTGTCCGTCTATGTGTATTGTGTGGTATGAAAGTGAGAAAACCCCAAATCTAGCTCTCCAGCTTTCAACTTTTATCTGGGAGTGGATAAATTGTCCCACTAGTTTACACAAAAAGCGATACTTATAGATTCTCGTGTTTGTGTAAACATCGGTGATTTTAACTGACTTAAATGTGTAAAGCTGTCAACACAATTATCACGCCTGCAGGCTCACTTTTGTGTGTGTAAACGTATGTGATTTTTAGATTTATGTAGCACATGTTTTTTTAAAAAAATAATAATCTTTTTTCATTTTTTCAAATTTAAAATCATCACAGTACATAAAAATAATTACATTGATATGATTCAATAATGGGAGTGAAAGATGTTTACATATATTTTAGATGTAATTAAGAGGTCATAAGATATTACATCACACGACCAGGATTTCCAGGAGCACAAGAGGCGACCGAAGACAAAAACACCCCAACATGTCAGTTTATTTAAGGGGGGTGGGGGGGGTGTGACGTCACAGTTTATTTTGGGAGGTGTGACGTCACACCCCCTGGCGCCTTCCGCCTGTCACCAACGAATATAGCAAACGGAAAGGAAAGACTTGAACGATGTGTCTTTCTAAATGAATATTGGAAATTCATTCATTCATTCTCACAAATTAAATTATGTTTGTTTTAAAGATGAACATTGATTTTTTATTATAAAACGGTACAAACAGGTTGGCATTAAACGTTTTGAATTGGAAAACGTCATCATTTCTACACAGGTCCACACTAAATTTCTATATTCGGATATTAGAATTAGCGCTTTAGTGTAGGATTCTTGTGTTGTTTTTGACAGTGTTTTGAAATGATAGATCTGTATATGTCTACCTTCTGTGTGTTTCTTCTAGTGTAAGTTGTATAACGCCGTTCTTGATTGTATGATTGTGTTTGCATTCGTAGAATATGTGTTCTTCCGTTTCTTGTATGTTTTCGTCTGCAAAGTTGGCACTTGGCAGTATGTCCTGATATGTGAGCTTCTCTTTCTGTTTGGGGTGTCATGCTGTATATGAGTCTGTATATGACTTACCTTGCTTTGGGGAGTCATGTGTGGATTGTGAAGTTTTGAGAAGGTGCTGGTGTAGTCTGTGAGAAAGTGGCCAGGAAATCTGGCAAGTGTAGCATTACGGTGTCCCAGCATGAGAACGGAGATAGAAGGCAGCAACGGCGGAGATAACAGGGTTGGTTACACGGAATGTGGATCACGCAGTCTTGGGAACCGACTCTCAAAGTAATGCAACAGAAGATTGATAGAGAATGTCCTGCAGCAGAGTGGATGCAGCTCCTGGCGACTCCAATAATGGGAAAATGCCATAAAGATAGTTTTCAGACAGATCCGGTCACAACTCCTTGTCACTGATATTTTACTTGATTTGCTATTTGTCTCTTTTGAGAAAATGCATCTCCTTTGTCTTTTGTACATTCAAGTTGATTGCACGAATTTATATATCTGAAATAATGAGAACATTTAAAGTAAAGTAAAGTACCCCCCGTCACGCCAAGTGGCGTATAGGGAGGAAATATGGTGTTAGTGACCCTATATTTTACAGACCTTCAGCACATGATTTTTGGGGTAATGTGGTCGGTATTACGCCCGTGCTGCTTTTACTTTCCCAGAAAAAATCCGGTACCCATTTAAGGCTGGGTGAACCCGGAGCCGCCGTGGTAAGCCAACCGCCTATCGATTGCGCTAACCGGACACCCAATGAGAACATTTGGTGTTGACAAATTAATTATTTCAAAACAGAACGTGTCAAATTTGAGACAATTTTTGAAGAAAAAACAATTATAATTACTAGTATTATTCTATAAAACATCATTCATGCATTGATTAATAAGCCACTAGTTTGGAGCCACGGTGGCTGACTGGTTATGTAAACAGTGCTCGATTAGAAGGATCTAAGTTCTATTTCCAGAAGTGGATATTTTCGGACCGACAAGGCTTCAATCTTCACTCGGTCTGTGTAAATGGGTATTTTTTTTTTCCGGGAAGTATAGACGGCCTGGAGTGATACCGACCAGTTCACTAAACATTTGTCTTGTCATGGAAACATATGGTCACTAACACTATATTCCACACATGCCTAGCAAGGCAGGGAAGTATAGACGGACTGGAGTGATACCGACCACCTCACTAAACAATTTTGCCTTGTCATGGAAACATATGGTCACTAACACCATATTCCACACATGTATAGCAAGGCAGGGAAGTATAGACGGACTGGAGTGATACCGACCACCTCACTAAAAACAATTTGCCTTGTCATGGAAACATATGGTCACTAACACTATATTACACACACGCCTAGCAAGGCAGGGAAGTGAACCGTAACTTTTACTTGTTAGCTTTACTAGAAGCGTCATTGTGTGTGTGTGTGTGTGTGTTGTGCGTGCGTGCGTGCGTGCGTGCGTGTGTGTGTGCGTGTGTGTGTGTGTGTGTGTGTGGTGTGTGTGTGTGGGTGGTGTGTGTTGTGGTGTGTGTGTGGTGTGTGTGTGGTGTGTGTGTGTGGTGTGTGTGTGGTGTGTGTGTGGTTGTGTGGTGTGTGTGTGGTGTGTGTGTGGTGGTGTGTGTGTGTGTGTGTGTGTGTGTGTGTGTGTGTGTGTGTGTGTGTGTGTGTGTGTGTGTGTACGTGTCTGTCTGTCTGTCTGTGTCACAATTTGAAACCACTCCCATAAAATATACATTTTTGAATGGGCAAAATGTTGTAGACTCAGGTCATCTTCACACATTAAAGCTGCAAACGTTTCAATGTTGGAAGTAAAATGCCACTTTAAGATTGAAACAAGCAGCTGTGCCGTAGCTTTGACTTTAGAACGGAATGGCTTCACTACAGTCTGGGCACCTCCATATCTGTTCAGTCAGCAACCAACAAAATGTCCATCTCGATCGTTCATACTTTTCCATAGAACACGCTGAGTTCTTCTCTCAAAATGGTGTGCCACTTGATGCATAGAAAACTGTGTAATATTGAACGCGCTGAACTCTGTACAAAAGGCGTGCTGCTCATAATGGACACACCCGAGTCACTGTAACGTCCGTCACAAGCAGCATAACTCTATGTGTCAGCGACAAAACCGTGGACTTAAGATTAGTAAGCATGTCACAACAATAGTCGCTGTCCCAACAAGCGACAAAACCGTGGACTTAAGATTAGTGAGCATGTCACAACAATAGTCGCTGTCTCAACAAGCGACAAAACCGTGGACTTAAGATTAGTGAGCATGTCACAACAATAGTCGCTGTCCTCAACAAGCGACAAAACCGTGGACTTAAGATTAGTGAGCATGCCACAACAATAGTCCGCTGACCCAACAAGCGACAAAACCGTGGACTTAAGATTAGTGAGCATGCCACAACAATAGTCGCTGACCCAACAAGCGACAAAACCGTGGGACTTAAGATTAGTGAGCATGCCACAACAATAGTCGCTGTCTCAACAAGCGACAAAACCGTGGACTTAAGATTAGTGAGCATGCCACAACAATAGTCGCTGACCCAACAAGCGACAAAACCGTGGACTTAAGATTAGTGAGCATGCCACAACAATAGTCGCTGTCTCAACAAGCGACAAACCGTGGACTTAAGATTAGGGAGCATGCCACAACAATAGTCGCTGTCCCAACAAGCAACAAAAACGTGGACTTAAGATTAGTGAGCATGCCACAACAATAGTCGCTGTCCCAACAAGCGACAAAACCGTGGACTTAAGATTAGGGAGCATGCCACAACAATAGTCGCTGTCCCAACAAGCGACAAAACCGTGGACTTAAGATTAGTGAGCATGCCACAACAATAGTCGCTGTCTCAACAAGCGACAAAACCGTGGACTTAAGATTAGGGAGCATGCCACAACAATAGTCGCTGTCCCAACAAGCGACAAAACCGGTGGACTTAAGATTAGTGAGCATGCCACAACAATAGTCGCTGTCCCAACAAAGGAAGTCAGGCCACCACTTCCGTGAGACACTTGATCCAACCGCGGTTCAGCTTGTGGCAAATTTTTTACTTGAAAACAGACATCATACACCCAGTACCAAGCAAGGGCGAGGTCTGTTTACCGTTCTACTAAACTCAAGAGCCAGTGGCACTGCAGCACTATCTCATCTCGTGGGCACGCGAAATTCATGTCACGGGAGAGGGAGAGAGGTAGTTTAAAATCGTAATATTAAGAGAAAGAGAGAGGCAGTTTAAAAATCCTAACATTAAGATATATATATATATAATATATATATATATATATATATATTATATATATAAAAACAGATGCAGTTTAATATATTAAACATTAAGATATAGATAGAAAGAGAGAGAGAGAGAGAGAGAGAGAGAGATAGAGAGGTAGTTTAAAATCATAACATTAAGAGAGAGAGAGGCAGTTAAAAATCCTAACATTAAGAGAGAGAGAGCGAAAGAAAGAGATGCAGTTTAATATATTAAACATTACGATATAGATATAAGAGAGAGAGAGAGAGAGAGAGAGAGAGAGAGAGAGAGAGAGAGTTTAAAATCTAGCAGTAATATATAGAGATCGAGATTAAAATGAAGGAGTTAAGAGAGTTGAGAAAGTTTTATATATATTTCTAGCATCAAAAGTTAACCATTTAAAAATCCTAGAATGACCAGAGAGACAATTAAAATACAAGCACGATGTGAAAAGCATATTATAATATTGGTATGAAAGAGATACAGTTTAAAAATCCTACTATTAATAAAGAAACAGTTAGAAATACTAAAAAGAAAAATAAAAGCAGCTTAAAATAATGTTATGAAAAGAGAGATAGACAATTACATCTCAAGCATTAAAGTAGTGAGAGACAGTCATTCTTTTTTATTTTATTTTTAACTGAGAATCAAGTTCAGAATAATTGATCAAACTTGAAGAATAAAGTGTAATATGGGGTGTTTATAATGTCGCTAAATAGTGACTTGATCAATATTCTTGAAATGAAATCACCGATTGATGAAATTGACATCACATTCTGTGTCCACAATACCGTCACAAACATAACACAGTAAGTCGCTATTATATTCTCGGTTTCATTGCTGAAGGGAAACAATGGAAACATGATATATATTTTTTTAATACGTCTTTGGTAATGATAGCAAATATACTGAAGAAGTTATTCAACAATTTGTGTTGAAATGTCCAGACTCACAAGTCTCCCACCGCAATGAGGCTATGACTCTGATTGACAATTTTCGTGCTACGGGTAGTGTTGTAGATGCATACGGATCTGGAGGGCCTTCAACTTCAGAAGACACAGAACTTGATATGCAAACCAGAATTACAATGAGCCCTAATAAATCTTTAAGGTGGTTGCCTCAACATGCAAATTTTTTCCAATGAATACCGTCCACAAGGTTCTGAAGTGTTAGCTGCACTATCGTCCATACAGATTAATTGAATCGTCTTAATTGCATGCAAGAAATTGTGTATCCAGATTGAACTACTGCATGTGGGTTCAGAACCTTATCTCTGAACAAGGTGATGAAGTCCTTGACGTGACACTCTTCACTGATGTGGCACGGTTTTCATCTCTCCGTTTGCGTCAACAAATAAGGACAACCGTTATGTAGAGCAGTAAAAAAGACAAACCGCATGAATTACTTCAAGTACCGCTTTAACGTTCAGAAAGTCGTATGCGGATAATTGGGAAACATTTTTTTCAATGCAAAAATCAACGCAGACATTACCGTACTTTAATGCTGTAATCATTCATAGGCCCACCTTACAGAGCGGGAAATTAAAGAAGCTCGGTTTTCGGCAGGATGGGGCAACCGCACACACATCCGCAATAACATCACTTACTTATTAGGAAAGCGTATTTGCAAATCGCATTATTTCACTTGTAATCTGGCCTGCTCGCTCACCAGACCCAACCCCGCCTAATTATTATCTGTGGGGGTGAGCTGAAAAGAAATGTTTATCGAATATTCTGAGGACAGATAATGACCTGAAGGCAGAAATCGTCACCACAGACAACAAATATCACTGGTCATTATCCAGAAGGTTTTTGAAGACAAACACCAGGCATACCAAGATTTTGTTAAGCTCCTACTGCCCATACCAGAACAGACTCCCTTAACAGAAGAGTCAGGATTGTCAAAACAAATACGTACAGAAGTGAAAGGAATACTTGACAAGGATGAACAGAATAACCCTCAACGTAAAACAATAACTCTGTTTCTTGGATGAAGAATACCCACAAGACCTAGGGATTCGTGTATACACAGATGGGTCAGTACAGAATGCAGTAAAGAATGGGTGAGCAGTTGCATACATAGAATACCCAAATAACACTAGTGATATGGATAAATAGCACAGGGAATACTGTCACACGATGCAGAAACCAAGCAATAAAGTTGGCAATAGAAAATCTGCTGAACAGTAATTTTAGCTCACAGCCTGTAGTGTTTTTGACAGATACAGGATCAGTACTCCAAGCAATGCAATCCAGAAAATTGCAACTCTGCAGACCTTTTTGACTGAACTCTGCAAACATCACAGGATTGCCCGGTAGAATACCAGGAAACGAGAGAGCAGATCAGCTGGCAAATGAAGGTGAAACAAGCACCAACCAACTGCACCGGTTACATACCGTCATAGTAAAAGATAATCAAATTAATCAGGAGACAACATGCCCCAAATCAGGATACTTTTTCATAATATGAATAGATGGAAGGAAGTTATCCTTATACGCATTAGAACAGAGCATAATCGACTCCACAGTCACGTGTATACAAAAATTCAAGATCGGTACCTCAACTACATGCACATGTGGACAGGCGCCCCAGACAGCGGAACGAATATTTCAAGAATGCACTGATATGGTAGACTGAGGAAAGTCCACTTATACCATTAATACAATACTACAGACAAGACTATATGCACAAATGCAAGAATGACAAAAGACGGTAACATACAGAAACGACATTGCAGATATAAACAATACTTCAGGCGAACGAAAGATAGATACATAGATCCAGAATGTTCTCGAAAATATTAAGAGACAAGTCTCAGAATGTCTTGAGGCCTGCAGTGGATATTTTGAACACATGCTGTGAACACAACTCCATCGTGTGAACAACTTCTTTATATAGCCTTGTTTTCTTAGTTGACATTTCAGTAACTAAGATAGATAACTTTTAATTTTTAAAAGGAATTATAAATAATTGATATTTGCAACTACAAATTAAGGAAGATACATTTCTTTTAGTTTGGTTCTTCAGAAATTAATCATTTCTTATTGAATTTTGCAAAAGAACGTGCACAGTTAATGATCATTTTTTTCGGGAAGACAATATGCATATGAATGACACTGTAGACAATTTACAATATACTGAAATAGCAAGAATTGTTTCTATTAATCTAACAGGAGTTGCTTCCCTTTTAACAAAGAGGACGGCTTTCTATTTCTAAAGCAGATAAGAAATATATTAACATTTTCATCAATAATTCAATGGTAGAAAATTTGTTGCATTTAAGTTTGATATATTAGGACGACCGTCCCTGTAAATATTACGCAAACATTTGAATATATATTCTTCAAAGAATTATTTGTTTTCTTAGCTGATAATCAACTGATTAAAGTTTCTAAGCATTTTTATACAATACACATGCAAAAGAAGTTAATTTACAAAAGTAACCGACGCTGTATCATCAATTCACTGTAGTGTCTAGATAGAAGAGATAATTTGTTAGAGAGAGGTATCAATAACACAATGAAAATACTATG
This sequence comes from Megaustenia siamemsis, assembly GCA_032433765.1. Classification (NCBI taxonomy): domain Eukaryota; kingdom Metazoa; phylum Mollusca; class Gastropoda; order Stylommatophora; family Ariophantidae; genus Megaustenia; species Megaustenia siamemsis. The sequence continues at coordinate 18,266,669 of JAVIAB010000049.1, forward strand.
CAGTTGAAATTTCAAATTTGTAGTAGAAAAAGGGAGGGGAGTTGAAGATAGACAACTACACGAAATTCATGTCACTGGAAGAAGGAGAGAGGCAGTCTAAATTTCTAGCAGTAATAGATAGTGATTAAAATGTAAGAGTTCAGAGAGTTGAGATAGTTTATATTTCTAGCAGTAATAGATAGTGATTAAAAGGTAAGAGTTCAGAGAGTTGAGATAGTTTATATTTCTAGCAGTAATAGATAGTGATTAAAATGTAAGAGTTCAGAGAGTTGAGATAGTTTATATTTCTAGCAGTAATAGATAGTGATTAAAATGTAAGAGTTCAGAAAGTTGAGATAGTTTATATTTCTAGCAGTAATAGATAGTGATTAAAATGTAAGAGTTCAGAGAGTTGAGATAGTTTATATTTCTAGCAGTAATAGATAGTGATTAAAATGTAAGAGTTCAGAGAGTTGAGATAGTTTATATTTCTAGCAGTAATAGATAGTGATTAAAATGTAAGAGTTCAGAAAGTAGAGATAGTTTATATTTCTAGCAGTAATAGATAGTGATTAAAATGTAAGAGTTCAGAGAGTTGAGATAGTTTATATTTCTAGCAGTAATAGATAGTGATTAAAATGTAAGAGTTCAGAAAGTAGAGATAGTTTATATTTCTAGCATTAAAAGATATCCATTAAAAAAACCAAGAATGATCAGAGAGACAGTTTAAAATAACCCCGCCTAATTATTATCTGTGGGGTGAGCTGAAAAAAAAAAGTTTATCAAATATTTTAGAGACAGATAATGACCTGAAGGCAGAAATCGTCACCCTGAGCCGATAATATTACCGGTCTTTATCCAGAAGGTATTTGTATGCAAACACAGACATATCAAGAGTTGTTAACATTCTACTGCCCATACCGGAACAGACTACCTTAACAGAGGAATCTGGATTGTCAATACAAATACGTACAGAAGTGAAAGGAATATTCGACAAGCAGTAATAGAATAATCAACAGCATAAAACAACCACTTTCAGTTTCCTGAAGAATACACATACGACCTATGGATTCGTGTGTACACCTATGGGTCAGCACAGAATGCAGTAAAGAATTGGGGAGCAGTTGCCTATATCTATCTATTGACCTTTCGAGCCGTAACCGGCCCATAGGGCGTAGACCAAGATACACCTTCTCCTATATGAATTTTTTTTCTAGCAGTTTTCTTTTAAAGATATTTTATCAAATCTCGCCATCTGTCTCTGTTCTGTGCAAGCAGTTCTATCTCATTGAGGGAGCCGATTCCTGCTGCTCTTGCCTCTCTCATCAATGTTCTTCTCAGTGTCTCCCTGGGTCTTCCTCTTTTTCTTTTACCTGTTGTTTCCCATATGAGGGCTTGCTTTGCTATTCGATTATTATCTCTTCTCATCACATGTCCAACGTATGACCATCGTCTTTTCTTTATTACTGAAGATATTAGTGGTTGATTGGCGATTTCTCTAATTTCCTCGTTTGTTTTGAATTCGTTCCATTCTATACCAAGTATTTTCCTTAGACATTTATTTTCGAATGCGTTCAACTTTGTTTCTATATCTCTTGTTGTTTTCCAGCTTTCACACGCATACGTAAGGGTTGATAGTACATTTGATTTGAATAGCCTAGTTTTGTGTTTGTGCTAATGAGTTTTGATTTCCACAACTTTTCAAGGCTTCTGAAAGACATTGCTGCTTTAGCCAGTCTGATTCTAATTTCTTTGCTCGTATCCCCTTCTCGATCAATGTGACTTCCAAGATAGATAAAGTGATCGATCTCTTCTACTGGTTTGTTTTCCATGTATATTTTGTCACTTGTTGGAATTAAACTTTTCATGACTTTAGTCTTTTCATGATTGACCTCAAGCCCAATTTTGCTGGCTATTGATGATAGTTCATTTGTGTTTTCCTGCATCGTTTTTATCTGACTGCTGATGAGAACTATGTCATCAGCAAAGTCGAGGTCCTCCAAATGGTCTCCTTGTATCCATTCGATGCCTTTATTACCAGTGCAGCATTTCTTCATTATGAATCCATAACAATTCCAAATAACAAGGGCGATAAAATACATCCTTGTTTAACCCCAGTTTCTATTGGGAAACATTCGCTCAGTCCTTCCTCTGTTCGAACTGCACATGTGTAACCATCATACATGTCTTTGATAATATTTATGATTTTTGATGGTAAGCCATATTGCTTCAGAATTTTCCACAAAGAATCTCTATGAATACTATCAAATGCTTTTTTGAAGTCGATGAAGTTAAGTACAAAAGGTTTTTGCTTTTCAATGTGTTCCTCCAATATAAGTCGTAGAGTGAAATGTGGTCAAGACAGCTTCTCCCTTTTCTAAACCCAGCCTGTTCTTCACGCATCACTGTATCTATTGAATCCTTTATTCTATTTAGGATGATTTTACAGAATAACTTTGAGGCAACTGACAAAAGTGTCACGCCTCTCCAGTTGTTACAATCTCTAAGATTGCCCTTTTTTGGGATCTTAACAATGATTCCTTTTTTCCATTTATGAGGCGTCTTCTCTGTTTTCCAAATGATGTTGAACATTTTTTGGAGATGTATTAAATTATGGCTATCAATTGCCTTGAGGATCTCAGCTGTTAACTTATCCTCTCCAGCAGCCTTGTTATTGGTCATTAGCTTTAAGGTGGTTTCTATTTCACTCAAGGTGAAGTCATCTAAATTTACATCTAATTCTGCTGCTGGTGTTTCAGCTTCAAAATCTATTAAACTGTGAGGTAGTGGACGGTTAAGAATTTATGTCTATATAAAGTACCCAAATAACACTAGTGATATAAATACAAAAGCAACAGGGAAATATTATCACAATTACGATGCAGAAATGCAAGCAATAAAGTTGGCAATAGAACAACTGCTGAACAGTAATCTTAGCCCACAACCTATAGTGTATTTTTGACAGATGCAAGATCAGTACTCCAAGCACTGCAATCCAGAAAATTGCCACATCTGCAGACCTTTTTACAGAACTCAGCAAACACCACAGTATTGCCCGGCAGTGGTCCCATCTCACTGTGGAATACCAGGAAACGAGAGAGCAGATCAGCTGGCAAAAGAAGGTTAATATGCACACAACCAGATGCACCGGCTACATACCATCATAAGAAACATATAATAAATTTAATCAGGAGACAACATGCCCTAAATAGGGATATTTTCATAATATGAATAGATGGGAACAAGTTATCATTATACGCATTTGAACCGGGCACTATCGACAATCGACAGTCAGATGTATACAAAATTCAAAATCTATAACTCAACTACATGTACATGTGGACAGTCACAGGCGGAACGTATATTTCAAGAATACACTGAATATAGTAGACTGAGTAAAGTCCACATATCCCATAGATACAACACTACAGACAAAACTATATGGACCCCTGCAAGAATGACAAAAGATGGTAACATTTATACAGGAAACGACATTGCAGATATAAACAATATTTCATTCGATCGATAGATAGATATATAGATTAGGAAGGTTTTCGAAAATAGTAAGAGACAAGTCTCAGAATATCTTGAGGCCTGTGCAGGATATTTTGAACACATGCTGTAAACAGAGCTTCATCGCATGAACAGCTTCTTTACCTAATACAAGCCAGCCAACAGCAGTAGTATCTAGATGAATAACACAAATTTTGTATACAATTTCACGTAATTTTAAAAATATGTTCACTGCACTGGACTTTATACAGCATCGTTTTTTTTATTTAATACAGAAGTTGACTTTTCTGTGAGCAAAGGAAGATAACTTTTAATTTTAAGAGAAATTATAAATAATTAATATTTGTAACCACAAATTAAGGAAAGGTACGTCTCTTTTAATTTGATACTTTAGCATTTGCAATGTCATATAGAAATTTTTTATATGTTGTACATTTTCTATGAAAATTTTTTTCTGGGAAACAATATTCATATGAATAAAAGTTTTGACAATTTGCAATTACAATATATCGACATATAAAGAATACTTAACTGTTATCTAACATGAGTTGCTTCCCTTATAATAAAGCATGATAATTTTCAATTTCTAAAGCATATAGTTTATATTAACATTTTCATCAACAATTCTCTCTCTCTCTGCGTTCAGGACTCAATCAGAGTAAGGATTCCAGACTCTCAAAGTCAGCTGTCAGGTTAAGTGTGTTGTTCGCCCCCACAGACAGAACATCACAATTAGAGTCTGTCAGATCCACTCTGACTGAACACCCGTTAATACGTTGCACTGTGTTCTGCGACAGTGGCCCAGTGCATCCGATTTCAGCCAGCATTTTATTCGGGTGTGCTTTCCCTAGCCTTTGATTGTCCCCAATCTTCCTGCAAGGCAGCAGATTGTCTTTTCTGTAGGGGGATTCTGGCCTTAGATGGTCGGCCCTCCCAGGTTTACGAGCACCATCTGCCCGACAACAGTAGAACATTTTTTTTTTTTTTTTTTGCATTTAAGTTCGATATGTTAGAACGAACCATGCCTGTAACTATTATGCAACATTTAAATATATATTCTTCAAAGAAGTATTATATTTCTTAGTTGACAACTTATATATTATAATATTTTTTAGCTTTCTAACTGTTTAAAGTTTTTAAACATTTTTATAGATCACAGGTCTAAAGAAGTTAATTTACAAAATTAGCTGATGCTGTCTCATCACTTCACTGTAGAGTCTATAGCTTGTTTTCATAACTCCTGCCAAACTTTTAAAATCGATAGCTTTTTAACCGCTTGTTGTAAGTTGTTCAAAATTTGCATGTAAAGTTATAATGATTAGAACCCAACAGGGAATTAATTTCATTTTAAAAAAACATTTGGTTATTATTGTTGCTTATTTGATTTATATAAATTTATAACGACCCATTGATGTAGTCAAAACTTAATGTTTACAGTAATTTAAGTTAAAAATAGCGAGAGAAAAAATCCATACACGGTAAAATTGACGTGTTTGCACGCTTTCACAGTGGTTTTTGACACAATTAGACACTTGTAAAAACGAGAAATTGTGTGTTCCATTTCCGTTCATTCATAGGTGGAGACGTGGAACGATTACATTTATCATGAGTCTTAAAATGAAATTCTACAGTTTACACAACATCGCAATAAAAATGTATGACTATTTTTGCAAAGAGGCTAAACGAGGAAGATTATTTCATTCTTTAGAAAACCATGAGAATAGGACAAGACACATTTTGGATTTATCTAAACGGTCATTTAATCGCTGGATTCAAGCACATGACCGTCAATGTTCAAAATATACAAAATCAAAAGGAAGAGCAAAAATGTTGGATAATTTCGACAGTGAACTTATTAGAAGTGAAATTCGCAAAATGTTGGGTATGAATGAAACTGTTACAATAAGAAAATTAAAAGTATAGCTGAAAAAGAACAACAGTATTGAAATATCAAAGTCTACATTATGGAGGAATGTGAGAGCAGCAGGCTTTAAATTAAGAAAGTATTCCAATGGACGAAACATCATCTGTGAGAAGCCACATATAGTAGTCATGAGAAGCAAGTACTTACGTGAAGTAAAAGAGGTGCTCAAGCAAGGTTATGATATTGTGTACTTGGATGAAACATGGATCAATGCTCACCACACTAACCAAAGGGAATGACAGTCATCAGATGGAAAGATTAAGAGATTAATACCTAGCAGCAAAGGACAGCGCTTGATAATTGCTCATGCAGATAGTCGACAACATGGACTAATACAGAATGCAGAGCTCATTTTTCTTTCAAAATCCATAGACAATCGGGATTATCACTCTGAGATGAATGGTCACATATTTCGACATTGGATTGAAAATTATGTTCTGCCATCACTAGATCGACTATCTTGCCTAATAATGGACAATGCAGCGTACCACAACATTGTTGCACTTGAAGATAAAGTCCCGACGTCATCCAGTACAAAAGATGCTATTAAGATATGGCTCACAAAGGAGCACATACAATTTAATAACATGTACTTAAAACATGAATTACTATCTCTAGTAAAGCAAAAACAGAGGACAAAGATTTTTCAAATAGATAAGATTATCCAAGAGCACGGTCATATAAGTTTGAGGCTGCCACCTTACCATGCTCATTTAAATCCAATAGAACTAATCTGGGCAAAATTAAAAGGACAAGTGGCAGATGAAAATACAACATTCAAAATATGCGATGTAAAGACTCTTGCTAATCTCGCTTTATTAAATATAGACAAAGATTATTGGGCTAAATGTGAAGACCACGTCTTAAAACAGGAAGAGGAATATTGGAAAAATGATGGTTTGTGGAATGTTCAACCCCAAACAGTTATTACTCTTTTAGACTCGTCTGATTCAGAATGAAAGTATATAGCCCCCACAATGTTGGCCCCTATATTACCTTAAATTAGTCCAACAAACGGTCCTTTTCAGGACCCCACAACTATGAAAATTTGAAAAAAGGTATACCTTGATATTATCGTCCGTCCTCGAACTGAGAAGACAATAATTCTCCTGGAGTTTTGTCTTATCCAGTTATTTCCCCATTACGGCCACGCCTTTACCTAGTGAAAATTAATCATAGACCAGCAACTACGGTAATTTCTATTCTTTAGGGTTCACAATTTACAATTTTGACAAACATCAAAGAAATTCGCCGCTTTAAGAAAACTGCAGCTGCAAGATATTTGTTAAATATACATTTAAAGGGTCTTTTGCATTCTAAAAACATTTGGAAAATTTCAACAGTTTTTAACAAATGGTTACTGAGTAATAGCGTTTTGAAGTTGGGCACATGATTTGAAACGAACTATAGTTAGCTATGTAGGTTTATTAGGAAGAAACAATCATCATTTGTTGGTCATGTAATGAGAAGAGAACAATTGGAATATATTGTAACAAAGTGGAAAAATTCAATGACGAAGAGATAAGAGGGAAGCAAAGAGAAAAAATACCAGACAAATTAAGAGAATGGCTTGGCAGAAGGTCAACAACAGAAATGATAAATAATTGTCGAGATCAAAAATTATGGAGATACATGATGACCTACTCCAGCAGGCCCGGTACTTGATGTTGATGATGATGTAGGATTAGTTTTATTTACTTACATATCTGTGTGCGGGTGTTATTTGATTGTTCCTGCTGAAGGCCTATTGAACCGGAACGTCGTTAAAATCTGTGTGGTCTATAAATCACGTAATGTTTTCCCCACACCATTTTTTTTTCTATTTTTATTTCAATTCTCCCCATCAAAATAATGGAGATCGTACTTCAGATACTAGTTTTGTTGACAAGACGTTTATCACTCGCACAGATTGTAATAGTCTCTAATAATAGAGATTGTGCTCTGTATTTGTGGAGATTGTGTTCTGTCTTTGTGGAGATTGTGTTCTGTATTTGTGGAGATTGTTTTCTGTCTTAGTGGAGATTGTATTCTGTCTTTGTGGAGATAGTGTTTTGTCTTTTTGGAGATTGTGTTCTGTCTTTGTGGAGATTGTATTCTGTCTTTGTGGAGATTGTGTTCTGTCTTTGTGGAGATTGTATTCTGTCTTTCTGGAGATTGTGTTCTGTCTTTGTGGTGATTGTGTTCTTTCTTTGTGGAGATTGTGTTCTGTCTTTGTGGAGATTGTGTTCTGTCTTTGTGGAGATTGTATTCTGTCTTCGTGGAGATTGTGTTCTGTCTTTGTGGAGATAGTATTCTGTCTTTGTGGTGATAGTGTTCTGTCTTTGTGGAGATTGTCTTTGTGGAGATTGTATTCTGTCTTTGTGGAGATTGTGTTCTGTCTTTGTGGAGATTGTGTTCTGTCTTTGTGGAGATCATATTCTGCCTTTGTGGAGATTGTCTTTGTGGAGATTGTGTTCTGTCTTTGTGGAGATTGTGTTCTGTCTTTGTGGAGATTGTGTCCTGTCTTTGTGGAGATTGTGTTCTGTCTTTGTGGAGATTGTGTTCGGTCTTTGTGGAGATTGTGTTCTTTCTTTGTGGTGATAGTGTTCTGTCTTTGTGGAGATTGTCTTTGTGGGGATTGTATTCTTTCTTTGTGGAGATTGTATTCTGGCTTTGTGGAGATTGTGTTCTGTCTTTGTGGCGAATATATTCTGTCTTTGTGGAGATTGTGTTCTGTCTTTGTGGAGATTGTGTTCTGTCTTTGTGGAGATTGTGTTCTGTATTTGTGGAGATTGTGTTCTGTCTTTGTAGAGATTGTGTTCTGTCTTTGTGGAGATTGTGTTCTGTCTATGTGAAGATTGTATTCTGTATTTGTGGAGATTGTGTTCTGTCTATATGGAAATTGTGTTCTGCATTTGTGGAGATTCTGTTCTGTCCTTGTGGAGATTGTGTTCTGTCTTTTTATGGAGATTCTGTTCTTTCCTTGTGGAGATTGTTTTCTGTTTTTGGGAGATTGTGTTCTTTCTTTGTTGAGATTGTATTCTGTCTTTGTGGAGAATGTGTCCTGTCTTTGTGGAGATTGTGTTCTGTCTTTGTGGAGATTGTGTTCTGTCTTTGTGGAGATTGTGTTCTGTCTTTGTTGAGATTGTGTTCTGTCTTTGTTGAGATTGTGTTCTGTCTTTGTTGAGATTGTGTTCTGTCTTTGTGGAGATTGTGTTCGGTCTTTGTGGAGATTGTGTTCTGTCTTTGTTGAGATTGTGTTCTGTCTTTGTGGAGATTGTGTTCTGTCTTTGTGGAGATTGTGTTCTGTCTTTGTTGAGATTGTGTTCTGTCTTTGTTGATATTGTGTTCTGTCTTTGTTGAGATTATGTTCTGTCTTTGTGGAGATTGTGTTCTGTCTTTGTGGAGATTGTATTCTGTCTTTGTGGAGATTGTGTTCTGTCTTTGTGGTGATTGTGTCCTGTCTTTGTGGAGATTGCATTCTAAATTTGTGGAGATTGCGTTCTGTATTTGTGGAGATTGTGTTCTGTCTTTGTGGAGATTGTATTCTGTATTTGTTGAGATTGTATTCTGCCATTGTGGAGATTGTGTTCTGTATTTATGGAGATAGTATTCTGTCTTTGTGGAGATTTTGTTCTGTATTTGTGGAGATTGTGTTCTGTATTTGTTGAGATTGTGTTCTGTATTTGTGGAGATTGTGTCCTGTCTTTGTGGAGATTGTGTTCTGTCTTTGTTGATATTGTGTTCTGTCTTTGTGGAGATTGTGTTCTGTCTTTGTTGAGATTGTGTTCTGTCTTTGTGGAGATTGTGTTCGGTCTTTGTGGAGATTGTGTTCTGTCTTTGTTGAGATTGTGTTCTGTCTTTGTGGAGATTGTGTTCTGTCTTTGTGGAGATTGTGTTCTGTCTTTGTTGAGATTGTGTTCTGTCTTTGTTGAGATTGTGTTCTGTCTTTGTTGAGATTATGTTCTGTCTTTGTGGAGATTGTGTTCTGTCTTTGTGGAGATTGTATTCTGTCTTTGTGGAGATTGTGTTCTGTCTTTGTGGTGATTGTATCCTGTCTTTGTGGAGATTGCATTCTAAATTTGTGGAGATTGCGTTCTGTATTTGTGGAGATTGTGTTCTGTCTTTGTGGAGATTGTATTCTGTATTTGTTGAGATTGTATTCTGCCATTGTGGAGATTGTGTTCTGTATTTATGGAGATAGTATTCTGTCTTTGTGGAGATTTTGTTCTGTATTTGTGGATATTGTGTTCTGTATTTGTTGAGATTGTGTTCTGTATTTGTGGAGATTGTGTTTTGTATTTGTGGAGATTGTATTCTGTCTTTGTGGAGATTGTGTTCTGTATTTGTTAAGATTGTGCTCTGTCTTTGTGGAGATTGTGTTCTGTATTTGTTGAGATTGTGCTCTGTCTTTGTGGAGATTGTGTTCTGTATTTGTTGAGATTGTGCTCTGTCTTTGTGGAGATTGTGCTCTGTCTTTGTGGAGACTGCTTTCTGTCTTTGTGGAGATTGTGTTCTGTATTTGTTGAGATAGTATTCTGTATTTTTGGAGATTGTTTTCTGTATTTATGGAGATTGTGTTCTGTCTATGTGGAGATTGTGTTCTGTATTTGTTGAGATTGTATTCTGTATTTGTGGAGATGTTCTGTCTTTGTGGAGATTGTGTTCTGTCTTTGTGGAGGTTGTGTTCTGTCTTTGTGGAGATTGTGTTCTGTCTTTGTGGAGATTGTGTTCTGTCTTTGTGGAGATTGTGTCCTGTCTTTGTGGAGATTGTGTTCTGTCTTTGTTGATATTGTGTTCTGTCTTTGTGGAGATTGTGTTCTGTCTTTGTTGAGATTGTGTTCTGTCAATGTTGAGACTGTGTTCTGTCTATGTTCGTGTGCTGAGATTGATATGATGCAGACTACAGCTACCTTTCTTTGTTTGGGAGATAAGATATGAATTCGGATGATTCCACAGCCACAGGCGGTTGAGCAATTATGGATTTTAATTCGTTTGCACAATGTTAACTTTGAACGTTCACGCTATCTGTTGTCACAGCGAGTTGACGGATTTTTAGAAATGTAACCACGAGTTTGATAATAAATGTGTGTACACATTTCGTTAACCACCGCTGTAGATCAAGTCTTTATTCTGCTGGCTTCGTTCGTGACCTTGGAAGCTAATGACCTAACATGTGCAGACGGTTGGTTTGGGGCAAACTGTACGTTACAATGTCACTGCAATAATGACTCAGTTTGCGGCAAAACTACAGGGACATGCCCAAACAATGACAGTTGTCAGCACGAATATTTCGGACCCCAATGTCAGTACTTAGATCTTGTTTACAAATACGCCCAAAAATCTGAACCTACTTTCCTGTTTGATAACAACGACACCACATGTAATCCGAACGCTGATTATACATCAGTTGAGGCAACTCTCAATCAATCTTTGCCGTTCTCCTGTTTTAGGATTTATGTGAATGACTTAATATATCTGGACAGTTTCACGGTAAAACTAAATGGTTCAGCCTTATGTAACAATGAATCAAGGTTTGTAGTTAGTTTGCATGCGATTGATGTCTTTCGCTCTGTGGCTGGTCTGATCAACAAGTTACGGATTGAAAGGGCGATAGTTGCAAATATCTACTCCATCTACATTGGCGGGGGTCGGAATGTGGCTCTCAAATCATACCCAAATATTTCTTTGAACACTATTGTAGTCCCCGCACAAGCGACTATGGCACACATTGAGATTGAGTTCTCACCGACCATTTTGCAGGCCGTCAGTGCACTGACGGCGTGTGAGGTGCAAACATTTACAGACACCTATTGTCTGGACGGGCATTCTTGGTCGTTTTGTGCAGTGTGTAGTGGGTGTTGCAGAGGCTGCAACGTCATCATCGGTACGTTTCACAGCAGCTGTTCACATGGGATCTATGACACGACTGCTCCGGGTCTTGTCTTAGTGTCTGTCCTTTATGTGAGGAAAAATCCGGAAAATGCCTACAATGTAAGCATCCGGGCTACACCTGTAATGACACTTGTCCCGATGGTAATTTTGGGCTACAGTGCAAACAGACGTGTTCTGATGGCTGTGACATCATATGTGACCATGAAAGTACAGACTGTACGTGCAAGGAAACGTTATTGTTATTGTTATTGGTTATGGAAGGCCTCGGTAACACTGCAAACGAATTAAAATCCATAATTGCTCAACCGCCCGTGCCAGTGGAATCATCCGAATTACTAACACATCTCCCAAACAAAGAAAGGTAACTGTAGTCCCCATCGTAGCAGTCTCAGCACACGCCAAAAGACATAAGGCGAAACCGCGCAGAAAGTGAACACAGCCAACTGTTCCCTGTCATACGATATCATCATTTATCGTAAACAAGCGGGATATCGAAACAGGATCAAAACGGATGAGACACACAGCTCACGGTGTGCACAGAGCACTTAACTCAGTAGCTCCTGCAACAAGCCGGACTTGAATATGAGGAAACTGCAAGAAGGAACACTTTTCAGACATAGCCTTCAATGGTTCCCGCCGCCTATCCACCATATACCATGGAAGTTCGCGTCCTCCCGAAAATGATGATCGTCATAGCACTTGATGATGTTAGGCCATCGTTGATGACTCCAATTCCAAACATATAGACACACAGTGGTGGCAAGTTATCATTTCCAATCCAACAGAAGCCACCTGACCTGTAGTTAGTAAAACCACAGAGAGAATATGATTTTGTGACCTTCACTGATTCACTCTTCGATGTGAATGTGTAGTTTACACAAGAGAAAAAGTTTTCAACTACAGTGATCCCATTTAAGGCAACTCTGGGATAACAAGGCAAGTCTCCTTTATAGCAGCAGAACTTGATGTTCTCTGCTCCCTTCTTGTAGCTGCTGCCACACGATTCTGATGTCTCATTAACTTGGATATCATTCAAGAACAATGTCGGATTAACATTCCATAGATATGGCTCTGCTGATGAAGTGCTTGGTGCAACAGTTGTATCAATCATACAGGAGGCTCCTGGTTTGTGGTCATTAATATCACAGATATTCCATTACAGTAATCCCATTAAAGGCAGTTCTAGGGTAGCATGGCATGCCTGTTTCAGAACAGCACAATCCTATGATGTTTTCTGTGTTCGCTATAAAGCTGCTGCTGCTACACAATCCTGACCAATTACAGGTGTGGACACTATTCACTTTCAATGACAAAACTGCTTTGTATACATCATAAACCTCTGGAAGCGAATCATTTATGGGACTAATAGTACAATTTATTCTTCCATCGGGGATATCTTCCTTGAGGCCCCCCCCCCCACCCCAAGAAAAAAAAGGTCTTTGGTTAAAAAGCACATATGCTTTTGAGTTAAACACAAAATGAGCCCACTTCATAGATTCAAAATGGTCCTTGCCAATGCCATCCGTTTGCACAAGTTAGGTCTTTAGCTACCAAGGTCAGAAACGAAGCTATCAAATTAAAGACTTTATTTACAGCGAAGGTTAACGAATTGTGAACAAACATTTATGTTCAAACCCTTGAATACATTTTAAAAATCTGCCAACTGGCTGCAATAAAAGATATCGTGGTGTTCAAAGTAAACATTGCTTAGTCCATGGCTCGAATATAAATAAGCTGCCATTTTGGTGCGTCCCATGACGTCATGTTCAAGGAAACGTACTACGGGTCAGACTGCACTCTCAAATGTCCGGACAACTGTTTCAAACGACACCTGTGAACAGTCAACCGGGAACTGTACATGCAAGGGAACGTTCTACGGGTCAGACTGCACTCTCAAATCTCCGGACAACTGTTTGAATGAAACCTGTGAACAGTTAATCGGGCCTGCGTCTCGTATGTCGATGATTCCATATTAAGAAGAGTCTGCCGACTACAACAAATCCAAGCATATGGATACCTTAATGTGTTTCTGTGTTGGACATGGTTCATTTCTTGGTGTTTTTCCGTGAAGCCATGGCTCATATCTTGATGTGTGTCACGTTAGTCATATCTCATATCTTGGTGTGTCCGTGTTAATCATGTCTCATATCTTTATGTGTGTATGTGTTTAGTCATATCTCATATCTTAGTGTGTATCTGTGTTAGTCATGTGTCACATCTTTGTGTGTGCATGTTTGGGTTAGTGATATATCATATCTTTGTGTGCATGATTATGTCAGTCATATCTCATATCTTTGTGTGTGCATGTCTGTGTATGTCATATCCTTGTGTGTGCATGGCTATGTTAGTCACATCCCATATCTGTGTGTGTGCATGTCTATGTTGGCCATATCTCATATCTTTGTGTGCATGTCTATGTTAGGCATGTGTCATATCTTTGTATGTGCATGTGCATCTCATACATATCTCATATCTGTATGTGCATGTCTATGTTAGTCATGTGCCATATATATTGATGTGTGTCAGTGTTAGTCATGCCTCGTATCGCTGTGTGCATGTCTGTGTTTGTCACATCTCACATCTTTGTGTGTGCATGTCTGTGTTAGTCACCTCTAGTGACTCGGACAGATGGTGCTCGTAAACCTGGGAGGGCCGACCATCTAAGGGCAGAATCCCTCTACAGAAAAGATCATCTGCTGCCTTACAGGAAGATTGGGGACAATAAAAGGCTATGGAAAGCTAACCTGAATAAAATGCTGGCTGAAATCGGATGCACTGGGCCACTGGCGCAGAACACAGTGCAACGTTTTAACGGGTGTTCAATCAGAGTGGATCTGACAGACTCTAATTGTGATGTTCTGTCTGTGGGGGCAATCAACACACTTAACCTGACAGCTGACTTCATGTGAGAGTCTGGAATCCTACTCTGATTGAGTTCTGATCGCAGAGAGAGAGAGAGAGAGAGAGAGAGAGAGAGAGAGATTCGTTTGCAGTGATACCGGGGCCTTCCATTATCATGTAGAGACGAGAGCTTGTGGTGTCATACGCTCAGCTACGACAGCAGACACGGTGCTTGATGATGATGTTTTGAAGATTCACATTAACGACGTTCAAGTTTCTCCACGGTGCGCAACTTTAGCGCTGCACCAGTGACAACCCGGCCGGAAGCAGCAAGGCGGCAGTTCATTACGGTGCGGCATGGATGTCGTCATGGTCAACTGAGAGAGGACGGAGGTGGCAACGCTAGATTTCATCGGTGGATAATAGATGCGGCTGCGGAGCGACAGCAGTAGCAAAGACAGATCTTGCAAGCCGCGTCAATTTTGTAAGTAGGTGTGAAGTAATGAGTGTGGCTGTGAGGTTGCTGTTTCGTTATCTTCTTTGATCTGACTATTGAGTTATTGAGTTATTTAAGGGTCATCAGCATTGCACTCTGAACATGTCCATAGGACCATAGGTGCTCAGATCCCCTCCTCAGCAATTCCCTCAGTGTCCAGCGACTGACGACTCCAGTTCTGTGTTGGTTGATAAGTCTTCTAAGTTTTCTCACTAAGGCTGTGCCCAACTTAACTCCCATTTCCATCATCCGAAGAAGTGACGTGGATCTGTGTTTGTGAAGTCATGTGTTCTTCCCACATCTCGGAAGGCATTGATGATGTCCGCCCGATCCATTGGTTGACCGTCCTCAACGACAGCGCAGCTAGCCAACCTGTCCGCTCTTTCATTTCCCCGCACTCCCGCATGTCCAGGGACATAGAGAAAGGTGACCTGACTATGTTTTGTGTCTTTGACCTGACTATGTTTTGTGTCTTTGACCTGACTATGTTTTGTGTCTTTGTTTTAGGTCTGCAATCGATCCAACTATGTCTTGTATATTTATCTCAGTGTCACTGTCATTATATTAGGTCTCATCCCATTAGCTTTTTCCCATCTCTTCTCTGGCAGCACAAGGGGATCTCAGTGCACTGCTCAAACTCCGCAACATTCTCCTCCACCAAACCAGTGCTCCCACACTGGATTACGCCAGATCTTGCCAGGGCTCTCATGGCCGCTCTAACACGCAAAAATTTGAAGGACCGAATGATGGCCATGTTTGGGATTAGACGGTCGCTCAAAGTCAAAGGGTCGTCCTTGGATGATATTCAGCTACAGAAGGAGGTTTGTATAGACAACTGTTGGTGTTTGTGTTTGGTGAAGGGTGTGGTGTTTGGTGGAGGGTGTGGTGTTTGGTGGAGGGTGTGGTGTTTGGTGGAGGGTGTGGTGTTTGGTGGAGGGTGTGGTGTTTGTTGGAGGGTGTGGTGTTTGGTGGATGGTGTGGTGTTTGGTGGAGGGTGTAGTGTTTGTTGGAGGGTGTGGTGTTTGGTGGAGGGTGTGGTGTTTGTGGAGGGTGTAGTGTTTGGTGGAGGGTGTGGTGTTTGGTGGAGGGTGTGGTGTTTGGTGGAGGGTGTGGTGTTTGGTGGAGGGTGTGTGGTGTTTGGTGGAGGGTGTGGTGTTTGGTGGAGGTAATTTTTTCAACTTTATATGCAATGTAAAAATGATTAGTATACAATCTGACGTATGTAAAACATGATGTGCATGTAATCTGATGTATGTAAAAATGATTAGTATAGAATCTGATGTATGTAAACTTGATGGCTATATAAAACGTGATGGTTGTATAAACTTGATGGCTATATAAAACCTGATGGCTATATAAAACCTGATGGTTGTATAAACTTCATGGCTATATAAAACCTGATGGTTGTATAAACTTCATGGCTATATAAAACCTGATGTTTGTATAAACTTGATGGCTATATAAAACCTGATGATTGTATAAAATTTGATGGCTATATAAACTTAATGGTTGTATAAACTTGATGGCTATATAAAACTTGATGATTGTATAAAATGTGATGGCTATATAAACATAATGGTTGTATAAACTTGATGGCTATATAACACGTGATGATTGTATAAAATTTTATGGCTATATAAACTTGATGGTTGTATAAACGTGATGACTATATAAAACTTGATGGTTACATAAAACTTGATGGTTATATAAAATTTGATGGTTATATAAAACTTGATGACTATATACAACTTGATTGTTGTATAAACGTGATGGTTGTATAAAAAACTTGATGGCTACATAAAACTTGATGGTTGTATAAACTTGATGGCTATATAAAACTTGATGGTTGTATAATCTTGATGATATATATAAAATTTGATGGTTATATAAACGTGACGGTTATGTAAAGCTGGATGGTTATATAATCGCGACGGTTATATTAAACCTGATCATTATATAAACCTTGCAGCAAAATAAAGCTGTATGTTTATATACACCGATGAAGGTTGAATTTAATAGAAAACATAACTTGATTTGAATCAACTGAGATGAGTGAAATAAATATAAACACATGTTTGCAAGCCGTGTTTTACAATCATCGCGTTTTGTTGCAACTTTGTAGGAGAATGCCCAGAGTGAGAAAGAGCAAGCAACAACTGACCAATCTGACAGCGCAGAAATCGCATCTGATCCTCCTCCATCAACGTCCACAGCGGTCCCGAAACATGGCCTCGATCAGCAACAAGTCAACTTAACCAGCTTACCAAATCACAACAAGTTATCTACTATCTGCTCCCTTCATGGTGGCGCCCTAGGTATCCAGTCTGGCAAGACGTTTCCATGCATCAAGACCCATAAGTCGGCCCTGTGTAATCAATTACCGAACCAAAACAATCAATTGGAATGCCCGAAAGTAGACATCAGAATTAAAACAGGAAGCTGTCCCTGCAACAAATCCAAGAGAAAATGCTTCCCAAACAAAGTGCAGCCTGACGAAACAAACCAGAACCGCAAAGTATTTGAAAATAATTGTGTTCAGTGTTCTAGAGATATAGAACTGCCTGCTACATCGAACAGATTATGTGAGACTGTAAATGGAAATGAAAAAGTCTTATCACGCGAACGTTCAAAAGGCGAAAAATGTCAAGAAATGTTAAGTGACAATGAGATCGTTGATTTAGATTACTCGACAGTAGGAACCGAGGAGCGACGTGCAAGCCCGTCCAGGAAGATGGACTGTTGTACAGTGAAGGACGTTAGTTCTCAAGCGATCCTGGAGCAAGATAATACAGAAATCCAGATATTGGATGGCATCGGGGACAATATTTTACAAATTAAAGGCACTTTTAAAAAGGTTGTGATCCAAATGAATGATGACAGCTGTTCACGAAAGTCTTTAGCAGAAGTTGACGCCAAGATGGACGAAAACACCGGAAGTATGCAGGCAGATTCGTGCCGCCATTGTGCGCGAGTTAAGATTATCCAACACACTGATTGTCCTAATGTTGGAAGCGAAGAATCGCAGTTGAATAAATCTTATTCGCCTAATAAGATTGAATACGCCTGCAGATTAAATCAGAAGTGCAAATCTTATGTTAAAGTAATTTAGAATCTGATGAGAGTAGCATTCACTGCACGTGTATTGATATAGAAGAAGATGTAAGAATGAGAAGTGAATCGACTGGAAATACGGTCTGGAATAGAGGTAGAAGAAATGCGATTTCAGGCTCATCTTTCATTCTAGATTGTTCTGAACCTACTGATGAAGAGTTGAACAAGGTTTTAGTTGAACAAGGCAGAGATGAAGTTGATGATTTCGCTATAAGAGTGAAATTTGAGGAAGACGAAAGTTGTGTTAACGAGCTTAACTCTGTCAAGAAGAATGTGGTGTTTGCCTCCGAATCAGTTAAGGATGATAATTATCTGAAAGAGATACAGAAAAGTGTCGGGAAATGTATAAGTGAGCAGCAGAGAAATGATTCAATTGACAACCGTAATG
The DNA here is from genome assembly GCA_032433765.1 of Megaustenia siamemsis. NCBI lineage: Eukaryota > Metazoa > Mollusca > Gastropoda > Stylommatophora > Ariophantidae > Megaustenia > Megaustenia siamemsis. Next base: position 18,284,795 of record JAVIAB010000049.1, read on the forward strand.
ATGAGGGTGGAAGTTCGGGTGTAATTGGAAGAGGTTTCATTGACAGCTACGTCTGTGATGCTCAAGCCAGCAGAGTAAAGAAATTGAGCCTTCGTTCTGAGCAGGACGATGATGATCTTCAAGAAAGCCGGCAGGAGAACAATTTTAAGAAGCCCCATTTTCAGATCAATAAAACCGATGAAACAAATGGAAGTTATAGTGCAGATCAAAATTATTTGGACAAAATTGATCATCAAAATTATTTGGAAAAAGTTGATCATCAAAATTATTTGGAAAAAGTTGATCATCAAAATTATTTGGAAAAAGTTGATCATCAAAATTATTTGGAAAAAGTTGATCATCAAAATTATTTGGAAAAAGTTGATCATCAAAATTATTTGGAAAAAGTTGATCATCAAAATTATTTGGAAAAAGTTGATCATCAAAATTATTTGGAAAAAGTCGATCATCAAAATTATTTGGAAAAAGCTGATCATCAAAATTATTTAGACACAATTGACCATTATAATTATTTACAAGCAATAGATTCGAACACGTACAGCGTCGAGGAGAATAGCATGTATAGAGATATGGACGATGAAACGCAAAGGTTACATCATCTTGGCGCTGATGAAAGTCTATATACCGATGTTTCTGAAGAAATATATAGAACAGGAGTTGAAGATCTTTGTGGTTGCGTGGTCTACATGGGAAACCAGGCGATTGACACTGTTTGTGACGGAAGTCATCAACAAAACAGCCCGGCCGATCCTGAAGGTAACCCTCTGTACGATGTGGCTTCACTGTTTTGCTTCGTGTTACTAATGGTTCGTATGTTCGTGTCTATGTTGGTATATGATCGTGTTTATCTCAGTACATGTTCATGTCTGCTTATATGTGTTCGCATCTATATTGGTGTATGTTCATGTCTGTGTTCGTATATGCTCGTGTCTGTGTCGGTACTTGTTCATGTCTATGCCGTTATCCGTTCGTGTCTATATTGGTATATGTTCATATATCTATAATATATGTTCGTGTCTACGTCGGTACATGTACATGTCTATAAGTATATGGACGTGTCTATGTCGCTACATGATCATGCCTTTATTTGATATATGTTCGTGTTTATGTTGATATATGTTCATGTTTATGTTGATATATGTTCGTGTTTATGTTGATATATGTTCATGTTTATGTTGATATATGTTCATGTTTATGTTGATATATGTTCGTGTTTATGTTGATATATGTTCATGTTTATGTTGGTATATGTTCGTGTTTATGTTGATATATGTTCATGTTTATGTTGATATATGTTCATGTTTATGTTGGTATATGTTCGTGTTTATGTTGGTATATGTTCGTGTTTATGTTGATATATGTTCGTGTTTATGTTGATATATGTTCGTGTTTATGTTGATATATGTTCATGTTTATGTTGATATATGTTCATGTTTATGTTGATATATGTTCATGTTTATGTTGATATATGTTCATGTTTATGTTGATATATGTTCATGTTTATGTTGATATATGTTCATGTTTATGTTGATATATGTTCGTGTTTATGTTGATATATGTTCATGTTTATGTTGATATATGTTCATGTTTATGTTGATAAATGTTCGTGTTTAGGTTGATATATGTTCGTGTTTATGTTGATATATGTTCGTGTTTATGTTGATATATGTTCATGTTTATGTTGATATATGTTCATGTTTATGTTGATATATGTTCATGTTTATGTTGATATATGTTCGTGTTTATGTTGATATATGTTCGTGTTTATGTTGATATATGTTCATGTTTATGTTGATATATGTTCATGTTTAGGTTGATATATGTTCGTGTTTATGTTGATATATGTTCGTGTTTATGTTTGTACATGTTCATGTCTATGTTCGTATATTTTCGTGCTTGTGTTTGTACATGTTCATGTCTATGTTCGTTTATTTTCGTGTCTTTTTTGGCATATGTTCATTTCTCTGTCGGTACATGTTCACATCTGTTTGTATGTGTTCGCATCTCTATTGGTATATGTTCTTGTCTATGTTTGTACATATTCATGTCTATGTTTGTATGTGTTGGCATCTCTTTTGGTATATGTTCATGTCTATTTTTGTATATGTTCATTTCTATGTTGGTACATGTTCGTGTCTATGTTTGTAAATGTTCTTGTTTTTATTGGTATATGTTCGTGTCTATGTTAATATATGCTGGTGTTTATGTCGGTATATGTTGATGTTTATGTTTGTATGTGTTCACATCTCTATTTGGTATATTGTCATATCAATGTTTGTATATGTTCGTGTCTATGTCGGTACATATTTATGTCTATATTTGTATATTTTAATTTCTATGTTGTTACCTGTTCGTATCTATGTTTGTATATGTTCGTGTCTATATTCGTATATGTTCGTGTCTATGTTTGTATATGTTCGTTCCTAGATTAATATGCGCATGTTCATAGTGGTATATGTTCGTATCTATGTTGTTATATGTTCATGTCCATGTTGGTATTTGTTCGTGTCTATGTTGGTATATGTTCGTTCCTAGATTGGTATATGTGCATGTCTATATTGGTATATGTTCGTGTCTATGTTGTTATATGTTCGTGTCCTTGTTGGTATTTGCTCGTGTTAATGTTGATACATGTTCCTGTCTGTGTTGCTATTTTTAAGTTTCTCTGTTTGTATGTCTTTGTATATTGGTTCGCTTGTCTATTTCTACATATGTGCATTACTGTAATTTTTTACTGGTACATATTTTGTATATCTGTCTGATTCTTTGCTAGCATAACTTTGTATGTTTGTTCGTTTCTATGCTAGGATATCTTTGTATGTTTGTTCGTTTCTATGCTAGGATATATTTATGTTTGTTTGTTCGTTTCTATGCTAGATTATCTTTGTATGTTTGTTCGTTTCTATGCTAGCATATCTTTGTATGTTTGTTCGTTACAATGCTAGATTATCTTTGTATGTTTGTTCGTTTCTATGCTAGGATATCTTTGTATGTTTGTTCGTTTCTATGCTAGATTATCTTTGTATGTTTGTTCGTTTCTATGCTAGCATAGCTTTGTATGTTTGTTCGTTACAATGCTAGATTATCTTTGTATGTTTGTTCGTTTCTATGCTAGCATATCTGTGTATGTTTGTTCGTTTCTATGCTAGATTATCTTTGTATGTTTGTTCGTTTCTATGCTAGCATATCTTTGTATGTTTGTTCGTTTCTATGCTAGCATATCTGTGTATGTTTGTTCGTTTCTATGCTAGATTATCTTTGTATGTTTGTTCGTTTCTATGCTAGCATATCTTTGTATGTTTGTTCGTTTCTATGCTAGCATATCTCTGTATGTTTGTTCGTTTCTATGCTAGCATATCTTTGTATGTTTGTTCGTTTCTATGCTAGCATATCTTTGTGTTGGAGTCATCCGTCGTTGGAGACAGCGAAACTCATTCTGAGGAAGGCATCTGAGCACCTATGGACATATCGGGAGTGCAAAGATGATGACCCGCAAATTGCTCAATAACTCAATATCTTTGTATGAGTGTTCTTTTCTGTGATTGCATATCTTTGTATGGGTGATCTTTTCTTTGTTCGCATATCTTTGTGTGCGTGTTCTTTTCTTTGTTCGCATATCTTTGTGTGCGTGTTCTTTTCTTTGATAGCATATGTTTGTATGAGTGTTCTTTTCTTTGTTCGCATATCTTTGTATGGGTGTTCTTTTCTTGCTAGCATCTTTTTGTATGAGTGTTCTTTTCTTTGATAACATATCTTTGTATGTGTGTTATTTTCTTTCCTAGGATATCTTTGTATGTGTGTTATTTTCTTTCCTATGATATCTTTGTATGTGTGTTATTTTCTTTAATAGCATCTCTTTGTATGAGTGTTCTTTTCTTTCCTAGCATTTCTTTGATTATTTTTGTCGTTTTGATGGTTCCCTCTGAATTCCTTCACCACACAACATACAAATCTACTGACTCGTTCAGGAAGTCACGTGACAACCAACGACGAAGATGTTGACACTGTAGCAGCCAGTACCAGGTTGGTGGACCCAAATGGTGGCAGCAGTGTTGTGATCGACTATGGCCTGGTGGATGTGTGCAGCCTGGCACAGAAGGTCCAACAGGAAACTAACAAGTTGAACAAAATCTTCTCCAAGTACAGGTAAGTGTCCGCCATGTTCTTTCTGTGTTTGTTTTCAGGGAACAAGCAGGTAATTTCAGTGTTTTGATAAAACATTGCAACATTCGATCGGTGAAGATAGTGGACCTCCGCTGCAAAGTTAAGTTTCTTTACATCCTATTTTCTCTCTGGCGGGACTGGTTGGTCTCGAGGCAAGTCGCCGGCCTCGAGACAGAGAGTTTGCGAGCTCCAATCTCGGCTACAACAGTTGGTATTTTTATTTATGATTTCTCTCAGCGGCAACCACCCCCGGTCTCATCAGCGAGGCCCGACTTGAAACATCAATTACTCATCGACGGGACAAATAAAATTGAGTACCTCTAGAGACGGAGTTATCTGCCTGTGCGGTGAGGTACCCCTGTGTACGCAGCTGCCAGGGCGGAAAAGACCGGATTAACACGCAAAATACAGTTCCTAGTCTCTAGTGACTTCAGCAGAATTGAAAGCTGGCGAACACAAAATGAAAAAGAATATATTTTTGTTTCCTTTCTTAGTTTGATAAATTTTATTTACTTTCAAATATGTAAAAAGTTGAAGTTCTCTCCCCTGCCTTGCCAGGCGTACGGTGAATATGATGTTAGTGACAATATTTTTCTATGACCCCGGCACATTTTTGGGTGATGTGGTCGGTATCACACCAGGCCGCCTTTACTTCTTAGAAAAATCTCTGGTACTCATCTTTTAGAGGCTTGGTGAATCCCGGAGCCTAGTTAGTTCGAACAAAAATCCGCCACTACTGGGTACCGAACCCGGACCTTTCTGGCCAGGAAGCGAGCACACTACCCACTCAGCCACCGAGGCTCCTTCAAATATGTCTTCTTCTTCTACCTTTCAGCTCCGTGGAGCATAGGTCTTTAACAAACAATTTCTAAGCCGTTTTGTTTCTTGCCATTCTTTTAAGATCGTTCCATGTCTTCCCCATTATCTTCATATCTGCTTATTATATCTGTCTTTTTCAAGAATTCCTCGCTCTTCCACTTTGTCTTTTTCCCTCGGGATTCCAAAAAAGGGCCTGTTGTGTAATACTCTCAGTTGGCTTCTGCAGAGTGTGTCCTATCCAGCACCATCGTCTTCGCTGTATCTCTTTATCCACTGGTATTTGACTGGTACATTTCCATAATTCTATGTTAGTGATTTTGTCGTCCCATTTCCATCCTTTTATTCTGTGTAAGCATCCATTAGTGAAACTCTGTATCTTCATGATTGTCATTTTAGTTGTTCTCCATGTTTCACAGCCATATAGTAAGGCTGACTTAACATTGGAGTTTAAATTTTTTATTTCAGTATTTAACCTAATTTCTTTGGACTACCATATGTTTCCCGCCCTTCAAATATGCAGTTAGAGTATATTTCCCTTGCGTGTCCGTTCGTTTTTGTTGTCCATGTGTTCTGAGGAAGACCATATGCAGGTCGTAACGCCGATAGCGTGTGTAGTCGTTGTCTTGCGTAAAGCTGTCACCTCACTCTGTGTTCAACACATCCCTGTCTTTACTCAAACTTGCGTGGAGGCGAAGGCGCGGTCCCACAGAAGCAGAGCTGGAAGTTGTCAGCGACCCACAGCTGATGGCTTGAGGCAGGATCGGTGAACCAGAACCATCCAGATCCTACTCCACTTCTCGTGGTGCCTCCAGTAATAGACTAATCAATTCAGAGGAAGAGGTATGTTTACAGCACTCGGAAAAAAATGGCAAATAATCAACAACAGAAAAGAACAAAACAAAAAACAATATATGGTCCGAAGCAGGATCGAACCAGAATTCTTAATAAGAAAAATACAAATACACAATTTATTCCCGAGCTGTGATCGCTGCCCTATAGTGTAGTCATGAGAACACATGCGTGAAAGACGTCGTCAATGATAGCTATTTTTTTAGTTAACCGAGTTGGCAGTTTTCCCTAGCATTTGGATTTTCGTGGCAAGGCGCTGTGCCAAGGAGTATGGGTTCGACCCTGCCTCGGACCATATATTGTTCTTTGTTTTTTTCCTGTTGTTGATTATTTGTCATTTTCTTCCGAGTGCTGTAAACAGACCTCTTCCTCTGAATTGATTCGCTGATTATCGCTTCGGAAGTTTTCCCTCTATAATAATATTCATTTATTATGGTTTGCCTCAGTAACAGACTAACCTGTCTAGTCTGGCCAAGCGTGCAGGGATCGAAGAGGGAAGACAATCCGGTACTCAAAAATGTCGTGCTGAAGTCGGATGTGTTGGGTCGAAAGGCGCAAACATAACAGTTACACTGAAAACCACAACACAACGCAGACACGCCCACTTGACGTCCTTTAAAGGACGGATGACGAAGAGGTGTACTCGTTTAGTCATCAGGCGAACGCAAGCAAGCAAACTTGCGTGTCATTGAAATATTTATTTTTAAAATATTTACACACGACGCATTTACTGTATTTGGGCTGGGAGATTGGTTGGCGACTTATAGCTGACTGCTCGTGTCAGCAACAGTGAACAAACAAGCGATGACGATCCTGTTCTACATCCCCATGGCGTGCCTGGAGCTTGGTCACGTGATTTAGGTATCAAGAAGAAGTGTAATCTAACGCCGACAAACGACCGGTGGGCACAAAATAACACTGTAATCAACAACAAAGCGTTTCTACGCCCATCAATACGCCCTTTTAAGGGCGGGGCATGAAGAGGAGTAACTGTCAGGTGAAGGAAAGAAGAAAGAGACAAGTAAAGAAAGAAAGAAAGAAAAAAAGAGATGGGAAGAATGAAAAAAATTTAAAGAAGATAAAAAATAAAGAAAAGGAGATAGGAAGAGAGAAAAGGAGAAATTGAAATAATGAAAAACAGAAGGGAAAAGGAAATAGAGAAAAAAATAGAAGTAGTAAAGAGAAAACAGAAAAATTAGAGTAGAAAGAGTAGTTAAAAGGTGTCTAAATGTGACATTTTAATGCTACCTTCAGAGGTCGTGGAAGTAATTATTGAGTTATTTGCGGGTCATCATCATTGCACTCCGAACATGTCCATAGGTGCTCAGATCCCCTCCTCAGTAATTCCCTCAGTGTCCAGCAACTGACGACTCCAGTTCTATGTTGGTTGATAAGTCTTCTTACACGGCCACTAAGTTTCTCATTTCTGGCTGTGCCCAACTTAACTCCCATTTCCATCATCCGAAGAAGCGACGTTGATCTATGTTTGTCGAAGTCCTGTACTCTTCTCACATCTCGGAGTGCATTGATGATGTCCGCCCGATCTATTGGTTGCGCGTCCTCAACGACAGCGCAGCTAGCCAACCTGTCCGCTCTTTCATTTCCCCGTACTCCCGCATGTCCATTGACATAGACAAAGGTGACCTTACGTATTTTGGATTTCTGCAACGACTCTACCCATTGCATGCGTACAAAGCCCGCCTCCACTTTTTTTATCATGCTCATCGAATCACTCAGTATACATGCGTGGGTGTAGTCTTGTGACTCTAACCATTTGAATGCCTTGGTCACTGCCATCACCTCCATTGTCATGCTACTCGTGGTCATGACGTATGCACCACTGTCATCCTTGACTATTCTGCCTGCCGAACGTGCTGTAAATGCCCATGCACTTCTTTGGTGTCGTCTTACAGATCCGTCTGTATAGATGACGGCATCTTTCTCATGGGTGTTATCGCAGATGAGACCGTTGACCTCAGCATTAACCACGACCGGGTTCTGTTCCCTACTTTTCCTGTTGAGTGTGACAATACACGAGAAAGTCCCCTTGAATGACGTAGGCACCGGTATCCACTCCTCACCAACGCTGATATTGGTAAGCCCACAGACCTGTTTGATGACATCTTCTGCTCGGCTCACCCATGATTTGCCTCTTTTTAACCTGTCTCCTTTGTCTGTGTTGAGCACGTGGTGCAATGGATGCTCTTTATCTGCACTAATCTTCAGGTATGCTCGTGCTCTCCAGATCTTGATTCTGTCATCCATGGTTGGAAAGTCACGAAGATACCTCATTGCTACACAGGGAGTGTCCCTCTTACATCCCAGGATAATGCGCATGGCTTCATTTTGTATTTTCTCCAGCCTATCAATTTGAGTCGTACTGACAGTAAGAATTGCCAGGGCATACTCGATTGGTGCGAGGACTAATCCCTGGAACAGAAGAGTAACTAGCCTCTGCTCGATGTTGGCAGCTGCCATGACCTTCAAGGCGGCTAATCCTTTGCGGGATTTTGTTATCACATGGTCGACGTGGTCCCGAAAACACAGGCTGCGATCAAACTTAACTCCGAGGTATGTCATCAACTTGTCCCTAGTCACCTCATCAGCTCCCATTCGTACTACCGGTGTGGTCGTATTAACGATATGATTGTTAAGGGAGAACCATGAAACTGATGCTTTATTAGGATTAACCACGGCACCTGATACCCCACACCAGGAAGAAATGCGATCGAGTTCGTCTTGCATTGTGGAGGCGATTCCCCGTCTGTCTCTTCCCTGTCGATATACCAGAATATCATCAGCAAAAGTCATAGTTCTTCCCCTCCCATCCAGCTGTTGTTCCGTGATCGTTATTGTGTACACGTTAAATAGAACTGGTGACAATGGTGAGCCTTGTGACAGCCCAGGACAAATGGATGTTGGCTCGGAAGACCAACTTCCACATCTGAGTATCACCTTCCTCTGAAACAGTGCCGCTGCGATCCATCTAATGAGGAAGGGGTGCACCTCCAGTTTGAGGAGCATATGCATGAGATATTCAAATGGTACCCTGTTGTATGCATCCTCCAGATCTATAGCAGCAGCACATGTCTCCTCTCGTCTGTGGAAGCCTTCGAAGACGTCATAGGCAAAGACTGCCGAATTGAGCCATGTCTCTTTGTTATATCTATAACCTCCTAGTGTGGGTGGGAATACGCGTTTCTGTTCAAGGTGACAGGTGAGGACACGGGCAACTATTTTTTCCAGCAGCTTGCCCGCAGTGTTCTGATTTGTGATGATTCTGTAGGCACTAATCTGAGAATGGTCCTTGTTCGGCTTCGGTAGCGGTAGTAAGTAGCTGTGTAGCCACTCCTCCTTAATCTGGCCACTCCGAATACTGGCATTAAACTCATTGGCCAGTGTTGTCAAGTCGTCATCAGCTAAATTGCCTATGTCATCATACCGAACACCATCTGGACCAGGGGCAGTGTTGTGTGACCTTTTAAGTGTCGTGCGAATGGTATCGGTTGTGATTGTGAGATCTTCTTCTAGCCCTACATTCTTACACAATTTTGACAGCGATCCCCGTATCCTCATTCTTACAGCCTCATTTCTTTGGTCCGTCTGCTTAATGTAGCGGTCAAGCAGGGCCTTCCTTTTGCTCTTATCAGATTTGTGCCATATCCGGCCAGTGCTCTGAAAGTCTGGTATGCGTCTGTGTCGTGGTGTGCCATTCATGCACTGATGAAGGCGCCAGAATGTGGCGAGCGATTTTTCTGAGCACACTTTTTTACAGAAGTCGTCCCATTTGGCTTTCTTTGCCTGCTTAGCGCATAGTTTAAAGTGCATCATTTTTTGGTCGACCTGTACTTTCAGACGCTTCAATAGCTCAGGTTGTGTTCTCCCATTCCTTCTAGCTTTCTGCCATGTCTTGACCGTTTGTCTCTTGCTCCGCCAAGCTTCCTCGACATCTACGTTCCACCAGGGTGGCTGCGTCCATCTCTCCTGCCTCCTACGAGGGGCGCTCTGTTTCCTATGCCTGATTTGGCTAATGACGTCCTGGTATGTTTTCTCCCTGGTCTGTTTCCTGGTCGTGGAAGTAATGTAGTGGTTGAGTAAAGGTCGTCGACATAATGTAGCGGTTGAGTATAGGTCGTCGACATAATGTAGTGGTTGAGTAAAGGTCGTCGACATAAAGTAGTGGTTGAGTAAAGGTCGTCGACATAATGTAGTGGTTGAGTAAAGGTCGTCGACATAATATAGTGGTTGAGTAAAGGTCGTCGACATAATGTAGTGGTTAAGTAAAGGTCGTCGAAATAGTGCAGTGGTTAAGTAAAGGTGGTGAAAGTAATGTAATGGTTGAGTAAAGATCGTCAGCATAATGTAATGGCTGAGTAATGGTTGTGGATGTAGTGCAGTTGTTGGGTAAAGGTAGTGAACTTAATGTAGTGGTTGAGTAAAGGTCAAGGAAGTACTTCTATGGTTGATTAAAGGTCGTGGAAGTAATGTAGTGGTTGAATAAGTGTCGTAAATGTAAAATAGTGTCTGAGTGTAGGTCGTGCACGTAATGTAGTGGTTTAGTAAATTTTGTGAACGTAAAACAGTGTTTTAGAAAAGATCGTTTAAGTAATGTAGCAAATGAGTAAAAGTCGTCCATATAATGTGCTGGTTGAGTAAAGGTAATGGAAGTACAGTAGTGTTTTTAAAAAAATGTTGTGGTAATAAAGTAGTGGTTGAGTAAGGTATGTGTAAGTAAAGAAGATAATTTACTAAAGGTACGGAAAGTATAGTTCTCGTTCAGTAATGGTTGTGGTAATAAAGTAGTGGTTGAGTAAGGTATGTGTAAGTAAAGAAGATAATTTACTAAAGGTACGGAAAGTATAGTTGTCGTTCAGTAATGGTTGTGGTAATAAAGTAGTGGTTGAGTAAAGTTCGTGGACGTAATGTGATAGACAGACAGACAGAAAGACAAACAGACAGACAGACAAATAGACAGGTCATTATTTAGGGAGGTAGGTAAGTAGGCAGGCAGGTAGATAGGTAGACAGACAGACAGACAAACAGATAGACAGACAGACAGACAAACAGACAGACAAACAGATAGATAGATAGATAGATAGATAGATAGATAGATAGATAGATAGATAGATAGATAGATAGATAGATAGATAGATAGATAGATAGATAGATAGATAGATAGATAGATAGATAGATAGATAGATAGATAGATAGATAGATAGATAGATAGAGACAGACGAATGGACGGAGGGAAGGACGGATGGATGGATATATTCATTATGTTTAATATTTAAGATCGTCTAGTCTCGTATTTCCATGTTCATTAAGTTTGTCTAGTCTCGTATTTCCACGTTCATTAAGTTTTTCTAGTCACGTGTTTCCATGTTCATTAAGTTTGTCTAGTCTCGCGTTTCCACGTTCATTAAGTTTTTCTAGTCTCGTGTTTCCATGTTCATTAAGTTTGTCTATTCTCGTGTTTCCATGTTCATTAAGTTTGTCTAATCTCGTACATGTATTTCCATGTTCATTAACTTTTTCTAGTCTCGTGTTTCCATGTTCATTAAGTTTGTCTATTCCCTTGTTTCCATGTTCATTAAGTTTGTCTAATGTCGTATGTCCATGTTCATTAAGTTTGTCTAATCTCGTATTTCCATGTTCATTACGTTTGTCTATTCTCGTGTTTCCATGTTCTTTAAGTTTATCTAGTCTCGTGTTTCCATGTTCATTAAGTTTGTCTAGTCTCGTGTTTCCATGTACATTAAGTTTTTTCTAGTCTCGTGTTTCCATGTTCATTAAGTTTGTCTAGTCTCGTATTTCCATGTGCATTAAGTTTGTCTAATCTCGTATTTCCACGTTCATTAAGTTTGTCTAATCTCGTATTTCCACGTTCATTAAGTTTTTTCTAGTCTCGTGTTTCCATGTTCATTAAGTTTGTCTAGTCTTGTGTTTCCATGTTCATTAAGTTTATCTAGTCTCGTGTTTCCATGTTCATTAAGTTTGTCTAATCTCGTATTTCCACGTTCATTAAGTTTTTTCTAGTTTCGTATTTCCATGTTCATTAAGTATGTCTAGTTTCGCGTTTCCATGTTCGTTAATGAAGCTGTTTTATAGCCGGGTTTTTTTTTCCTGCATTTAAGGTCAAGGATTGTGAAGATTGGACGGCTGCACAGCTACCTGGAGCAGCTGAAAGGAGAAAAAGAAGAAATGACTCGACTACTGCTCGGAGTGGATAGAGAGACGGCAGAATTCAGGAATGAGGCGGCGGAACTCCGGTGTACGGTCAGCGCTGTTTGCGACACATCGGGTACGGGACGACTTATATATTTGAAGCTCTCAGCTATTAATTCAGCCGCATGTTGGATTGTGCCTCAAACCCAAGTGCTGGGGAGTCTGTAGATTTTGTCTACCTAGGTTTTTGTTCATATTATAATGTGCCTTTGTTATTATTCTTTTTCTCCCATCGTCCCTCCCTCTGTCCTTCATTCTTCACGTCTTCCCCAAACTCATCTCCTGCTTTTTCTTCCATTAACCCTTGTTTCCCTCCTCCTATTTACCTTTAACCATTTTCTCCCTCTTTCTTTCCTTTAACTGTTTTTCTCCCTCCTACTTATCTTCCTTTACACCCTTTTTCTCCCTCCTCCTACTTACCTTACTTTAACCCTTTTTCTCCCGTCTCCTACTTACCTTACTTTAACCCTTTTTCTCCCGTCTCCTACTTACCTTACTTTAACCCTTTTTCTCCCGTCTCCTACTTACCTTACTTTAACCCTTTTTCTCCCTCCTCCTACTTACCTTCCTTTAACCCTTTTTCTCCCTTCTCCTACTTACCTTACTTTAACCCTTTTTCTCCCTCCTCCTACTTACCTTCCTTTAACCCTTTTTCTCCCTTCTCCTACTTACCTTACTTTAACCCTTTTTCTCCCTTCTCCTACTTACCTTACTTTAACCCTTTTTCTCCCGTCTCCTACTTACCTTCCTTTAACCCTTTTTCTCCCTTCTCCTACTTACCTTACTTTAACCCTTTTTTCTCCCTTCTTCTACTTACCTTCCTTTAACCCTTTTTCTCCCTCCTCCTACTTACCTTCCTTTAACCCTTTTTCTCCATTCTCCTACTTACCTTACTTTAACCCTTTTTTCTCCCTCCTCCTACTTACCTTCCTTTAACCCTTTTTCTCCCTCCTCCTACTTACCTTCCTTTAACCCTTTTTTCTCCCTCCTCCTACTTACCTTCCTTTAACCCTTTTTTCTCCCTCCTCCTACTTACCTTCCTTTAACCCCTTTTCTCCCTCCTCCTACTTACCTTCCTTTAACCCTTTTTCTCCCTCCTCCTACTTACCTTCCTTTAACCCTTTTTCTCCCTCCTCCTACTTACCTTCCTTTAACCCTTTTTCTCCCTTCTCCTACTTACCTTCCTTTAACCCTTTTTTCTCCCTTCTTCTACTTACCTTCCTTTAACCCTTTTTCTCCCTCCTCCTACTTACCTTCCTTTAACCCTTTTTCTCCCTCCTCCTACTTACCTTCCTTTAACCCTTTTTCTCCCTTCTCCTACTTACCTTACTTTAACCCTTTTTTCTCCCTCCTCCTACTTACCTTCCTTTAACCCTTTTTCTCCCTCCTCCTACTTACCTTCCTTTAACCATTTTTCTCCCTTCTCCTACTTACCTTCCTTTAACCCTTTTTCTCCCTCCTCCTACTTACCTTCCTTTAACTCTTTTTCTCCCTCCTCCTACTTACCTTCCTTTAACCCTTTTTCTCCCGTCTCCTACTTACCTTCCTTTAATCTTTTTCTCCCTCCTACTTGCTTTCCTTTAACCCTTTCTCTTCCTTCTCCCACTTACCTTCCTTTAACCCTTTGTCTTCCTTCTCCTGCTTAATTTCCTTTAAACATGTTTCTTCCTTCTCCTACTTACCTTACTTTAACTCTTTTTTCTCTCTCCTCCTACTTATCTTCCTTAAAACCTTCCTTCCATTTTTCTCCTTCTTCTAACTTCTGTAATTTCTCTTTCTTCGTCGTCTTCTTCAAGATCATCTTCTTGTGTTTTGCCTTACTACTCACGTTTCGTCTTCTCCTCCCATTGCTTTGTTTCTACAATCATCATCATCATGTTCTTCGTCTTGTCGTTAATCACAAACCAACGAGCAGTCAAAGGGGTAAATGCTTGGTTACGTTGTGAGGATCAACATCAAAGTTTCACGCAAACATTTCTGACATCTTCTACCGTTCAGCTCCCTGTGGAGGATAGGTCTTCAACAAACACTTTCAGCTCCATGTGGAGGATAGGTCTTCAGCACACACTTTCAGCTCCATGTGGATGATAGGTTTTCAACAAACACTTTCAGCTCCCTGTGGATGATAGGTCTTCAACAAACACTTTCAGCTGCCTGTGGAGGATAGGTCTTCAACAAACACTTTCAGCTCCCTGTGGAGGATAGGTCTTCAACAAACACTTTCAGCTCCCTGTGGAGCATATGTCTTCAACAAACACTTTCAGCTACCTGTGGAGGATAGGTCTTCAACAAACACTTTCAGCTCCCTGTGGAGGATAGGTCTTCAACAAACACTTTCAGCTCCATGTGCAGGATAGGTCTTCAACAAACACTTTCAGCTCCCTGTGGAGGATAGGTTTTCAACAAACACTTTCAGCTCCCTGTGGAGGATAGGTTTTCAACAAACACTTTCAGCTCTCAGTGGATGATAGGTTTTCAACAAACACTTTCAGCTCCTTGTGGATAATAGGTTTTCAACAAACACTTTCAGCTCACTGTGGATGATAGGTTTTCAACAAACACTTTCAGCTCCCTGTGGATGATAGGTTTTCAACAAACACTTTCAGTCCCCTGTGGAGGATAGGTCTTCAACAAACACTTTCAGCTCCCTGTGTAAGATAGGTCTTCAACAAACACTTTCAGCCCCCTGTGTAGGATAGGTCTTCAACAAACACTTTCAGCTCCCTGTGTAGGATAGATCATCAACAAACACTTTCAGCTCCCTGTGGATGATAGTTTTTCAACAAACACTTTCAGCCCCCTGTAGGATAGGTCTTCAACAAACACTTTCAGCCCCCTGTATAGGATAGGTCTTCACAAACACTTTCAGCTCCCTGTGGATGATAGTTTTTCAACAAACACTTTAAGCCCCCTGTGTAGGATAGGTCTTCAACAAACACTTTCAGCCCCCTGTATAGGATAGGTCTTCAACAAACACTTTCAGCTCCCTGTGTAAGATAGGTCTTCAACAAACACTTTCAGCCCCCTGTGTAGGATAGGTCTTCAACAAACACTTTCAGCCCCCTGTATAGGATAGGTCTTCAACAAACACTTTCAGCCCCCTGTGTTGGATAGGTTTTCAACAAACACTTTCAGCTCCCTGTGTAGGATAGGTCTTCAACAAACAATTTCCGAGCCGTTCTATTTCTTGTCATTCTTTTAAGATGTAGATCTTCATCTCTGTTTCCATTTGTCTTCTACAACTATATCTTGGTCTTCCTCTCTGTATTTTTCCCTGGGGGTTCCAAAAATGGCTTTTGTGTAATACTCTCAGTTGACTTCCGCAGTGTGTGTCCTATCCAGCGCCATTGTCTTCGCTGTATCTCTTTATCCACTGGTATTTGACTGGTACATTTCCATAATTCTATGTTAGTGATTTTGTCCTGCCAATTCCATCCTTTTATTCTGTGTCAGCAACCACTTTTATTTATAATTTATTTCCAGTTAGGCGAATTCATTGACCATTGTGAGTATTGTCCCTTGTTTCTGAATGTTGAATTTCTGTGAATTTGTTTTTCTTGTCAACGACCACTAAGCTGTACGCAGAAGAATGCATGTTTTATTTGACATCGACAGTTGCCAACATTGGTAGAGAGACCGATGCTAGGAGGCTGGAGCCTGCATGCTTTAGAAGATACAGCAACATCAGGACCCCAGCTGATGCCTCGAATGCCCTGTCTTCTGTCAGGTCGGTGATTGGGGCATTCACATTTGTTTGTTTCCGTTTCAAATGTTTGTTTATTTAAGTGTTGTTTGCCTTCACTTGTTTGAACCACGAAACACAATCGCTCACAGCCAACACGTTCTTCAGCTCTCCGGAGTGAGCTTCCGCAGGTACTGTACGCTTACACTCACGAACAACAACCGTCTTGTGTATGCGCCTTCAGTCAATATGGCAGAGATCAGCAGAGAGGCGCGTTAGGCAGGCTGCGCTCCTTCGTGTCGCAACATTGAGGCGCCACACACACAAACACGCACATACATCTTACACACATTTTCACTTCTCGCACACAGAACGTGCTTCTATTCAAAAGCCACTGTTGGAAGCCACTGTTGGAAGTCAATGTTGGAAACCACTGTTGGAAGCCACTGTTGGAAACCACTGTTGGAAGCCACTGTTCAAAGCCACTGTTGGAAGCCATTGTTGGAAGCCACTGTTGGCGGTCACTGTCGGAAACCACTGTTGGAAGCCACTGTTGGAAGCCACTGTTGGAAGCCACTGTTGGAAGCCACTGTTGGAAGCCACTGTTAGAAGCCACTGTTGGAAGCCACTGTTAGAAGTCACTGTTGGAATCCACTGTTAGAAGCCACTGTTGGAAGCCACTGTTGGAAGCCACTGTTTGAAGACACTGTTGGAAGCCACTGTTAGAAGCCACTGTTGGAAGCCAATGTTTGAAGACACTGTTGGTAGCCACTGTTAGAAGCCACTGTTGGACGCCACTGTTTGAAGACACTGTTGGAAGCCACTGTTGGAAGCCCCGGGGAAATACCTCGTTTCCGTGAAATGAGCTTGAGACTCGTTCAGAAGTAAGAAAAGTGATAAAACATCCTAAAGTGTCAACTATGATCAAGAGAAGAAGGTGGACATATGTTGGCCATGTGATGTGAAAAGGCAACAAGAGAATCTTAAAGCTGGCCCTCAAATAATAGGAACCAGGGTTTAAAAGAAGAAACATAGACCGGCCAAGATACCAACAAGAAAGTTTTTAAAAAATGGTTCCTGACGAATCAGAGGCAGACGAAGAAGAAGGTGGTTTCTATGCACCAAAGTTATCTTGATCATGACAAGAGAAGAAGTGGGAGATATGGCTACAGACAGAGAATCTTTCAGACGGGTTGTTGTAAATGCAACGTTCTGTGGGAGATCTGGCTAGAGACAGAGATTCTTTCAGACGGGTTGTGGTGAATGCAACGTTCTGTGGGAGATCTGGCTAGAGACAGAGATTCTTTCAGACGGGTTGTGGTGAATGCAACGTTCTGTGGGAGATCTGGCTAGAGACATAGAAAACTTTCAGACGGGTTGTGGTGAATGCAACGTTCTGTGGGAGATCTGGCTAGAGACAGAGAATCTTTCAGACGGGTTGTGGTGAATGTAACGTTCTGTGGGAGATCTGGCTAGAGACATAGAAAACTTTCAGACGGGTTGTGGTGAATGTAACGTTCTGTGGGATATCTGGCTAGAGACAGAGATTCTTTCAGACGGGTTGTTGTGAATGTAACGTTCTGTGGGAGATCTGGCTAGAAACATAGAAAACTTTCAGACGGGTTGTGGTGAATGCAACGTTCTGTGGGAGATCTGGTTAGAGACAGAGAATCTTTCAGACGGGTTGTGGTGAATGTAACGTTCGTTCTGTGGGAGATCTGGTTAGAGACAGAGAATCTTTCAGACGGGTTGTGGTGAATGCAACGTTCTATGGGAGATCTGGCTAGAGACAGAGATTCTTTCAGACGGGTTGTGGTGAATGTAACGTTCTATGGGAGATCTGGTTAGAGACAGAGAATCTTTCAGACGGGTTGTGGTGAATGCAACGTTCTATGGGAGATCTGGCTAGAAACAGAGATTCTTTCAGACGGGCCAAAGTGAATGCAACGTTCTGTGGAAGATCTGGCTAGAGACAGAGAGTCTTTCGGACGGGCCAGTGTGAATGTAACGCTCTGTGGGAGATCTGGCTAGAGTCAGAGATTCTTTCAGACGGGCCAATGTGTATGTAACGTTCTGTGGGAGATATTTCTAGTGTTTGAGATTCTTACAGACGGGCCAGTGTGAATGTAACGCTCTGTGGGAGATCTGGCTAGAGACAGAGATTCTTTCGGACGGGCCAATGTGTATGTAACGTTCTGTGGGAGATCTGGCTAGAGTCAGAGATTCTTTCAGGCGGGCCATGGTGTATGCAACGTTCTGTGGGAGATCTGGCTAGAGTCAGAGATTCTTTCAGGCGGGCCATGGTGTATGCAACGTTCTGTGGGAGATCTGGCTAGAGTCAGAGATTCTTTCAGGCGGGCCATGGTGTATGCAACGTTCTGTGGGAGATCTGGCTAGAGTCAGAGATTCTTTCAGGCGGGCCATGGTGTATGCAACGTTGTGTGGGAGATCTGGCTAGAGACAGAGATTTTTTTCAGACTGATTGTGGTGAATGTAACGTTCTGTAAAGGACATGAGACCTGATGATAATGTTCTATTTTGTGGATTTTCCCGATTGCTGTAAAAATGCTTCTATGGTATATATATATATATATATATATATATATATATATATATATATATATATATATATATATATATATATATATATCTCGCTCCCATCGGATTTTCCCTCTAACAAACAATATGTATTTATTAAGATGTTCATGTGACTACCTTTGTCCTAGGACACGTATAGAGGCTTTAAATGAATTGGAAGTGCTCATATACCGGAAGCTGCTCATACTGAGGCACGTGCTACCCACCATGCACCAGGGCAAAGCTCCGCACGCGAAGGTAAAGCGCACCCCCCGCACCCCCACCCCCCACCCCCTTCCACACAAACACACACAATACATGTCATCATTAAATTACTTGTTGCTGTTCTCAATGTAGCCTTATGTAACTGTCGTGGTCTGAGAGTCAAGTATAAGGGGAGCAACCATCGATATTGGCTATTGTTATTGGCTATGGAAGGCCTCGGTCTCACAGCAAACGAATTAAAATCCATAATTGCTCAACCGCCCGTGCCAGTGGAATTATTCGAATTACTAACTCATCTCCCAAACAAAGAAAGGTAACTGTAGTCCCCATCGTATCAGTCTCAGCACACGCCAAAAGACATAAGGCGAAACCGCGCAGAAAGTGAACACAGCCAACTGTTCCCTGTCATACGATATCATCATTCATCGTAAACAAGCGGGATATCGAAGCAGGATCAAAACGGATGAGACACACAGCTCACGGTGTGCACAGAGCACTTAACTCAGTAGCTCCTGCAACAAGCCGGACTTGGAATATGAGGAAACTGCAAGAAGGAACACTTTTCAGACATAGCCTTCAATGTTTCCTGCCGCCTATCCACCATATACCATGGGAGTTTAGTCCTCCCGAAAATGATGATCGTCGTAGCACTTGATGATGTTAGGCCATCATTGATGACTCCAATTCCAAACATATAGACACACAGTGGTGGTAAGTTATCATTTCCAATCCAACAGAAGCCACCTGACCTGTAGTTAGTAACCTGTAGTTAACCATCGATATATTAAAGCTAAAATTAGATACTTGGCCAGTTTAGTTTAGTTGATGATTTAGTTATCATCATCATGTGCCATACCGGTTGGCGTAAGCGATCATGTCATCCCACAATCTTCTATCCGCCATGCATTGTATTGTTGACTGTTTTCCATGCCATGACACCAAGCTATCCAGTAATTTCTCCCTTTGTCGTCTACGATCTCTATTTCCTTTTATTTTGCCAGTTGTAACCAAGTATCCCACCTTTCCTCATCTCATGATGTGCCCGAAAAAAATGTTGATTGTTTCTTTCTGTTGGTTTTTTTAGGAGCTCCATTTTTGTGTTGGATTCTTCCAGAATGTCCCCATTGGTCCTTCTACATGTCCAGCGTACTATCAACATTCTTCTGAGAAATCCCATACCTGTGGCCTCTAATCGTCTTTTCATACTTGGCTTCTACAGGTCAGAATTGGCTCTTAATAGCACCGATGAACTCTCTTCCTCACTTCTATTGACATAGACTTGTTGCATAAGACGTTTTTCATTTTCTGAAATGCATTTTTGGCTTGAGCTATTCTGCTTTTTATTTCTGTGGTGCATCTTCAATCTGATGTTATTATCGTGCTCAAATATTTGACGTTGCACTTGTTTTTGTCTCATTTATTTTTATGCTGCATGATGGTGATGATTGTTTCTTCGATATGACCATTACTTCTGTTTTCTTACTATTCAGACTGAGACCTTTCTTGTTGCTCACTTCTATTATTATATTAAGTCGATATACGATCATCATCAATGCACACTGGACACGTCATAGACATCACTTTCCTTCCTCAGTACGTTCTCCACTACGGAGCACACCCACAATGGAGCACACCGACAATGGAGGACACCCACAATGGAGCACACCCACAATGGAGGACACCCACAATGGAGGACACCCACAATAGAGGATACCCACAATGGAGGACACCCACAACGGAGGACACCCACAATGGAGGACACCCACAATGGAGCACACCCACAATGGAGCACACCCACAATGGAGCACACCCACAATGGAGGACACCCACAATGGAGGACACCCACAATAGAGGATACCCACAATGGAGGACACCCACAACGGAGGACACCCACAATGGAGCACACCCACAATGGAGCACACCCACAATGGAGGACGCCCACAATGGAGGACACCCACTATGGAGCACACCCACAATGGAGGACACTGACAATGGAGGATACCCACAATGGAGGACACCCACAATGGAGGACACCCACTATGGAGCACACCCGCAATGGAGGACACCCACAATGGAGGACACCCACAATGGAGGGCACCCACTATGGAGCACATCCACGATGGAGCACACCCAGAATGGAGCACACCCACAATGGAGGACACCCACTATGGAGCACACCCACAATGGAGCACACCCTCAATGGAGGACACCCACAATGGAGGACACCCACAATGGAGGACACCCACTATGGAGCACACCCAGAATGGAGCACACCCACAATGGAGCACACCCACAATGGAGGACACCCACATTGGATGACACCCACAATGGAGGACACCCACTATGGAGCACACCCAGAATGGAGCACACCCACAATGGAGCACACCCACAATGGAGGACACCCGCAATGGAGGACACCCACAATGGAGCACACCCACAATGGAGGACACCCACAATGTAGCACACCCACAATGGAGCACACCCACAATGGAGGACACCCACAATGGAGGACACCCAATATGGAGGACATCCACAATGGAGGACACCCACAGTGGAAGATGCCACAATGGAGGACACCCACAATGGAGGACACCCACAATGGAGCACACCCAGAATGGAGGACACCCACAATGGAGGACACCCACAATGGAGGACACCCACAATGGAGGACACCCTCAATGGAGGACACCCACAATGGAGGGCACCCACAATGGAGCACACCCACAATGGAACACACCCACAATGCACCAGCAATAGCACTAGATATGTTTCAGCTCAAATGCACTTATCCTTCTTCTGCGTTCATGACGTCATTCATTCCGTGATTCCGGACTCTCTTATGAAGGCAGCTGTCTGTTTAAGTGATTTGCTTACCCCGTATTGGATTTCCCAACTCGGCTACCGAGGCCCTCACATCATCAACATCAACACCATGAACACCATCAACATCATAAACACCATCAACACCACGAACACCATCAACACAATCAACACCATCAACATCATTAACATCATCAACATCATCAACACCATGAACACCATCAACATCATCAACATCATCAACACCATGAACACCATCAACATCATAAACGCCATCAACACCACGAACACCATCAACACCATGAACACCATCAACATCATCAACATCATCAACACCATCAACATCATAAACAACATAAATACCACGAACACCATCAACACCATCAACACCATCAACACCATCAACATCATCAACACCACGAACACCATCAACACCATGAACACCATCAACATCATCAACATCATCAACATCATCAACACCATCAACATCATAAACAACATAAATACCAAGAACACCATCAACACCATGAACACCATCAACATCATCAACACCATGAACACCATCAACATCATCAACACCATGAACTCCATCAACATCATCAACACTATCAACACCATGAACACCATCAAAATCATCAACACCATTAACACCATGAACACCATCAAAATCATCAACATCATCAACACCATCAACATCATCAACACCATGAACACCATCAACACCATGAACACCATCAACATTATCAACACCATCAACATCATCAACACCATGAACACCGTCAACACCATGAACATCATCAACACCATGAACACCACATCAACACCATGAACATCATCAACACCATCAACACCATCAACACCATGAACACCATCAACACCATGAACATCATCAACACCATCAACACCATGAACATCATCAACACTATCAACACCATGAACATCATCAACACTATCAACACCATCAACATCATCAACACCATGAACACCATTCATATCATCATCACCATGAACACCATGAACACCATCAACATCATCAACATCATCAACACCATCAACACCATGAACACCATCAACATCATCAACACCATCAACACCATCAACATCATAAACAACATAAATACCACGAACACCGTCAACACCATGAACATCATCAACATCATCAACATCATCAACACCATCAACACCATCAAAACCATCAACATCATCAATATCATCAACACAATCAACACCATGAACACCATCAACATCATCAACACCATGAACACCATCAACATCATCAACACTATCAACACCATGAACACCATCAAAATCATCAACACCATCAACACCATGAACATCATCAACACTATGAACACCATCAACATCATCAACACCATCAACCCATCAACATCATCAACATCATCAACACCATGAACACCATCAACATCATCAACACCATGAACACCATCAACATCATCAACACCATCAACACCATCAACATCATCAACACTATCAACACCATGAACACCATCAAAATCATCAACATCATCAACACCATCAAAATCATCAACATCATCAACACCATGAACACCATCAACACCATCAACACAATGAACACCATCAACATCATCAACACCATCAACATCATCAACACCATCAGCACCATGAACACCATCAACACCATGAACACCATCAACACCATAAACATCATCAACACCATGAACACCGCATCAACACCATGAACATCATCAACACCATGAACATCATCAACACCATGAACACCATCAACACCATGAACACAATGAACATCAACAACACCATGAACATCATCAACACCATGAACACCATCAACATCATCAACACCATCAACACCATGAACATCATCAACACTATCAACACCATCAACACCATCAAAATCATCAACATCATCAACACCATCAACATCATCAACACCATGAACACCATCAACATCATCAACACCATCAACACCATCAAAACCATGAACACCATCAACATCATCAACACCATGAACACCATCAACATCATCAACACCATCAACATCATCAACACTATCAACACCACGAACACCATCAATATCATCAACATCATCAACATCATCAACATCATCAACACCATGAACACCATCAACATCATCAACACCATCAACACCATGAACATCATCAACACTATCAACACCATGAACACCATCAAAATCATCAACATCATCAACACCATCAACATCATCAACACCATGAACACCATCAACACCATGAACATCATCAACATTATCAACACCATCAACATCATCAACACCATGAACACCATCAACACCATGAACATCATCAACACCACGAACACCACATCAACACCATGAACATCATCAACACCATCAACACCATGAACACCATGAACACCATGAACACCATCAACATCATCAACATCATCAACATCATCAACACCATCAACATCATAAACAACATAAATACCACAAACACCATCAACACCATGAACACCATCAACATCATCAACACCATCAACACCATCAACACCATCAACGTCATCAATATCATCAACACAATCAACACCATGAACACCATCAACATCATCAACACCATGAACACCATCAACATCATCAACACCATGAACTCCATCAACATCATCAACACTATCAACACCATGAACACCATCAAAATCATCAACACCATCAACACCATGAACATCATCAACACTATGAACACCATCAACATCATCAACACCATCAACCCATCAACATCATCAACATCATCAACACCATGAACACCATCAACATCATCAACACCATGAACACCATCAACATCATCAACACCATCAACACCATCAACATCATCAACACTATCAACACCATGAACACCATCAAAATCATCAACATCATAAACAACATAAATACCACGAACACCATCAACACCATGAACATCATCAACATCATCAACATCATCAACACCATCAACACCATCAAAACCATCAACATCATCAATATCATCAACACAATCAACACCATGAACACCATCAACATCATCAACACCATGAACACCATCAACATCATCAACACCATGAACTCCATCAACATCATCAACACTATCAACACCATGAACACCATCAAAATCATCAACACCATCAACACCATGAACATCATCAACACTATGAACACCATCAACATCATCAACACCATCAACCCATCAACATCATCAACATCATCAACACCATGAACACCATCAACATCATCAACACCATGAACACCATCAACATCATCAACACCATCAACACCATCAACATCATCAACACTATCAACACCATGAACACCATCAAAATCATCAACATCATCAACACCATCAAAATCATCAACATCATCAACACCATGAACACCATCAACACCATCAACACAATGAACACCATCAACATCATCAACACCATCAACATCATCAACACCATCAGCACCATGAACACCATCAACACCATGAACACCATCAACACCATAAACATCATCAACACCATGAACACCGCATCAACACCATGAACATCATCAACACCATGAACATCATCAACACCATGAACACCATCAACACCATGAACACAATGAACATCAACAACACCATGAACATCATCAACACCATGAACACCATCAACATCATCAACACCATCAACACCATGAACATCATCAACACTATCAACACCATCAACACCATCAAAATCATCAACATCATCAACACCATCAACATCATCAACACCATGAACACCATCAACATCATCAACACCATCAACACCATCAACACCATGAACACCATCAACATCATCAACACCATGAACACCATCAACATCATCAACACCATCAACATCATCAACACTATCAACACCACGAACACCATCAATATCATCAACATCATCAACATCATCAACATCATCAACACCATGAACACCATCAACATCATCAACACCATCAACACCATGAACATCATCAACACTATCAACACCATGAACACCATCAAAATCATCAACATCATCAACACCATCAACATCATCAACACCATGAACACCATCAACACCATGAACATCATCAACATTATCAACACCATCAACATCATCAACACCATGAACACCATCAACACCATGAACATCATCAACACCACGAACACCACATCAACACCATGAACATCATCAACACCATCAACACCATGAACACCATGAACACCATCAACATCATCAACATCATCAACATCATCAACACCATCAACATCATAAACAACATAAATACCACAAACACCATCAACACCATGAACACCATCAACATCATCAACACCATCAACACCATCAACACCATCAACGTCATCAATATCATCAACACAATCAACACCATGAACACCATCAACATCATCAACACCATGAACACCATCAACATCATCAACACCATGAACTCCATCAACATCATCAACACTATCAACACCATGAACACCATCAAAATCATCAACACCATCAACACCATGAACATCATCAACACTATGAACACCATCAACATCATCAACACCATCAACCCATCAACATCATCAACATCATCAACACCATGAACACCATCAACATCATCAACACCATGAACACCATCAACATCATCAACACCATCAACACCATCAACATCATCAACACTATCAACACCATGAACACCATCAAAATCATCAAAATCATCAACACCATGAACACCATCAACACCATCAACACCATCAACACCATCAACACCATCAACACCATCAACATCATCAACACCATCAACACCATGAACATCATCAACACTATGAACACCATCAACATCATCAACACCATCAACCCATCAACATCATCAACATCATCAACACCATGAACACCATCAACATCATCAACACCATGAACACCATCAACATCATCAACACCATCAACACCATCAACATCATCAACACCATGAACACCATGAACACCATCAACACCATGAACATCATCAACACCATGAACACCGCATCAACACCATGAACATCATCATCACCATGAACACCATGAGCACCATCAACACCATGAACACAATGAACATCATCAACACCATGAACACCATCAACATCATCAACACCATGAACACCATCAACATCATCAACATCATCAACACCATCAACACCATGAACATCATCAACACTATCAACACCATGAACACCATCAAAATCATCAACATCATCAACACAATCAACATCATCAACACCATGAACACCATCAACACCATGAACACCATCAACATTATCAACACCATCAACATCATCAACACCATGTTCACCGTCAACACCATGAACATCATCAACACCATGAACACCACGTCAACACCATGAACATCATCAACACCATGAACACCATGAACACCATGAACACCATGAACATCATCAACACCATCAACACCATGAACATCATCAACACTATCAACACCATCAACATCATCAACACCATGAACACCATCAACATCATCAACACCATGAACACCATGAACACCATCAACATCATCAACATCATCAATACCATCAACACCATCAACACCATGAACACCATCAACATCATCAACACCATGAACACCATCAACATCATCACCACCATCAACATCATCAACACTATCAACACCACGAACACTATCAAAATCATCAACATCATCAACACCATCAACATCATCAACACCATGAACACCATGAACACCATGAACACCATGAACACCATGAACACCATCAACACTATCAACACCATGAACACCATCAAAATCATCAACATCATCAACATCATCAACACCATCAACATCATCAACACCATGAACACCATCACCATCATCAGCACCATCAACGCCATCATCACCATCAACACCATCATCACCATCAACACCATCATCAACACTATCAACACCATCAAAACCATGAACACAATCAACACCATCATCACCATCAACACCATCATCAACACCATCAACACCATCATCACCATCAATGTCAATCGTCATCGACACTCCAATCTCCAGCCGGGCCTCACAGCTGAGTCCAGGCCTGGTTGCAGCTGTGAGAGATCACAAATAAAAATTCCAACTGCTGCTGTCGGGATTTGATCTCACATCCTCTCTGTCTCGTGACCGGCGTCTTGCCTCGAGACCAACCAGTCCCTCAAGAATGATCTCTTTCATTTCAACGTCTTTGTACTGCCACCACATTTCTAATCATGAAGTTAAGAGTTTTCATCAAAACACCATCAAAACACCATCAAAACACCACCAACGTACCATCAAACATCATTAAAACACCATGAGACCCCATCAAAACACCCTAAAAACACCATCAATGCACAATCAAGACACCGCCAAAACATCACCAAAACACCATCAAATACCGTAAAAACATCAGCAATGCACCATCATACACCATAAAAAAAACAATCAAGCACTATCAAAATCCCATCAGACACTATCAAAACACCACCAATGCACCATCAAAACACCGCCAAACATCATCAAAACACCATCAAAACACCGCTAAACATCATCAAAACACCATCAGTGCACCATCAAAACACCGCCAAACATCATCAAAACACCATCAAAACGCCAGCAATGCACCATCAAACACCATCAAAACACCATCAAAACACCATCCACCCATCCATGATTCCTTCACCAAAAAGTCCAGTCATGCTATTCATGAACAAAGGTGACCTCCTCAGGGACACAAGTCCGGCAAACAAAGAAAGAGAGAAGATCAGTCTGGCTGTGCACGAAGCAACATCATCATTAAGATTGAGCCGGAACCAAGTGAGTTGTTATAGCTGGAAGTTGTTGTTGCTTGTTTACCTTTTTCTGCGTCATGGACTGGAAGTAGATGCTGGTGTCATTGCATCATATAGCAGAATTTCTTTCTTTATTTCTTTTTTTTTCCTTCTTTCTTTTTTTCCCTTTCATTCTATATTTCTCACATTCACTCGACGACCCCTAAAGGAAAGAAGACTTCACTATCCGCCCCCGAAAAGGTCGCGACGTGGACGTATTTACGCTCTGTTCTTGATTTTAGCAAAACTATCATTCATGTGTCTTTCGACCCAACAAATCCGACATCTCACTACCGGAGCTGCCTTCCCCCTCAACCCCTACTCATTTTGACCATACTGGTTAGTCTGTTTCTAGGGGCAACGCTAAGATGTTGGGTATATAATCTGCTTAGTTCTGGGTCACCAATCCTGGCGCAAGCAGCCAGCTATGAGTCGGTGATCGCTTTCAGCCCTGGTGCTGACAAGTGCCTTTGCCAGCCAGGGAACAGATTTCATTTATTTAGGAACATCCAAGGTTCTTGGAAAACACAGAAGCAGACAAACCTGTTCTTCAACATCTTAGGGTGCACTGTGTTAGTGTCCATTATAATTGTCAAAGAACAGATTGTTTCTTTAATAACGTGGTCAGTGTTACGCCAGTTCGCCAGAATTTCTCAAAATAATATCTGGTTCCAATTTGCAGAGGCAAGGTCAATCAGTCTTGCTGGTTTCGCATCATGATTGTGATGAATCCAAAACTTTCCGGATAATAGCTAGTGGCCCAACCACTTCGCTAAAGTGGCATTATCATATGTCGTAAGACAACCCAAATAATGAGACAACTAGAGTCACCCGTCACATGAAGTAAGACAACCCAAATAATGAGACAACTAGACTCACCCGTCACATGAAGTAAGACAACCCAAATATTGAGACAACTAGACTCACCCGTCACATGAAGTCAGACAACCCAAATATTGAGACAACTAGACTCACCCGTCACATGAAGTCAGACAACCCAAATATTGAGACAACTAGACTCACCCGTCACGTGAAGTCAGACAACCCAAATATTGAGACAAAAAGACTCACCAGTCACATGAAGTAAGACAACCCAAATATTGAGACAGCTAGACTCACCCGTCACATGAAGTCAGACAACCCAAATATTGAGACAACTAGAGTCACCCGTCACGTGAAGTCAGACAACCCAAATATTGAGACAGCTAGACTCACCCGTCACATGAAGTCAGACAACCCAAATATTGAGACAAATAGACTCACCCGTCACATGAAGTAAGACAACCCAAATATTGAGACAACTAGACTCACCCGTCACATGAAGTAAGACAACCCAAATATTGAGACAAATAGACTCACCCGTCACATGAAGTCAGACAACCCAAATATTGAGACAAATAGACTCACCCGTCACATGAAGTCAGACAACCCAAATATTGAGACAACTAGACTCACCCGTCACATGAAGTCAGACAACCCAAATATTGAGACAACTAGACTCACCCGTCACATGAAGTCAGACAACCCAAATATTGAGACAGCTAGACTCACCCGTCACATGAAATAAGACAACCCAAATGTTGAGACAACTAGACTCACCCGTCACGTGAAGTCAGACAACCCAAATATTGAGACAAATAGACTCACCCGTCACATGAAGTCAGACAACCCAAATATTGAGACAGCTAGACTCACCCGTCACATGAAATAAGACAACCCAAATATTGAGACAACTAGACTCACCCGTCACATGAAGTCAGACAACCCAAATATTGAGACAACTAGACTCACCCGTCACATGAAGTCAGACAACCCAAATATTGAGACAACTAGACTCACCCGTCACATGAAGTCAGACAACCCAAATATTGAGACAACTAGACTCACCCGTCACATGAAGTAAGACAACCCAAATATTGAGACAAATAGACTCACCCGTCACATGAAGTAAGACAACCCAAATATTGAGACAAATAGACTCACCCGTCACATGAAGTCAGACAACCCAAATATTGAGACAACTAGACTCACCCGTCACATGAAGTAAGACAACCTACATATTGAGACAAATAGACTCACCCGTCACATGAAGTAAGACAACCCAAATATTGAGACAAATAGACTCACCCGTCTCATGAAGTAAGACAACCCAAATATTGAGACAATTAGACACACCCGTCACATGAAGTAAGACAACCCAAATATTGAGACAAATAGACTCACCCGTCACATGAAGTCAGACAACCCAAATATTGAGACAAATAGACTCACCCGTCTCATGAAGTCAGACAACCCAAATATTGAGACAAATAGACTCACCCGTCTCATGAAGTAAGACAAATCAAGTAAGTAAATTAAAGTAAAAAGCCCCATCACGCCAAGTAGCGTATAGGGAATATGGCATTAGTGACCATAATTGTTACAGACCTTGGGCACACGATTTTTGGGGTAATGTGATCGGATTTGTTGGGTCGAAAAACACAGGTCGCAGTAGTAGTAGTAGTAGTAGTAGTAGTAGTAGTAGTAGTAGTAGTAGCAGCAGTAGCAGTAGTAGCAGCAGCAGCAGCAGCAGCAGCAGCAGCAGCAGCAGCAGCAGCAGCAGCAGCAGCAGCAGTAGCAGTAGTAGCAGCAGCAGCAGCAGTAGCAGCAGCAGCAGCAGCAGCAGCAGTAGTAGTAGTAGTAGTAGTAGTAGTAGTAGTAGTAGTAGTAGTAGTAGTAGTAGTAGTAGTAGTAGTAGTAGTAGTAGTAGTAGTAGTAGTAGTAGTAGTAGTAGTAGTAGTAGTAGTAGTAGTAGTAGTAGTAGTAGTAGTAGTAGTAGTAGTAGTAGTAGTAGTAGTAGTAGTAGTAGTAGTAGTAGTAGTAGTAGTAGTAGTAGTAGTAGTAGTAGTAGTAGTAGTAGTAGTAGTAGTAGTAGTAGTAGTAGTAGTAGTAGTAGTAGTAGTAGTAGTAGTAGTAGTAGTAGTAGTAGTAGTAGTAGTAGTAGTAGTAGTAGTAGTAGTAGTAGTAGTAGTAGTAGTAGTAGTAGTAGTAGTAGTAGTAGTAGTAGTAGTAGTAGTAGTAGTAGTAGTAGTAGTAGTAGTAGTAGTAGTAGTAGTAGTAGTAGTAGTAGTAGTAGTAGTAGTAGTAGTAGTAGTAGTAGTAGTAGTAGTAGTAGTAGTAGTAGTAGTAGTAGTAGTAGTAGTAGTAGTAGTAGTAGTAGTAGTAGTAGTAGTAGTAGTAGTAGTAGTAGTAGTAGTAGTAGTAGTAGTAGTAGTAGTAGTAGTAGTAGTAGTAGTAGTAGTAGTAGTAGTAGTAGTAGTAGTAGTAGTAGTAGTAGTAGTAGTAGTAGTAGTAGTAGTAGTAGTAGTAGTAGTAGTAGTAGTAGTAGTAGTAGTAGTAGTAGTAGTAGTAGTAGTAGTAGTAGTAGTAGTAGTAGTAGTAGTAGTAGTAGTAGTAGTAGTAGTAGTAGTAGTAGTAGTAGTAGTAGTAGTAGTAGTAGTAGTAGTAGTAGTAGTAGTAGTAGTAGTAGTAGTAGTAGTAGTAGTAGTAGTAGTAGTAGTAGTAGTAGTAGTAGTAGTAGTAGTAGTAGTAGTAGTAGTAGTAGTAGTAGTAGTAGTAGTAGTAGTAGTAGTAGTAGTAGTAGTAGTAGTAGTAGTAGTAGTAGTAGTAGTAGTAGTAGTAGTAGTAGTAGTAGTAGTAGTAGTAGTAGTAGTAGTAGTAGTAGTAGTAGTAGTAGTAGTAGTAGTAGTAGTAGTAGTAGTAGTAGTAGTAGTAGTAGTAGTAGTAGTAGTAGTAGTAGTAGTAGTAGTAGTAGTAGTAGTAGTAGTAGTAGTAGTAGTAGTAGTAGTAGTAGTAGTAGTAGTAGTAGTAGTAGTAGTAGTAGTAGTAGTAGTAGTAGTAGTAGTAGTAGTAGTAGTAGTAGTAGTAGTAGTAGTAGTAGTAGTAGTAGTAGTAGTAGTAGTAGTAGTAGTAGTAGTAGTAGTAGTAGTAGTAGTAGTAGTAGTAGTAGTAGTAGTAGTAGTAGTAGTAGTAGTAGTAGTAGTAGTAGTAGTAGTAGTAGTAGTAGTAGTAGTAGTAGTAGTAGTAGTAGTAGTAGTAGTAGTAGTAGTAGTAGTAGTAGTAGTAGTAGTAGTAGTAGTAGTAGTAGTAGTAGTAGTAGTAGTAGTAGTAGTAGTAGTAGTAGTAGTAGTAGTAGTAGTAGTAGTAGTAGTAGTAGTAGTAGTAGTAGTAGTAGTAGTAGTAGTAGTAGTAGTAGTAGTAGTAGTAGTAGTAGTAGTAGTAGTAGTAGTAGTAGTAGTAGTAGTAGTAGTAGTAGTAGTAGTAGTAGTAGTAGTAGTAGTAGTAGTAGTAGTAGTAGTAGTAGTAGTAGTAGTAGTAGTAGTAGTAGTAGTAAAGAGAGAATTGAAAGCAAAAGAATATGAATTATAGAATTATATTTAATTTGTAACAATTGGAGAGGCGTGACACTTTTGTCAGTTGCCTCAAAATTATTCTGTAAAATCATCCTAAATAGAATAAAGGATTCAATAGATACAGTAATGCGTGAAGAACAGGCTGGGTTTAGAAAAGGGAGAAGCTGTCTTGACCACATTTTCACTCTACGACTTATATTGGAGGAACACATTGAAAAGCAAAAACCTTTTGTACTTAACTTCATCGACTTCAAAAAAGCATTTGATAGTATTCATAGAGATTCTTTGTGGAAAATTCTGAAGCAATATGGCTTACCATCAAAAATCATAAATATTATCAAAGACATGTATGATGGTTACACATGTGCAGTTCGAACAGAGGAAGGACTGAGCGAATGTTTCCCAATAGAAACTGGGGTTAAACAAGGATGTATTTTATCGCCCTTGTTATTTGGAATTGTTATGGACTTCATAATGAAGAAATGCTGCACTGGTAATAAAGGCATCGAATGGATACAAGGAGACCATTTGGAGGACCTGGACTTTGCTGATGACATAGTTCTTATCAGCAATCAGATAAAAACGATGCAGGAAAACACAAATGAACTATCATCAATAGCCAGCAAAATTGGGCTTGAGGTCAATCATGAAAAGACTAAAGTCATGAAAAGTTTAATTCCAACAAGTGACAAAATATACATGGAAAACAAACCAGTAGAAGAGATCGATCACTTCATCTATCTTGGAAGTCACATTGATCGAGAAGGGGATACGAGCAAAGAAATTAGAATCAGACTGGCTAAAGCAGCAATGTCTTTCAGAAGCCTTGAAAAGTTGTGGAAATCAAAACTCATTAGCACAAACACAAAACTTAGGCTATTCAAATCAAATGTACTATCAACCCTTACGTATGCGTGTGAAAGCTGGAAAACAACAAGAGATATAGAAACAAAGTTGAACGCATTCGAAAATAAATGTCTAAGGAAAATACTTGGTATAGAATGGAACGAATTCAAAACAAACGAGGAAATTAGAGAAATCGCCAATCAACCACTAATATCTTCAGTAATAAAGAAAAGACGATGGTCATACGTTGGACATGTGATGAGAAGAGATAATAATCGAATAGCAAAGCAAGCCCTCATATGGGAAACAACAGGTAAAAGAAAAAGAGGAAGACCCAGGGAGACACTGAGAAGAACATTGATGAGAGAGGCAAGAGCAGCAGGAATCGGCTCCCTCAATGAGATAGAACTGCTTGCACAGAACAGAGACAGATGGCGAGATTTGATAAAATATCTTTAAAAGAAAACTGCTAGAACAAAAATTCATATAGGAGAAGGTGTATCTTGGTCTACGCCCTATGGGCCGGTTACGGCTCGAAAGGTCAATAGATAGATATAGTTATTTCACTTTCTCATTTATTGAGTGACCACAAACCTTACCTCCCTCCACATTTATTGAACCAGTCCAGCCTTGACACTTGAACTTATTTGTTTTCTTTCTGTTGTCAGGCAATTCCATTGACGTCATGATGTCCGCAGATTCCCCTTACATGTTATCCAATGACATGCCTGTTGACAGTGATGGAGCTGCCTCCGAAGGGCATATGTCGGAGCCCGAGGATTAGTTTCTCTGAGTTCAAAACAATTTTGATTAAAAACACACATACGTCCAACTTATCATGTTTTATCTCTTACACACCAAGCTTGTTATATGTGGTTCATTGGTGTTCTTTGTGTTGGTTGTTATATGTGGTTCATTGGTGTTCTTTGTGTTGCTTGTTATATGTGGTTCATTGATGTTCTTTGTGTTGCTTGTTATATGTGGTTCATTGATGTTCTTTGTGTTGCTTGTTATATGTGGTTCATTGATGTTCTTTGTGTTGCTTGTTATATGTGGTTCATTGATGTTCTTTGTGTTTGTTATTATATGTGGTTCATTGATGTTCTTTGTGCTGCTTGTTATATGTGGCTCATTGATGTTCTTTGTGTTGCTTGTTATATGTGGTTCATTGATGTTCTTTGTTTTGCTTGTTATATGTGGTTCATTGATGTTCTTTGTGCTGCTTGTTATATGTGGTTCATTGATGTTCTTTGTGTTGCTTGTTATATGTGGTTCATTGATGTTCTTTGTATTGCTTGTTATATGTGGTTCATTGATGTTCTTTGTGCTGCTTGTTATATGTGGTTCATTGATGTTCTTTGTGTTGCTTGTTATATGTGGTTCATTGGTGTTCTTTGTGTTGCTTGTTATATGTGGTTCATTGATGTTCTTTGTGTTGCTTGTTATATGTGGTTCATTGATTTTCTTTGTGTTGCTTGTTATATGTGGTTCATTGATGTTCATTGTTATTGAGTTAATGAGTTATTTGCGGGTCATCATCATTGCACTCCGAACATGTCCATAGGTGCTCAGATCCCCTCCTCAGCAATTCCCTCGGTGTCCAGCGACTGACGACTCCAGTTCTATGTTGGTTGATAAGTCTTCTTACACTGCCACTAAGTTTCTCATTTCTGGCCGTGCCCATCTTAACTCCCATTTCCATCATCCGAAGAAGTGACGTGGATCTGTGTTTGCCGAGGTCCTGTGCTCTTCCCACATCTCGGAGGGCATTGATGATGTCCGCCCGATCTATTGGTTGCGCGTCCTGAACGACAGCGCAGCTAGCCAACCTGTCCGCCCTTTCATTTCCCCGAACTCCCGCATGTCCAGGGACATAGACAAAGGTGACCTTACGTATTTTGGACTTCTGCAACGACTCTACCCATTGCATGCGTACAGAGCCTGCCTCCACTTTTTTATCATGCTCATCGAATCACTCAGTATACATGCGTAGGTGTAGTCTTGTGACTCTAACCATTTGAATGCCTTGGTCACTGCCATCGCCTCCATTGTCATGCTACTCGTGGTCATGACGTATGCACCACTGTCTTCCTTGACTATTCTGCCTGCCGAGCGTGCTGTAAATGCCCATGCACTTCTTTGGTGTCGTCTTACAGATCCGCCTGTATAGATGACTGCATCTTTCTCATTGGTGTTATCCCAGATGAGACCGTTGACCTCAGCATTAACCACGACCGGGTTCTGTTCCCTACTTTTCCTGTCGAGTGTGACAATACATGAGAAAGTCCCCTTGAAAGACGTAGGCACCGGTATCCACTCCTCACCAACGCTGATATTGGTAATCCCGCAGACCTTTTTGATGACATCTTCTGCTCGGCCCACCCATGATTTTCCTCTTTTTAGCCTGGCACCTTTCCCTGTGTTGAGCACGTGGTGCAATGGATGCTCTTTATCTGTACTAATCTTCAGGTATGCTCGTGCTCTCCAAATCTTGATTCTGTCATCCATGGTTGGAAAGTCAAGAAGATACCTCATTGCTACACAGGGAGTGTCCCTCGTACATCCCAGGATAATGCGCATGGCTTCATTTTGTATTTCCTCCAGCCTATCAATTTGAGTCGTACTGACAGTAAGAATTGCCAGGGCATACTCGATTGGTGCGAGGACTAATCCCTGGAACAGAAAAGTAAGTAGCCTCTGCTCGATGTTGGCAGCTGCCATGATCTTCAAGGCGGCTAATCCTTTGCGGGATTTTGTTATCACATGGCCGACGTGGTCCGGAAAACACAGGCTGCGATCAAACTTAACTTCGAGGTATGTCATCAACTTGTCCCTGCTCACCTCATCAGCTCCCATTCGTACTACCGGTGTGGTCGTATTAACGATATGATTGTTAAGTGAGAACCATGAAACTGATGCTTTATTAGGATTAACCAAGGCACCTAAAACCCCACACCAGGAAGAAATGCGATCGAGTTCGTCTTGCATTGTGGAGGCGATTCCCCGTCTGTCTCTTCCCTGTCGATATACCAGAATATCATCGCAAAAGTCATAGTTCTTCCCCTGCCATCCAGTCGTTGTTCCGTGATCGTTATTGTGTACACTTTAAAGGATGTTCTTTGTGTTGCTTGTCAATCCCATTGTTGATAAAATACTTTTCTTATATACAACAACAATCCATTTTTGACAACAAAACCAAGGAGAAGAGTTCTTAAATGATATGTAGAGCAAGTCTTAACATATGGATGTGAATCATGGACAATAGGACAACAGACAAGACATTCACTGGAAGCTGTAGAAATGCTGTTTTACAGAAGATTGTTGAGAATACCATGGACAGCTAAGAAGAGTAATGAAAACGTTCTGAAAGAGGCCAATGCAAAAAGAGAGCTAATTTCCAATATTAGGAAGAATCACTCATCATTTTTGTCCATGTAGTGAGAAGAGAACAGCTGGAATATATTGTAACAAATGGGAAAATTGAGGGACGAAAAGATAGAGGGAAGCAAAGAGAAAAGATACCAGACAGCTTAAAAGAATGGTTTGACAGAAGGTCGACAATAGAAATGATGAATATCTGTCGAGATCAAAAGTTTAGGAGAGACATGATCACCTACGCCAGCAGGCTTGGTAGTTGATGATGATGAAACAACAATGGCTTGTTGTATGTAGGTATTCGTTGTTCTTTGTGTTGCTTGCTATGTTTCTAATCTACAACTACAGCTTGCTGTATGTTGCTAATTATTGTTCATTGTGTTGCTTCTTACGTTCAACAACAACGGGTCTGGCAACGAACCATAACTAACTTCTTGTATCAGGATAAAGAACCACAGCTAACCAAGATCCTGTTTGACCTCATCGAGGCGAAAGAACTAAGCGTACGACCAGGCTTGTTGGGATAATGAGGAAAGGCAACCCGATAGCCCAACAACCCTTGCTGAAGACGGAAATGCTGGGTCTAAAATACGCAAGTATCACAACTTGCTGTAAACTACAACACAGCGCTCTTACACCCACTTAACGTCCATTTATATTGATGATGTAGATGACTTGATTGTGTGCAAGCTCAGGAGAAGAAGAGGAGGAAGGAGAAGGCAAGAAAAGACGGAAGAAGAAAAAAAAAGAGGAAGAAGAGGAGAAATTGTTTGTTACATTAATAAAAGCATTTTTTTTAATTATGAGAATATTTTAATCATTTAATTTTGTCTCAACGGTGCGCCAGACATGGGGTTGGCAAAAAAATATAGATGATAACATAACGGTGCACCATACATGGGTTTGGCAAGAAAAGATAGATGATAACATAACGGTGCACCATACATGGGGTTGGCAAAAAAATATAGATGATAACATAACGGTGCACCATACATGGGTTTGGCAAGAAAAGATAGATGATAACATAACGGTGCACCATACATGGGTTTGGCAAGAAAAGATAGATGATAACATAACGGGGCACCAGACATGGGGTTGACAAGAAAAGATAGATGATAACATAACGGTGCACCATACATGGGTTTGGCAAGAAAGATAGATGATAACATAACGGTGCACCATACATGGGGTTGGCAAAAAAATATAGATGATAACATAACGGTGCACCATACATGGGTTTGGCAAGAAAAGATAGATGATAACATAACGGTGCACCATACATGGGTTTGGCAAGAAAAGATAGATGATAACATAACGGGGCACCAGACATGGGGTTGACAAGAAAAGATAGATG
Source organism: Megaustenia siamemsis (assembly GCA_032433765.1). Taxonomy (NCBI): domain Eukaryota; kingdom Metazoa; phylum Mollusca; class Gastropoda; order Stylommatophora; family Ariophantidae; genus Megaustenia; species Megaustenia siamemsis. The sequence goes on from JAVIAB010000049.1 coordinate 18,322,938, forward strand.
ATAACATAACGGTGCACCAGGCATGGGGTTGGCAAGAAAATATAGACGATAACATGACGGTGCACCAGACATGGGGTTGGCAAGAAAAGATAGATGATAACATAACGGTACCACCAGACATGGGATTGGCAAGAAAAGATAGATGATAACATAACGGTGCACCAGACATGAGGTTGGCAAGAAAAGATAGATGATAACATAACGGTAACACCAGACATGAGGTTGACAAGAAAATATAGATGATAACATAACGGTGCACCAGACATGGGGTTGGCAAGAAAAGATAGATGATAACATAACGGTTCACCAGACATGGGGTTGGCAAGAAAAGATAGATGATAACATAAAGGTACACCAGACATGGGGTTGGCAAGAAAAGATAGATGATAACATAACGGTGCACCAGACATGAGGTTGGTAAGAAAAGATAGATGATAACATAACGGTGTACCAGACATGAGGTTGGTAAGAAAAGATATATGTTAACATAACGGCACACTAGACTCTTATGGAAGGGAAATAAATCACTTCCCTGCGGTCCGAAGTTTGGTCAAGCACCAACTGGACTGTAATTGATATGGCGGGCTGACAGGTCGGGACACGGGTGTGAAATATAGTAAAAGGGAAGGGTTCTAAAAATATGCGGAGGTGTATACAAGATCTTCATCAATCCTAGTTCACTGGACCTGACACAACTAGTCAGCTGTGAGTGGCTGGCCGCTTTCTGTTGGGACTCTTTCGGAATCGAGAAGGATCGATCTCACACAAGGATGGTTCAGCCACGATTTGAACAATAAATAATAAGCGAATCTCATTTGTTTAATTTCGTTTCTTGTTCTTGTATCTTACACTGTTGTTTGTTTTCACTGCTTCCACCTGTTTCCCCCATCATCTTCATGTCTCCATCCACCTGTCTTCCCCATCCTCTTTATCTCTCCATCCACCTGTCTTCCCCATCCTCTCCATCTCTCCTTCCACCTGCCTTCCCATCCTCTCCATCTCTCCTTCCACCTGCCTTCCCCATCCTCTCCATCCACCTGCCTTCCCCATCCTCTCCATCTCTCCTTCCACCTGTCTTCCCATCCTCTCCATCTCTCCTTACACCTGCCTTCCCCATCCTCTCCATCTCTCCATCCATCTGTCTTCCCCATCCTCTCCATCTCTCCTTCCACCTGCCTTCCCCATCCTCTTCATCTCTCCTTCCACCTGCCTTCCCCATCCTCTCCATCCACCTGTCTTCCCCATCATCTCCATCTCTCCTTCCACCTGCCTTCCCATCCTCTCCATCCTCTCCATCTCTCCTTCCACCTGCCTTCCCCATCCTCTCCATCTCTCCTTCCTCCTGTCTTCCCCTTCTTCTCCATCTCTCCATCCACCTGTCTTCCCCATCCTCTCCATCTCTCCTTCCACCTGCCTTCCCCATCCTCTCCATCTCTGTTTCCACCTGTCTTCCCCATCTTTATTTCCACCAGCCTTCCCCATGCTCTCCATCTTTGCTTCCACTTGCCTTCCCCATCTTCTCCATTTCTCCTTCCACCTGACTTCCCCATCCTCTCCATCTTTGCTTCCACCTGTCTTCCCTATCCTCTCCATCTCTCCTTCCACCTGTGTTTCCCATCATCTTCATCTTTGCTTCCACCTGTCTTCCCTATCCTCTCCATCTCTCCTTCCACCTGTGTTTCCCATCATCTTCATCTTTGCTTCCACCTGTCTTCCCTATCCTCTCCATCTCTCCTTCCACCTGTGTTTCCCATCATCTTCATCTTTGCTTCCACCTGTCTTCCCCATCCTCTCCATCTTTGCTTCCACCTGTCTTCCCTATCCTCTCCATCTCTCCTTCCACCTGTGTTTCCCATCATCTTCATCTTTGCTTCCACCTGTCTTCCCTATCCTCTCCATCTCTCCTTCCACCTGTGTTTCCCATCATCTTCATCTTTGCTTCCAACTGCCTTCCCCATCCTCTCCATCTTTGCTTCCACCTGTCTTCCCTATCCTCTCCATCTCTCCTTCCACCTGTGTTTCCCATCATCTCCATCTTTGCTTCCACCTGCCTTCCCCATCCTCTCCATCTTTGCTTCCACCTGTCTTCCCTATCCTCTCCATCTCTCCTTCCACCTGTGTTTCCCATCATCTTCATCTTTGCTTCCACCTGTCTTCCCTATCCTCTCCATCTCTCCTTCCACCTGTGTTCCCCATCATCTTCATCTTTGCTTCCACCTGTCTTCCCTATCCTCTCCATCTCTCCTTCCACCTGCCTTCCCCATCCTCTCCATCTTTGCTTCCACCTGTCTTCCCTATCCTCTCCATCTCTCCTTCCACCTGTGTTTCCCATCATCTTCATCTTTGCTTCCACCTGTCTTCCCTATCCTCTCCATCTCTCCTTCCACCTGTGTTTCCCATCATCTTCATCTTTGCTTCCACCTGCCTTCCCCATCCTCTCCATCTTTGCTTCCACCTGTCTTCCCTATCCTCTCCATCTCTCCTTCCACCTGTGTTTCCCATCATCTCCATCTTTGCTTCCACCTGCCTTCCCCATCCTCTCCATCTTTGCTTCCACCTGTCTTCCCTATCCTCTCCATCTCTCCTTCCACCTGTGTTTCCCATCATCTTCATCTTTGCTTCCACCTGTCTTCCCTATCCTCTCCATCTCTCCTTCCACCTGTGTTCCCCATCATCTTCATCTTTGCTTCCACCTGTCTTCCCTATCCTCTCCATCTCTCCTTCCACCTGCCTTCCCCATCCTCTCCATCCTCTCCATCTCTCCTTCCACCTGCCTTCCCCATCCTCTCCATCTCTCCTTCCTCCTGTCTTCCCCTTCTTCTCCATCTCTCCATCCACCTGTCTTCCCCATCCTCTCCATCTCTCCTTCCACATGCCTTCCCCATCCTCTCCATCTCTGTTTCCACCTGTCTTCCCCATCTTTATTTCCACCAGCCTTCCCCATGCTCTCCATCTTTGCTTCCACTTGCCTTCCCCATCTTCTCCATTTCTCCTTCCACCTGACTTCCCCATCCTCTCCATCTTTGCTTCCACCTGTCTTCCCTATCCTCTCCATCTCTCCTTCCACCTGTGTTTCCCATCATCTTCATCTTTGCTTCCACCTGTCTTCCCTATCCTCTCCATCTCTCCTTCCACCTGTGTTTCCCATCATCTTCATCTTTGCTTCCACCTGTCTTCCCTATCCTCTCCATCTCTCCTTCCACCTGTGTTTCCCATCATCTTCATCTTTGCTTCCACCTGTCTTCCCCATCCTCTCCATCTTTGCTTCCACCTGTCTTCCCTATCCTCTCCATCTCTCCTTCCACCTGTGTTTCCCATCATCTTCATCTTTGCTTCCACCTGTCTTCCCTATCCTCTCCATCTCTCCTTCCACCTGTGTTTCCCATCATCTTCATCTTTGCTTCCACCTGCCTTCCCCATCCTCTCCATCTTTGCTTCCACCTGTCTTCCCTATCCTCTCCATCTCTCCTTCCACCTGTGTTTCCCATCATCTCCATCTTTGCTTCCACCTGTCTTCCCCATCCTCTCCATCTTTGCTTCCACCTGTCTTCCCTATCCTCTCCATCTCTCCTTCCACCTGTGTTCCCATCATCTTCATCTTTGCTTCCACCTGTCTTCCCTATCCTCTCCATCTCTCCTTCCACCTGTGTTTCCCATCATCTTCATCTTTGCTTCCACCTGCCTTCCCTATCCTCTCCATCTTTGCTTCCACCTGTCTTCCCTATCCTTCCATCTCTCCTTCCACCTGTGTTTCCCATCATCTTCATCTTTGCTTCCACCTGTCTTCCCTATCCTCTCCATCTCTCCTTCCACCTGTGTTTCCCATCATCTTCATCTTTGCTTCCACCTGCCTTCCCCATCCTCTCCATCTTTGCTTCCACCTGTCTTCCCTATCCTCTCCATCTCTCCTTCCACCTGTGTTCCCATCATCTCCATCTCTTCCACCTGTGTTCCCATCCTTCATCTTTGCTTCCACCTGCCTTCCCCATCTCTCCATCTTTGCTTCCACCTGTTCCCTATCCTCTCCATCTCTCCTTCCACCTGTGTTCCATCTTCATGTTCCATCTTCTGCTTCCACCTCATCTCCATCTTTGCTTCCACCTGCCTTCCCCATCCTCTCCATCTTTGCTTCCACCTGTCTTCCCTATCCTCTCCATCTCTCCTTCCACCTGTGTTTCCCATCATCTTCATCTTTGCTTCCACCTGTCTTCCCTATCCTCTCCATCTCTCCTTCCACCTGTGTTCCCCATCATCTTCATCTTTGCTTCCACCTGTCTTCCCTATCCTCTCCATCTCTCCTTCCACCTGCCTTCCCCATCCTCTCCATCCTCTCCATCTCTCCTTCCACCTGCCTTCCCCATCCTCTCCATCTCTCCTTCCTCCTGTCTTCCCCTTCTTCTCCATCTCTCCATCCACCTGTCTTCCCCATCCTCTCCATCTCTCCTTCCACCTGCCTTCCCCATCCTCTCCATCTCTGTTTCCACCTGTCTTCCCCATCTTTATTTCCACCAGCCTTCCCCATGCTCTCCATCTTTGCTTCCACTTGCCTTCCCCATCTTCTCCATTTCTCCTTCCACCTGACTTCCCCATCCTCTCCATCTTTGCTTCCACCTGTCTTCCCTATCCTCTCCATCTCTCCTTCCACCTGTGTTTCCATCATCTTCATCTTTGCTTCCACCTGTCTTCCCTATCCTCTCCATCTCTCCTTCCACCTGTGTTTCCCATCATCTTCATCTTTGCTTCCACCTGTCTTCCCTATCCTCTCCATCTCTCCTTCCACCTGTGTTTCCCATCATCTTCATCTTTGCTTCCACCTGCCTTCCCCATCCTCTCCATCTTTGCTTCCACCTGTCTTCCCTATCCTCTCCATCTCTCCTTCCACCTGTGTTTCCCATCATCTCCATCTTTGCTTCCACCTGCCTTCCCCATCCTCTCCATCTTTGCTTCCACCTGTCTTCCCTATCCTCTCCATCTCTCCTTCCACCTGTGTTTCCCATCATCTTCATCTTTGCTTCCACCTGTCTTCCCTATCCTCTCCATCTCTCCTTCCACCTGTGTTCCCCATCATCTTCATCTTTGCTTCCACCTGTCTTCCCTATCCTCTCCATCTCTCCTTCCACCTGTGTTTCCCATCATCTTCATCTTTGCTTCCACCTGTCTTCCCTATCCTCTCCATCTCTCCTTCCACCTGTGTTCCCCATCATCTTCATCTTTGCTTCCACCTGTCTTCCCTATCCTCTCCATCTCTCCTTCCACCTGCCTTCCCCATCCTCTCCATCTTTGCTTCCACCTGTCTTCCCTATCCTCTCCATCTCTCCTTCCACCTGTGTTTCCCATCATCTTCATCTTTGCTTCCACCTGTCTTCCCTATCCTCTCCATCTCTCCTTCCACCTGTGTTTCCCATCATCTTCATCTTTGCTTCCACCTGCCTTCCCCATCCTCTCCATCTTTGCTTCCACCTGTCTTCCCTATCCTCTCCATCTCTCCTTCCACCTGTGTTTCCCATCATCTCCATCTTTGCTTCCACCTGCCTTCCCCATCCTCTCCATCTTTGCTTCCACCTGTCTTCCCTATCCTCTCCATCTCTCCTTCCACCTGTGTTTCCCATCATCTTCATCTTTGCTTCCACCTGTCTTCCCTATCCTCTCCATCTCTCCTTCCACCTGTGTTCCCCATCATCTTCATCTTTGCTTCCACCTGTCTTCCCTATCCTCTCCATCTCTCCTTCCACCTGCCTTCCCCATCCTCTCCATCCTCTCCATCTCTCCTTCCACCTGCCTTCCCCATCCTCTCCATCTCTCCTTCCTCCTGTCTTCCCCTTCTTCTCCATCTCTCCATCCACCTGTCTTCCCCATCCTCTCCATCTCTCCTTCCACATGCCTTCCCCATCCTCTCCATCTCTGTTTCCACCTGTCTTCCCCATCTTTATTTCCACCAGCCTTCCCCATGCTCTCCATCTTTGCTTCCACTTGCCTTCCCCATCTTCTCCATTTCTCCTTCCACCTGACTTCCCCATCCTCTCCATCTTTGCTTCCACCTGTCTTCCCTATCCTCTCCATCTCTCCTTCCACCTGTGTTTCCCATCATCTTCATCTTTGCTTCCACCTGTCTTCCCTATCCTCTCCATCTCTCCTTCCACCTGTGTTCCCCATCATCTTCATCTTTGCTTCCACCTGCCTTCCCATCCTCTCCATCTTTGCTTCCACCTGTCTTCCCTATCCTCTCCATCTCTCCTTCCACCTGTGTTTCCCATCATCTTCATCTTTGCTTCCACCTGTCTTCCCTATCCTCTCCATCTCTCCTTCCACCTGTGTTTCCCATCATCTTCATCTTTGCTTCCACCTGCCTTCCCCATCCTCTCCATCTTTGCTTCCACCTGTCTTCCTATCCTCTCCATCTCTCCTTCCACCTGTGTTTCCCATCATCTCCATCTTTGCTTCCACCTGCCTTCCCCATCCTCTCCATCTTTGCTTCCACCTGTCTTCCCTATCCTCTCCATCTCTCCTTCCACCTGTGTTTCCCATCATCTTCATCTTTGCTTCCACCTGTCTTCCCTATCCTCTCCATCTCTCCTTCCACCTGTGTTCCCCATCATCTTCATCTTTGCTTCCACCTGTCTTCCCTATCCTCTCCATCTCTCCTTCCACCTGCCTTCCCCATCCTCTCCATCCTCTCCATCTCTCCTTCCACCTGCCTTCCCATCCTCTCCATCTCTCCTTCCTCCTGTCTTCCCCTTCTTCTCCATCTCTCCATCCACCTGTCTTCCCCATCCTCTCCATCTCTCCTTCCACCTGCCTTCCCCATCCTCTCCATCTCTGTTTCCACCTGTCTTCCCCATCTTTATTTCCACCAGCCTTCCCCATGCTCTCCATCTTTGCTTCCACTTGCCTTCCCCATCTTCTCCATTTCTCCTTCCACCTGACTTCCCCATCCTCTCCATCTTTGCTTCCACCTGTCTTCCCTATCCTCTCCATCTCTCCTTCCACCTGTGTTTCCCATCATCTTCATCTTTGCTTCCACCTGTCTTCCCTATCCTCTCCATCTCTCCTTCCACCTGTGTTTCCCATCATCTTCATCTTTGCTTCCACCTGTCTTCCCTATCCTCTCCATCTCTCCTTCCACCTGTGTTCCCCATCATCTTCATCTTTGCTTCCACCTGTCTTCCCTATCCTCTCCATCTCTCCTTCCACCTGCCTTCCCCATCCTCTCCATCTTTGCTTCCACCTGTCTTCCCTATCCTCTCCATCTCTCCTTCCACCTGTGTTTCCCATCATCTTCATCTTTGCTTCCACCTGTCTTCCCTATCCTCTCCATCTCTCCTTCCACCTGTGTTCCCCATCATCTTCATCTTTGCTTCCACCTGCCTTCCCCATCCTCTCCATCTTTGCTTCCACCTGTCTTCCCTATCCTCTCCATCTCTCCTTCCACCTGTGTTTCCCATCATCTTCATCTTTGCTTCCACCTGTCTTCCCTATCCTCTCCATCTCTCCTTCCACCTGTGTTTCCCATCATCTTCATCTTTGCTTCCACCTGCCTTCCCCATCCTCTCCATCTTTGCTTCCACCTGTCTTCCCTATCCTCTCCATCTCTCCTTCCACCTGTGTTTCCCATCATCTCCATCTTTGCTTCCACCTGCCTTCCCCATCCTCTCCATCTTTGCTTCCACCTGTCTTCCCTATCCTCTCCATCTCTCCTTCCACCTGTGTTTCCCATCATCTTCATCTTTGCTTCCACCTGTCTTCCCTATCCTCTCCATCTCTCCTTCCACCTGTGTTTCCCATCATCTTCATCTTTGCTTCCACCTGTCTTCCCTATCCTCTCCATCTCTCCTTCCACCTGCCTTCCCCATCCTCTCCATCTCTCCTTCCACCTGCCTTCCCCATCCTCTCCATCTCTCCTTCCTCCTGTCTTCCCCTTCTTCTCCATCTCTCCATCCACCTGTCTTCCCCATCCTCTCCATCTCTCCTTCCACCTGCCTTCCCAATCCTCTCCATCTCTGTTTCCACCTGTCTTCCCCATCTTTATTTCCACCAGCCTTCCCCATGCTCTCCATCTTTGCTTCCACTTGCCTTCCCCATCTTCTCCATTTCTCCTTCCACCTGACTTCCCCATCCTCTCCATCTTTGCTTCCACCTGTCTTCCCTATCCTCTCCATCTCTCCTTCCACCTGTGTTTCCCATCATCTTCATCTTTGCTTCCACCTGTCTTCCCTATCCTCTCCATCTCTCCTTCCACCTGTGTTTCCCATCATCTTCATCTTTGCTTCCACCTGTCTTCCCTATCCTCTCCATCTCTCCTTCCACCTGTGTTTCCCATCATCTTCATCTTTGCTTCCACCTGTCTTCCCCATCCTCTCCATCTTTGCTTCCACCTGTCTTCCCTATCCTCTCCAGCTCTCCTTCCACCTGTGTTTCCCATCATCTTCATCTTTGCTTCCACCTGCCTTCCCCATCCTCTCCATCTTTGCTTCCACCTGTCTTCCCTATCCTCTCCATCTCTCCTTCCACCTGTGTTTCCCATCATCTTCATCTTTGCTTCCACCTGTCTTCCCTATCCTCTCCATCTCTCCTTCCACCTGTGTTCCCCATCATCTTCATCTTTGCTTCCACCTGTCTTCCCTATCCTCTCCATCTCTCCTTCCACCTGTGTTTCCCATCATCTTCATCTTTGCTACCACCTGCCTTCCCCATCCTCTCCATCTTTGCTTCCACCTGTCTTCCCTATCCTCTCCATCTTTGCTTCCACCTGTCTTCCCCATCCTCTCCATCTTTGCTTCCACCTGCTTTCCCCATCCTCTCCATCTTTGCTTCCACCTGTCTTCCCTATCCTCTCCATCTCTCCTTCCACCTGTGTTTCCCATCATCTTCATCTTTGCTTACACCTGTCTTCCCATCCTCTCCATCTTTGTATCCACCTGCCTTCCCCATCCTCTCCATCTTTGCTTCCGCCTGTCTTCCCCATCTTCTCCCTTTACGTCACAATGAGTGCTGTTAAATCAGTGACCGTTCATGGTGTTGTTTGCCGCAAGTTATTTACAATTTCCAACGCATTAATGTGGTGGGCTCCGTCAAGTCAGCCAAAGTTTTATCTCGTTGGGGAATTTGCACCATGTTTCGTTCGTTGTAGACTGCATTCACTAGACTAATCATGAATCCATGGGCGCAACCATTTTGTGCGTGCTACGTCATAATGGCTCAGCGTGTGTCCCAAGACCGACCATGCGCTAATATTGCGATCTGTTGTTTGGTGTGCAACGGGGATAATCTGACGACGAACTGTGTTTTGTATGTTCGGAGTTGGAGTCAAACACGATGTCCTAACATCATCAAGCGCCATACATTTAAATATTATGATGATCATCATTTTCATGAGGACGTGGACTTCCGGGCAATATGGTGGATAGGCGGCAGGAACCATTGAAGGCTATGTCTGAAAAGTGTTCCTTGTTGCAGTTTCCTCATATTCCAAGTCCGGCTTGTTGCAGGAGCTACTGAGTTAAGTGATCTGTGCACACCGTGAGCTCTGTGTTTCATTTGTTTTGATGATGTTGCGATATTCCAATTGTTTACGATGAATGCTGATATCGTATGACAGTGAACAGTTGGCCGTGTTCACTTTCTATGCGGTTTCGCCTTATGTCTTTTGGCGTGTGCTGAGACTGCTATGATGGGGACTACAGCTACCTTCTTGATTTGGGAGATGAGTTAGTAATTCGGATGATTCCACTAGCACGGGCGGTTGAGCAATTATGGATTTTAATTCGTTTGCAGTGATACTGGGGCCTTCCCTAACCAAATAACCAAATCTTCATCTATGCCTCCACCTGTCCTTCCCATCATCTTCATCTCTGCTTCCATTTGTCTTCTCCAATTATATTTTGGGCTTCTCCCTTGTCTTATTGTACATGTTTGTGAAGGTTTTGCATCTATTTTTTTAACACAACAAGACAGCTGGTCCAATGTCAAGCTACTCCTTAACCACCGTTTGTGACATCCAACAGCACCACAATTCTTTATCCTCTTTAGGGCGCTGACAACGGATGGGCTACGATGTCTACTTTATCATCATCATGTGCCATACCGGGTGGCATAGGCGATCATGTCCTTCCACAATCTTCTATCTACAGTGCATCGTACCAGTTCTGTTGTTGACTGGTTCCATGCCATGACACCAAGCTATCCAGCATTTTCTCTTTTTGTCGTCCACAATCCCTCTTTCCTTTTATTTTGCCAGTTGTAACCAAGTATTCCAACTTTCCTCTTCTCATGATGTGCCCGAAAAATGTTGATTGCTTCTTTCTGATGTTTTTAAGAGCTCCCTTTTTGTGTTAGCCTCTTTGAGAACTTCTTCATTGGTCTTTTTAGCTGTCCAGGGAACTTTCAACATTCTTCTGTGAAATCCCATCTCTGTGGCCTCTAATCATCTTTTGATTTGTTTGTCTACTTTATAACCATTGTAAAACATAACTTCCCAGTTCTTCAGTCATTGTGTGCTCTAATTTATGAAGATGGTACGTCCACATATGTCCCTTGAGTTTTGCTGTTTAAAAATATATCATTCATCACTGTCCATTCACATGTATCCTGGAGGTTTGAGGTCTCAAAATATAATATTCATCATGATACATCAACATATGTCTCGTTGAACTTTGATGTCTCAAAATATATCATTTATCATGGTGTATCCACTTATCTCTCTAAATCTTTGATGTCCAAAAATATATCATTCATCACAGTACATCAACGTATATCCCAAGACCTTTGATGTTCCAAAGTTTAACATTCATCTTGGAACGTCCACATATGTCATACAAATACAAAACATGGATTGTTCTCTTCTCTTTACACAACCATAACATATTGATTGTTCCCTTCTCTTTACACAACCATAACATATTGATTGTTCCCTTCTCTTTACACAACCATAACATATTGATTGTTCCCTTCTCTTTACACAAACAAAACTTATTGATTGTTCCCTTCTCTTTACACAACCAAAACTTATTGATTGTTCCCTTCTCTTTACGCAACCAAAACATATTGAATGTTCCCTTCTCTTTACACAAACAAAACTTATTGATTGTTCCTTCTCTTTACACAACCAAAACATATTGATTTGTTGCCTTTTCTTTACACAACCAAAACATATCGATTGTTGCCTTTTCTTTACACAACCAAAACATATTGATTTGTTGCCTTTTCTTTACACAACCAAAACATATTGATTTGTTGCCTTTTCTTTACACAACCAAAACATATTGATTTGTTGCCTTTTCTTTACACAACCAAAACATATTGATTTGTTGCCTTTTCTTTACACAACCAAAACATATTGTTGTCAATAAAATTCTGTGGAAGTGCTAATAGTTGTGAGCAAGGAGCTTGTCATCTGATGGTGAATTACAAGTCACAATGATTACTTACTAGGTTAGGGTAAGGCTGTGTAATCAGCCATGAACTGACTTTTGTTGTCAAGGAAATTCTGTGGAAGTGCTAACAGTTATGAGCAAGGTGTCAACTGATGGTGAATTAGAAACATTCTAAAATGGAAAACTAAAGTAATTAAACAAGCGGATAAATATAAAAGGCTCCTTAATCACCCCATGCACCAAAGAATAACTGGTTTCGGAAAATGAAGAATAAAGAGGAACAACTGCTCTGCAATTTCCAAAGAACTGACAACTAGTGATCCAGTACTGTCCCAAACAATGCCGAAACCCATAAGCCCATCTGATATGACTCCTCATGGGAAACATAAAATACCAGAACTTAAGGAAGACATAATAGGAATCATGATAAAGGCACCCAAACAGACACAGAGAGAAAGCATATAGCAGAAAAACACATAGACGACAACTACCCACAGGACTCATGGTTACATAAATGGCTCTGCTACAAATGCCACCAGAAATGGAGGAGGTGTGTTCTTGAGGCTGAATAACCAGGAAGAGATCACCAAGTCAATAGCTACTGGGAAATTCTCAAACAACTATAAAGCTGAAACTGAAGCCCTCAAAGATGCTGTAAAACTGGCTATCCAACACAAAAATAACATGCACAAGATATTGGTGATACTGACTGATGCACTGTCAGTCCTGACAGCTCTAAAAACCTCCAGGACCAGCGAGCTAGTTGACTTAAGAACAACCCTAGACCAACTATGCAATAACTTCCAACGAGTGGTCATCCAGTGGATACCATCATACTGTATATACACGGAAGCGAAAGCACAGACAAATTAGCTAAAGAGTGAGGGAGATTACCACAAGAGGACATCTGGTCAGCTACGATGAAGCCAAATCCATCATCAAAGGTCTGTGCCATGAAAAATGGAAACAAGAACACCCAAAGTATAATGAGAGGGATGGATACCTCCAACTATCAAGGAGGGATCAAGTCATCATACTTCGCCTACGCACTGGCCACAACGGAATGAGAAACCACATGTTCACCAAACTCAAAATAGGAACTACCAGCCTATGCCACTGTACCCTGGATAACATGACAACAAAACATGTTCTACAGGATTACTCCCAGTACATAAACCTGAGGAGGACAATGTGGTCCACACCCACCTCCCTGGAAGAGAAATTCTACGTGGCAACCGAATCACTTAAACAGACAGCTGCCTTCATAAGAGAGTCCGGAGTCCTAGTCTGAATGACGTCATGATCGCAGCAGCAGCAGCAGAAGAAGAAGAAGAAGAAGAAGAGGAAGAGGAAGAAGAAGAAGTGGAAGACAACAAGTATCACATCAAAACCATTAATGTACTCATTAAGACAACAGGTTTCACCTCACAGCCATTAATATATTTATTAAGACAAGTATCACATCAGAACCATTAATGTACTCATTAAGACAACAGGTTTCACCTCACAGCCATTAATATATTTATTAAGACAAGTATCACATCAGAACCATTAATGTACTCATTAAGACAACAGGTTTCACCTCACAGCCATTAATGTATTTATTAAGACAAGTATCACATCAGAACCATTAATGTACTCATTAAGACAACAGGTTTCACCTCACAGCCATTAATATATTATTAAGACAAGTATCACATCAAAACCATTAATGTACTCATTAAATACAGAACATATCACTCATGCACCATTCATTTGCCACTTAACAATATTCGGTCACTCTAAAGATATTCATTAAATCATTAAGGGCAGTGTGGTCACCTCACATCCATTAACTCATTAATGATACTTGGTCACCCTAATAATTAATTTGCCAATTATCATACCATCTTGTCATCTCAAATACATGAATTCACTTGTTAATGACAGCATATGGTTAGTCCTGTATTTAGTTTGCTGCTTAATTACAAAGCCAGTTACCCCAGATACTACCTCATTACTGAGAATATTTTATCACCAGAAGAGTAATTAATTAAATTTAATGACAATACATGGTCACCTTACAGTCTGTCTGTTTGTCCATCTGACTGTCCATCTGTCTGTTTGTCCATCTGTTTGTCCATCTGTCTGTCTGTCTGTCTGTCTGTCTGTCTATCTTGTCTGTCTGTCTGTCTGTCTGTCTGTCTGTCTATCTATCTATAAAACATTTCTGTATGTCCGTCCGTCCGACTGTCTGTCTATCTATCTATCTATAAAACCTTTCTGTCTGTCCGTCCGTCCGTATGTCTGTCTATCTATAAAACCTTTCTGTCTGTCCGTCCGTCCGTCTGTCTGTCTATCTATCTATCTAAAACCTTTCTGTCTGTCCGTCCGTCCGTATATCTATAAAACCTTTCTGTCTGTCCGTCCGTCTGTATGTCTGTCTATCTGTCTATTTATCTATCTATAAAACCTTTCTGTCTGTCCGTCCGTATGTCTGTCTATCTGCCTATCTATAAAACCTTTCTGTTTGTCCGTCCGTCCGTATGTCTGTCTATCTGTCTATCTGTCTATCTATCTATCTATAAAACCTTTCTGTCTGTCCGACCGTCCGTATGTTTGTCTATCTGTCTATATATATATCTATCTACCTATCTATAAAACCTATCTGTCTGTCCGTCCGTCCGTATGTCTGTCTATCTGTCTATCTATCTATTCTATCGATCTTTCATGCCATAGTCGGCCCATAGGCAATATACTCAGATACTCTTTCCCTATTTCTAAATGTTCTTTTTCTCAAGTCTCAATCTTTGCAAAGATCTTTTATCAAATAAGGTTATTTGTCTCTGTTCTGTGCAAGCATCTTGATCTCATTGAGGGAGCCATTCCTGCTGCCCTTACCTCTCTGGTCAATGTTCTTCTCAGTGTTTCTCTGGGTTAGCCTATTTTCCTCTTACCTGTTGTTTCCCACTAGAGGGCTTGCTTTGTTATTCCGTTATTATCCCTTCTCATCACATGTCCAACATATGTCCATCGTTTGTCCTTGATTGCTGATGATATTAGTGGTTGATTTCCTGTTTTCAGAACAGGACACAACCGACCACACAGTCACATGTATACAAAATTCAAGATCGGCACATCAACTACTTGTACATGTGGACAGGCACCCTAGACTGCTGAACACATACTTCAAGACTGTACTATATAGTAGACTGAGGGAAACCCATTGGCCCATAGATACAACACTACAGACAAAACTATATGGGTCACTGCAAGAATTACAAAAGACAGTAACATTTATACAGGAAACGACATGGCAGATATAGACAATACTTCCAGCAAAGGAAAGATAGATAGTGGTTGATTTGCGATTTCTCTAATTTCCTCGTTTTTTTTATTTTAATTCTTTCCACCAAGTAATTTCCTTAGACATTTATTTTCAAATGCGTTCAACTTTGTTTCTATGTCTCTTGTTGTTTTCTAGCTCTCGCATGCACATGTAAGGGTTGACAGCATGTTTGATATGAGTATTCTAGGTTTCGTTTGTGTGCTGATGAGTACAGTCATTAATGCTACCTGTTAATGAGAAATGTGGTCACCCCCAACCATTAATCGTCTCATTAACTTGTGCGGTACGTTTCGCCGCACAGTGCGTCACTCTCAATTTGATTAGTGTGAACCATTGTATATATATATACATATATCATAATAACATTAGATGGGAGATGCACCACAGAAATAAAAGGCAGAATAGCTCAGACCAAAATAGCATTTCAGAAAATGAAAAAAATATCTTATGCAACAAATCTAACCCAATAAAAATGAGAAAGAGAGATATAGCATCATCGGTGCTATATAGAACCAATTCTGACCTATGGAAGCGAATCATAGACAATTGACAAGCAAATGAAAAGACGATTAGAGGTCACAGAGATGGGATTTCTCAGAAGAATGTTGAAAGTTCTCTGGACTGCTAAAAAGACCAATGAGGAAGTTATCAAAGAGGCCAACACAAAAAGGGAGCTCTTAAAAAAACATCAGAAAGAAGCAATCAAATTTTTTCGGGCACATCATGAGAAGAGGAAGGTTGGAATACTTAGTTACAACTTTCAAAATAAAAGGAAAGAGAGATCGTGGACGACAAAGAGAGAAAATACTGGATAGCTTGGTGTCATGGCATGGAAAACAGTCAACAACAGAACTGATACGATGCTCTGTAGATAGAAGATTGTGGAGGGACATGATCGCCTACGCCAACCGGTATGGCACATGATAATGATGATGATGATGAACCATTATCAAACCATATTCTTTTTACATGTCTTGTATCATTTTGGTTTTGGTGAAATACCTTGTTAAGTTATCTAAAAATGCATATATAATATGTTACATGTTAGATAAATATAAATATGGAGATTGACTCTTAAAACCATGAAAAATGTCTTTGAAATCTCTTTGTTGCATTGATAAAAAGCTTCCGTATGGAAAGAGTTAATGGCAAACCAAATGTTATAATTTTCCACGATGAGCTGCAACAAAAGTGATTATAAATACATCACACTTGTGAAGCAGCGAATACATCACATTTGTGAAGCAGCGAATACATCACATTTGTGAAGCAGCGAATACATCACACTTGTGAAGCAGCAAATACATCGCGCTTGTGAAGCAGCGAATACATCACACTTGTGAAGCAGCGAATACATCACATTTGTGAAGCAGCGAATACATCACACTTGTGAAGCAGCGAATACATCACACTTGTGAAGCAGCGAATACATCACACTTGTGAAGCAGCGAATACATCACACTTGTGAAGCAGCGAATACATCACACTTGTGAAGCAGCGAATGCATCACACTTGTGAAGCAGCGAATACATCACACTTGTGAAGCAGTGAATACATCACACTTGTGAAGCAGCGAATACATCACACGTGTGAAGCAGCGAATACACCACATTTGTGAAGCAGCTAATACATCACACTTGTGAAGCTGTGAATACATCAATAAATTGTAATATCATCAATAGAAACCTCTTGAGGCGGCTGATATTTGGAGACCCTTTGTGTTATCACACTACTATCGTCTCCATTGATAACACTGTTATCAATAAAGTCATCCTGTAGATTTTGCAGCTCTCTGGTACTCTTAGCCAGCAGGACTGTGAAAGGACTTCCCCCCACATGCACGCCTGCACACTGGATGATGATGCTGTAGACTCCAGGCTCCACAGGGTCGTAGAAACATTTGTAAACCTTGTCTGCTTGGCTAGACTTACGCAGCTTGACATGGAAGGCACCTAGTGATCATAATTAGATGTCTTTAGCAGGAAGAAATGATGATAGAGCGAGAACTAATGTTTGTTAATTAGATATAAATGATGATAGTTCTAAAAAAAAATGTAAAGAGCCCCCGTCACGCCAAGTGGCGTATAGGGAATATGGTGTTAGTGACCATAAATTTTACAGAACTTCAGTACATGATTTTTGGTGTAAATGTCGTCGGTATTACGCCCGTGCCACTTTACTTTCCCAGAAAAAAAATTCGGTACCCATTTAAGGCTGGGTGAACCTGGAAGCCGTCGGTTGGGATCGAGCCCTACCTCTTGTCCTTTGTAGTCCAGTACACTAACCAATGAGCTATCGCAGCTCAAATGATGATAGCGCATGAACTAATGTTTGTTAATTAGATATGAAAAAAAAATTATAACCACATACAAATATAATGATAAACAAAAATAATACTTAAAACCTACAAGTAGATATCAAAGTTGAAGGAATAGACCTGGTGACAGTTCAGAGCTACAACTACCTCGGACATACTATAACCAGTGATGGAAAATGTACAACTTAAATAAACAAAAAAATAGGTATGGCTAAAAGTAATTTTAATGTCATGAAGAATATACTAACAACAAAACAAATAATACCAGGGCTAAAACTAAGAGTAGCAAAATGTTACATCTCCTCAATATTCCTATATGGTGCAGAAACATGGACATTAGGCAAGAAAATAGAACAGAAAATTGAAGCCGTTGAAATGTGGATTTATAGAAGAATAGGAAGAATTGGATGGAAAGAAAATAAAACAAATGCTGGAGTCTTAAAACAACTAAAAATGAAAAGAGAACTACTAAATATAATTCAAATTAGACAAATGAGATATTTCGAGCATGTAAAAGACACAACAGCCTACTAAAAGTAATCTTGGAAGGGAAAATACAAGGTAATGGAGAGAGGCAGACCAAGTCTAACATGGACGAGTAGCATCAAAAGATTGACAAGTCAACCTATGACAACCTGCTCCATCAAAGCAAGAGACAGAGTGGAATGGCGCTCCATGGTAGCCAACCTTCGATGAGGAGACGGCATTCAATGAATGAATTAATTAGATATAAAGGGTATTAGAATAAAATAATGGAAATTGTAGGACTAACTTAGAACTATGGGACAGTATCAGTCGTTCGTCCGTTTGCTTTCATTTCATAACTAGTGGGATTGGTTGGTCTCGAGGCAAGACGCCGGCCTCGAGACAGAGAAGTTGTGGGTTCAAATCACGGTTGGTTGGTATTTTTATTTATGATTTCTCTCTGCGGCAACCACCTCTGGTCTCAGCAGCGAGGCCCGGCTTGAAGCGTCAATTACTCATCGACGGAAAGAAATATGAGTACTTCCGAAGTCGGAGTTATTTGCCTGTGCGGCGAGGGACTCTTGTGCACACGGCTGCTAGGGAAAAATGGATTAACATGCAAAAATGCAGTTCCTAGTCTCTAGGGACTTCGTCAGAGGTAAAAAGCTGGCGAACGAAAAAAAAATAGAAACAAAAAATTGATGACTAAAGGATCACACTTCTTCGTCATCCGCCCTTAAAAGGATGGGCGTGTTTGCGTTGCGTTGTGTTGTGGTTTGCGGTATAACTGTGATATTTGCACTTTTCGGCCCAACACATCCGACTTCAGCATGACATTTTTGAGTACCGGTTTGTCTTCCCTCTTCGATCTCTACTCAGTCGGCCAGACCAGACAGATTAGTCTGTTTCTGGAGGCACCACGGAGAGGTGAAGTAGGGCCTGGATGGTTCTGGTTCACCGATCCTGGAGCTAGCCATCAGCTGTGGGTCACTAACAACTTCCAGCTCTGCTGCTGTGAGGCCCCTTTGCCTACAAAGTACCAGTGGACAAATAGATATGGCGATGGCGCTGGATTGTACATAGACTGTGGAATAATAGCCAGCTGAGGGTGTTACATGACAAGACGTGTTTTTGAAATACACAACTGTATATTGAAATAAGGACATTCCTTTCCGGAATCGATGTTTATTTTTTTTTATGTGTCGGGGGAGGGGCTAGAATAAATTAAACGGAGCTAGATAGTGGGAGGTAATTGGAACTGGTGACTGGAAGCAAACGGAATTTGTGATGGGGCGGGGGGGGAACAAAACTGGGGACAGGGGGCAAAAGGAATTGGGGACTTAGATGCAAACGGAACTGGGGGCTGTGAGGCAAAAGAAACTTAGGACTGGGAGGAAAATGGAACTGGGGGCTTGGAGGCAAAAGGAACTGAGGACTGGGAGGCAAACGGAACTGGGGGGCTTGGAGGCAAACGGAACTGAGGACTGGGAGGCAAATGGAACTGGGGGCTTGGAGGCAAACGGAACTGGGGGCTGGGAGGTAAACGGAATTTGGGACTTTGAGGCAAATGGAACTGGGGACTGGGAGACAAATGGAACTGAAGGCTGGGAGGCAAACGGAACTGGGGACTTTGAGGCAAATTGAAATGGGGGCTGGGAGGTAAATGGAACTGAAGGCTGGGAAGCAAAAGGAACTGGGGACTGGGAGGCAAACGGAACTGGGGACTGGGAGGCAAATGGAACTGGGGACTGGGAGGCAAAAGGAACTGGGGACTGGGAGGCAAACGGAACTGGGGACTGGGAGACAAATGGAACTGAGGGCTGAGAGGCAAAAGGAACTGGGGACTGGGAGGCAAATGGAACTGGGGACTGAGAGGCAAATGGTACTGAGGGCTGGGAGGCAAACGGAACTGAGGGCTGGGAGGCAAATGGAACTGGGGACTGGGAGGCAAAAGGAACTGGGGACTGGGAGACAAACAGTACTGGGGACTGGTTGGCAAACTGAATTGGGGCACGCAAACGGAACTAGGGGAGGCAAACGGAACCGCTACCATGTCTTCATTTACGCTTCAGCCTACAGATGTGGAAGTCATGCTTATGAATGTATGGTCATGTACGCATGCGTCTGTGCATACCAAACAGGTGTTAGTTAGTTGCAGATATACACATACTTATGTGTTCGCTTGGGCACGTAATAACATATTCCTCGTCGATTAACTTTTTGGGAATAAACTCAAATAAACTTTTCCAGTAATTGTAGAGTCTTGGATCATGTACCCACCTCCATATATTTTTAGAACTATTCCCTGTTTACTGTACCTGTGTCCCGTCCTGTCAGCCGACCATATCAATTTCAGTCCATTCAGTGCCTGACCAAGCTCATAACCACAGTTAAGTGACTTATTGCCCATTTTTGAGAGCCTATCATATTATCGCCATGTAGTTAGATTTCTGTGTGTATCCTTATATATTTTTGTGTTGATATTTACTGTTCCAGTTGAAGGCCTACTTGGATGAAACGTCGGTCTACTTGTGTTTTGTTTGGGCAAATGGTTCTGCGTAAAGCTGTTACCATACTACTTGCAAGTTCTGCTACTGGCAGTCAGTCACGTCACGATATAGACCTGTCTTGTCACACCCCCTGCCTCCCGTTTAAGTCACACCTTTAGGTCCCACAATCCTAACCCCTGCCTCCCCTTTAGGTCATACCTTTAGGTCCCACAATCCTAACCCCTACCTCCCCTTTAGGCCATACCTTTAGGTCCCACAATCTAACCCCTGCCTCCCCTTTATGTCATACCTTTAGGTCCCACAATCCTAACCCCTGCCTCCCCTTTAGGTCATACCTTTAGGTCCCACAATCCTAACCCCTGCCTACCCTTTAGGTCATACCTTTTGGTCCCACAATCCTAACCCCTGCCTCCCCTTTATGTCATACCTTTAGGTCCCACAATCCTAACCCCTGCCTCCCCTTTATGTCATACCTTTAGGTCCAACAATCCTAACCCCTGCCTCCCCTTTATGTCATACCTTTAGGTCCCACAATCCTAACCCCTGCCTCCCCTTTATGTCATACCTTTAGGTCCCACAATCCTAACCCCTGCCTCCCCTTTATGTCATACCTTTAGGTCCCACAATCCTAACCCCTGCCTCCCCTTTATGTCATACCTTTAGGTCCAACAATCCTAACCCCTGCCTCCCCTTTAGGTCATAACTTTTGGTCCCACAATCCTAACCCCTGCCTCCCCTTTATGTCATACCTTTAGGTCCCACAATCCTAACCCCTGCCTCCCCTTTATGTCATACCTTTAGGTCCCACAATCCTAACCCCTGCCTCCCCTATATGTCATACCTTTAGGTCCCACAATCCTAACCCCTGCCTCCCCTTTATGTCATGCCTTTAGGTCCAACAATCCTAACCCCTGCCTCCCCTTTATGTCATACCTTTAGGTCCCACAATCCTAACCCGGATGTCTCCGGATCCTACCCTGGAGGTGTCCACCCAAAAGTGACTCTTGAAGTATGGGATGATCCCACTCTCAATCCCAGGACCCCAGACCTTCACTGATCCCTTCATGGGGTTTTCTTGAACGTCAATCGCATATGGGCTTCCTGCGGAGAAGACATAGCAAGATTGGAGTCTGTTTATGGATAAACATGGATAAAAGTGGATATGAACTATGGACTAATGCCGGGAGTTATTAACCCTGATTAACAGATGTCTAAATGTGGGTTAATGAAGTATAATGGATTAGTAGTAGCCGCCGTTAGTCATAGCTGATTATAGTAGCCTCCGTCATAGATGATTATAATAGCCTCCGTCAGTCATAGCTGACTATAGTAGCCATCGTCAGTCATAGTTGACTATAGTAGCCTTCGTCAATCATAATTGACTGTAGTAGCCTCCGTCAATCATAATTGACTATAGTAGCCTCCGTCAATCATAATTGACTATAGTAGCCTGCGTCAATCATAATTGACTGTAGTAGCCTCCGTCAATCATAATTGACTATAGAAGCCTCCGTCAATCATAATTGACTGTAGTAGCCTCCGTCAATCATAATTGACTGTAGTAGCCTCCGTCAATCATAATTGACTATAGAAGCCTCCGTCAATCATAATTGACTGTAGTAGCCTCCGTCAATCATAATTGACTATAGTAGCCTGCGTCAATCATAATTGACTGTAGTAGCCTCCGTCAATCATAATTAACTATAGAAGCCTCCGTCAATCATAATTGACTGTAGTAGCCTCCGTCAATCATAATTGACTATAGAAGCCTCCGTCAATCATAATTGACTATAGTAGCCTTCGTCAATCATAATTGACTATAGTAGCCTGCGTCAGTCATAGCTCACTGTAGTAGCCTCCATCAGTCATAGATCACTGTAGTAGCCTCCGTCAGTCATAGATCACTGTAGTAGCCTCCGTCAGTCATCGCTCACTGTAGTAGCTTCCGTCAGTCATAGCTCACTGCAGTAGCCTCCGTCAGTCATAGCTCACTGTAGTAGCCTCTGTCAGTCTTAGATCACTGTAGTAGCCTCCGTCAGCATAGATCACTTAGTAGCCTCCGTCAGTCATAGATCACTGTAGTAGCCTCCGTCAGTCATAGATCCCTGTAGTAGCCTCCGTCAGTCATAGATCACTGGAGTAGCCTCCGTCAGTCATAGATCACTGGAGTAGTCTCCGTCAGTCATAGTTGACTATAGTAGCCACTGTCAGTCATAGATGACTATAGTAGCCACTGTCAGTCATAGATGACTATAGTAGCCACTGTCAGTCATAGATGACTATAGTAGCCACTGTCAGTCATAGATGACTATAGTAGCCACTGTCAGTCATAGTTGACTATAGTAGCCACTGTCAGTCATAGATGACTATAGTAGCCACTGTCAGTCATAGTTGACTATAGTAGCCTCCGTCAGTCATAGATGACTATAGTAGCCACTGTCAGTCATAGTTGACTATAGTAGCCTCCGTCAGTCATAGATGACTATAGTAGCCACTGTCAGTCATAGTTGACTATAGTAGCCTCCGTCAGTCATAGATGACTATAGTAGCCACTGTCAGTCATAGTTGACTATAGTAGCCTCCGTCATTCATAGATGACTATAGTAGCCACTGTCAGTCATAGTTGACTATAGTAGCCACTGTCAGTCATAGATGACTATAGTAGCCACTGTCAGTCATAGATGACTATAGTAGCCACTGTCAGTCATAGATGACTATAGTAGCCACTGTCAGTCATAGATGACTATAGTAGCCACTGTCAGTCATAGATGACTATAGTAGCCACTGTCAGTCATAGATGACTATAGTAGCCACTGTCAGTCATAGATGACTATAGTAGCCACTGTCAGTCATAGAAATGTTACTTTTTTTGTTTTGCCGTGTATTCTCATTTTCTATTAATCTGTCTGCCTTTTGTTTGAGTTGGAGCTTTAGAGTGTGTTTCCAGAGATTGCGGTCTGTAGCTTTGTCTTCCCATGCTGCAGGGTTTATGTTCAGAGTCTTTGTATCATGTTTACACACGTCAACAAATCGAAGTTTTGGGCGCCCCCTTGTCCTTTTGCCATCTTCTAGATGTCTGTAGGGGAGTCGCGATAGCTCAGTGGTTAGTGAACTGGACTGCAAAGGACAAGGGGTAGGGTTCGATCCCAACCGACGGCTTCCGGGTTCACCCAGCCTCAAATGGGTACCGGATTTTTTTCTGGGAAATTAAAGCGACACGGGCGTAATACCGACCACATTACCCCAAAAATCATGTGCCGAAGATCTGTAAAATTTATGGTCACTAACACCATATTCCCTATACGCCACTTGGCGTGACGGGGGGTACTTTACTTACTTTTACTTTAGTTGTCTGTAGAGTATATCTTTTGCTATGCGGCCACCTTCCATGCAATGTACGTAGCCAAGCTAGCGCAACCTATGTTGCTTTAGCAGCGTGTAGATGTTCGGGAGGCCAGTGCGAGGCATGACCTGTAAGTATGTCACTTTATCCTTCAATGTGATACCAAGACTACAACGCAGACACCGCTTATGGAATGTATTTACCTTTCTCTCCTGTTTTTTTTTTTAAAAAAAGTAAAGTACCCCCGTCACGCCAAGTGGCGTATAGGGAATATGGTGTTAGTGACAATAAATTTTACAGACCTACAGCATATGATTTTTGGTGTAATGTGATCGGTATTACGCCCGTGCCGCTTTACTTTCTCAGAAAAAAAATCCGGTACCTATTTAAGGCTGGATGAAACCGGCAGCCGTCGGTTCGGATCGAACCCTACCTCTTGTCCTTTGTAGTCCAGTTCACTAACCACTGAGCTATCGCGGTTCCTCCTCTCCTGATTTGCATAAATATAAATAATGGATTACGTTGGATAATTTATGTGTGCGGGCTAATGTACTTGTGTGGATTCATGTAGGTTTAAGTGGGTAAGTAATAAATGTTGATAAGTGGATTAATATGGGATAAAATATTAGATTAATGAATGTATGTGGATTAATGGATTATCTCATCATGTAAATGCTGCACTTCTAGTAATCGTGCTCTTAGAAGTGGTGTGGATATTATCATAACAAGTGAATGCTGGAAATGAAGTGACTATTTCCTCAGGTCAGGACAAAATCATTCATCATCATCATCATCATCAAGTAACTGGCCTGCTTGCGTAGGTGATCATGTCTCTCCACAACTTTCGATCACGGCAGTTATTTATCATTTCTATTGTTGATCTTCTGCCAAGCTATTCTCTTAAGCTGTCTGGTATTTTCTCTCTTTGCTTCCCTCTATCTCTCCGTCCCTCAATTTTCCCAGTTGTTACAATATATTCCAGTTGTTCCCCTCTCATTACATGGCCAAAAAAATGATGATTGTTTCTTCCTAATATTGGAAATTAGCTCTCTTTTTGCTTTGGCCTCTTTCAAGAACATTTTCATAACTCTTCTTAGCTGTCCATGGTATTCTCAACATTCTTCTGTAAAACCACATTTCTACAGACTCCAGCGATTGTCTTGTCTGTTGTCCTATTGTCCATGATTCACATCCTTGTGTTAAGACTGGCTCTACATACTATTTAAGAACTCTTTTTCTTGTTTAGATTGTCAAAAATTGATTGCACAGTATCTTCCACATTTTACAAAATCATTACAGATGGAATTTAAAGTGACTGCCCTGAGAAGAGATCTGAATAAAGTTGTATCAGTTAGACCAGATATTGGTCACATGTTGACTTTTGTGTTTGTGCTCTGAATAATATCAGATAAACCAGTTACTGGTCTTACTGTGTCTCTGTGGTCTGAACATCAGACCAGCTGGACCAGTTACTGGTCCTTCTGTGTCTCTGTGATCTGAATAATATCAGATAAACCAGT
The DNA here is from genome assembly GCA_032433765.1 of Megaustenia siamemsis. Taxonomy (NCBI): domain Eukaryota; kingdom Metazoa; phylum Mollusca; class Gastropoda; order Stylommatophora; family Ariophantidae; genus Megaustenia; species Megaustenia siamemsis. Next base: position 18,347,790 of record JAVIAB010000049.1, read on the forward strand.
TACTGGTCTTACTGTGTCTCTGTGGTCTGAACATCAAACCAGCTGGACCAGTTACTGGTCTTACTGTGTCTCTGTGATCTGAATAATATCAGATAAACCAGTTACTGGTCTTACTGTGTCTCTGTGATCTGAACATCAGACCAGCTGAACCAGTTACTGGTCTTACTGTGTCTCTGTGATCCGAACATCAGACTAGCTGAACCAGTTACTGGTATTACTGTGTCTCTGTGATCCGAACATCAGACCAGCAGAACCAGTTACTGGTCTTACTGTGTCTCTGTGATCTGAACATCAGACCAGCTGAACCAGTTACTGGTCTTACTGTGTCTCTGTGATCTGAACATCAGACCAGCTGAACCAGTTACTGGTCTTACTGTGTCTCTGAATAATATCAGATAAACCAGTTACTGGTCTTACTGTGTCTCTGTGATCTGAACGTTAGACCAGCTGAACCAGTTACTGGTCTTACTGTGTCTCTGTGCTCTGAATAATATCATATAAACCAGTTACTGGTCTTACTGTGTCTCTGTGATTCGAACATCAGACCAGCTGAACCAGTTACTGGTCTTACTGTGTCTCTGTGATCTGAACATTAGACCAGCTGAACCAGTTGCTGGTCTGACATTGGACCGTGTCTCTGTGATCTGCACAATATCAAATGAACCAGTTATTGGTCTTACTGTGTTTCCATGATCTGAACATCATTTCAACTAAACCAGATATTTGCCTTACTTTGGTTCTTATTCAGCCCAGTATTTCCTGTTTCTTGCTTCTGTTTGTGATTTCATAGAGTTGAAACTCATTGTTTCATTGATGTTGTCTTTCAGTTATTTCCCTGCCTGCCATTGTGTCTAACCCCTCTCACATTATCCTGACACACACACACATATTGCTTCCTGCCATTGTGTCTAACGCCTCCTATCACAGTATACTCTCACACACATATTAATACCTGTCATTGTGTGTAATCCCTTCTCTCACAATAGCCTGACACTCATTCACATATCGCTGCCTGTCATTGTGTCTAACTCCTCCCACAGTATCATGACATACACACACACATCGCTGCCTGCCATTGTGTCTAACCCCTTTCACAGCATCCTGACATTCATACACATATCACTGCCTGCCATTGTGTCTAACCCCCCTCACAGCATCCTGACATACACACACACACACACATACATATCGCTGCCTGCCATTGTGTCTAACCCCCCTCACAGTTTCCTGACACACACACACACACACTCACACACATATCACTGCCTTCCATTGTGTCTAACCCCCCTCACAGTTTCCTGACACACACACACACACTCACACACATATCACTGCCTGCCATTGTGTCTAACCCCCCTTCACAACATCCTTCCACTCACACACATATCACTGCCTGCCATTGTGTCTAACCCCCCCCCCCCCGCCCTCACAACATCCTTCCACTCACACACATATCACTGCCTGCCATTGTGTCTAACCCCCCCCCCCTCACAACATCCTTCCACTCACACACATATTGATACCTCTCATACAAATTACCCATAATATGTTTTCCATCATACAGAATCTCCACAATATGTCTGCCAGGCATTTTCGCTTTGACCTTTAGTGACCTTGTCCCATCCAGATTGTCTTTGATTTGACAAGGTACATCTTTCCCAATGGGATCAGTACATCTGACTGTCAATCTACCTGGGAGAAACATTTTTTTTAAATGTCTTTATGGTTCTACAAATGTCAACACATACTGGGGAGGTTGTTACACTAGATTTATTTAAAATGTAAGGTGAGGTTATTTTAAGATCCATAAGGGACATGACTGGAATAACAATTGGAGGTCATAATATAAATAATTTAAGGTATGCTGATGATACTGACTTATTTGCTAAGAGTGAAAATGAGTTGCAGGAAATGTTCGACATTATAGTGAAGGAAGGCAAAAATATAGGACTCAGCCTTAATAGCAAAAAGACAGAAGTAATGGTATCAACAAGGAAAATGACTTCACCACCAGGCACAATAAGGACAGGTGGAACAATAATAAAACAGGTAAATGAATTGAAATATCTGGGAACAATATTAACCAAAGATGGTAGATGTACAACAGAGATGAGATGCAGAATACCTCAGGCAAACGAAGCTTTAAAAAAATGAGGAAAATACTGTGCAATCCATTTTTAACAATAGAATAAAGAAAAAGAGTTCTTACATGTTATGTAGAACCAGTCTTAACATATGAATATGAATCATGGACAATGGGACAACAGACAAGAAAATCACTACAGGCTGTAGAAATGTAGTTTTACAAAAGAATGTCGAGAATACCATGGACAGCTAAGAAGAGTAATGAAAACGTTCTGAAAGAGGCCAAAGCAAAAAGAAAGCTAATTTCCAATATTAGGAAGAAACAATCATCATTTTTTGGCCATGTAATGAGAAGGGAACAGCTGGAATATATTGTAACAACTGGGAAAATTGAGGGACGAAGAGATAGAGGGAAGCAAAGAGAAAAAATACCAGACAGCTTAAGAGAATGGCTTGGCAGAAGGTCAACAACAGAAATGATAAATAACATAATAATGAATAATAATGATAAATGATGTCGAGATCGAAAGTTGTAGAGAGGCATGATCACCTTCGCCAGCAGGCATGGTGCTTGATGATGATGAATGGTAAGAAAGAGAGGGGGGGGGAAGTGAAGGCTGTGTAGTCTAGAGTAAGAAGTCGGCCTCTGGCGAGAAAAGTCTCAGGTTTAATTCTCAGCACAGACTCAATTGTATAGAATGTTAGAAGCACTAGGAAACATAACAGCAGCAGAGGCGAACAGAAGAGCAAAAGACCGCAAATTATATCTCCCCTCGACGCTGAAAGGCAAATGAGGAAGGAAAGAAGTAGAAGAAGGTCTGTGTGTTGTGAGGTTCAATGAATCATCATCATCAAGTACCGGGACTGCTGGCGTAGGTGATCATGTCTCTCCACAACTTTCGATCTCGACAGTTATTTATCATTTCTGTTGCTGACCTTCTGCCAAGCCATTCTCTTAAGCTGTCTGGTATTTTTTCTCCTTGCATTCCTTTATCTTTTCGTCCCTCAATTTTCCCAGTTGTTACAATATATTCCAGCTGTTCTCTTCTCGTTACACGTTCAATAAATAGCCCTTTAGAAAAATGGGAAATAAACTGAAGGTCCCGTTTTCACTTGCTCATATTAAAGAAGTCATGGGAATTAAAAGTGGACAAGAAAAGGCTAAACAAAGTGATTGATCATTTGATCTCAGATGCTGTGAGGCACTTACGTCATGTCGTACGGTTGTAGGACTACTGTGATATTGGGAGTTCTTCTGACTCTTCTTGACAGAAGATCATTGCCTTCTGGACAAAAGATCATTGCCTTCTGGACAGAAGATCATTGCCTTCTGGACAGAAAATCATTGCCTTCTGGACAAAAGATCATTGCCTTCTGGACAGAAGATCATTGCCTTCTGGACAGAAAATCATTGCCCTCTGGACAAAAGATCATTGCCTTCTGGACAGGTGATCATTGCCTTCTGGACAGGTGATCATTGCCCTCTGGACAGGTGATCATTGCCATCTGGACAGAAGATCATTGCCTTCTGGACAGGTGATCATTGCCTTCTGGACAGAAGATCATTGCCTTCTGGACAGGTGATCATTGCCTTCTGGACAGAAGATCATTGCCTTCTGGACAGGTGATCATTGCCCTCTGGACAGAAGATCATTGCCCTCTGGACAGATGATCATTGCCTTCTGGACAGAAGATCATTGCCTTCTGGACAGGTGATCATTGCCTTCTGGACAGGTGATCATTGCCCTCTGGACAGAAGATCATTGCCTTCTGGACAGGTGATCATTGCCTTCTGGACAGGTGATCATTGCCTTCTGGACAGATGATCATTGCCTTCTGGACAGAAGATCATTGCCTTCTGGACAGGTGATCATTGCCTTCTGGACAGGTGATCATTGCCTTCTGGACAGAAGATCATTGCCTTCTGGACAGAAGATCATTGCCTTCTGGACAGGTGATCATTGCCTTCTGGACAGATGATCATTGCCTTCTGGACAGAAGATCATTGCCTTCTGGACAGGTGATCATTGCCTTCTGGACAGGTGATCATTGCCTTCTGGACAGGTGATCATTGCCTTCTGGACAGGTGATCATTGCCTTCTGGACAGAAGATCATTGCCTTCTGGACAGGTGATCATTGCCTTCTGGACAGAAGATCATTGCCTTTTGGACAGGTGATCATTGCCTTCTGGACAGAAGATCATTGCCTTCTGGACAGGTGATCATTGCCTTCTGGACAGGTGATCATTGCCTTCTGGACAGGTGATCATTGCCTTCTGGACAGGTGATCATTGCCTTCTGGACAGAAGATCATTGCCTTCTGGACAGGTGATCATTGCCTTCAGGACAGAAGATCATTGCCTTCTGGACAGGTGATCATTGCCTTCTGGACAGGAGATCATTGCCTTCTGCAAATATCTACAACCCCCCCTCCTCCTCCATCCATGACCCCACATTATCATTCACATCTACCACACTTCCTCTGACCCCAAATTATCATCCACATCTACCACCCTTCCTCTGACCCCACATTATCATCCACATCTACCACCCTTCCTCTGACCCCACATTATCATCCACATCTACAACCCATCCTCTGACCCCAAATTATCATCCACATCTACCACACATCCACTGACCCCACATTATCATCCACATCTACCACCCTTCCTCTGACCCCACATTATCATCCACATCTACAACCCATCCTCTGACCCCACATTATCATCCACATCTACCACCCTTCCTCTGACCCCACATTATCATCCACATCTACCACACATCCTCTGACCCCACATTATCATCCACATCTACAACCCATCCTCTGACCCCACATTATCATCCACATCTACAACCCATCCTCTGACCCCACATTATCGTCCACATCTACAACCCTTCCTCTAACCCCACATTATCATCCACAACTACAACCCTTCCTTTAACCTCACATTATCATCCACAAATACAATCCTTCCTCTGACCCCACATTATCATCCACAACTACAACCCTTCCTCTGACCCCACATTATCATCCACATCTACAACCCATCCTCTGACCCCACATTATCATCCACATCTACAACCCATCCTCTAACTACACATTATCATCCACAACTACAACCCTTCCTCTAACCCCACATTATCATCCACAACTACAACCCTTCCTCTGACCCCACATTATCATCCACATTGACCACTCATTTTATGACCGCACATTAAAAAATGTGGATCTAAAAGTGGCCATTTCACGAGAACAGAACCTAATGGCTACCAACAGAGCACCCACACCGGACAATGATCTCGTGTCAAGAAGGCTAAGAATGAGACCAGCCACTATCACAGACATCCTGCAACCATCTGGCATGACAACTGTCAATGTTGCATACAAGGTCCGAGACTGAGAACTGAAAGCTTCTCGCGGCAGCTAAGACAAAATGATCAGACATCTCACATTAAATAATTTGATACAAAACAGCTTCTCAAACAGCAGAGATAGAATCAAGATGCAGCAAGGCTTGTCAAATCATTGGACAGTTATCACCACTATTGTCCGACAAGGAAATAACTCTGGAGGCAAAACGAGCACTATACAACACAATCTTCATCCCAACGTTGTGCTACCAATGCCAGACCTGGACCCTAGATGCAAGAACAATAAGTAAAATAACCTCTACAGAGATGAAATGTGTTAGACGAATGACAGGAAACAGTCTGAGAGATAAGATCAGAAATGAAGAACTGAGAAAAAAGCTAGGAATAGCCCCCGCCATAGAATATATAAGGAAACAGCAGATAAAATGGTTTAGCCACGTGACAAGACAGAAAGAACAAAACACAACACAACGAGCGTTCAACAAACGTTGTGAGAACACCAGACCCAAGGGTCGACCACGAAAAAGATGGGTCGATGGAATATTAGAAGCACTAGGAAACATAACAGCAGAAGAGGCGAACAGAAGAGCAAAAGACCGCAAATTATATTTCCCTCGACGCTGAAAGGCAGATGAGGAAGGAAAGAAGAGGAAGATACAAAACAACAATGTTTACCAGCCATCAACAGATGCAGGATAAAATGAGCATACTTGATGAGATATCACAACAGCCGGAACTGAAAATTAATAGAGATAAGATCAACATTATGAGAATTAATGCGGTTGGCAATAATCTAATAAAATTAGGAGAAGCACCTCTACTAGACGTACAATCTTACATATATCTAGGCAGTAATATAGATAAAGAGGGAGGAACAGAAAATTATACCAAAATAAGGATATCAAAAGCAAGAGGAGCTTTTTTGCACTGGGAAACATATGGAAGTCCAAAGAAATTAGGTTAAATATAAAAATAAAAATATTCAACTCCAGTGTTAAGTCAGTCCAATTATATGGCAGTTAAACACGGAGAACAACAAAAATGACAGTCACGAAGACACAGACTTTCATTGATGGATGCTTACGCAGAATAAAAGGATGGAAATGACAGGACAAAATCACTAACATAGAATTATGGAAATGTACCAGTCAAATACCAGTGGATAAAGTGATTCAACGAAGACGATTGCTCTGGATAGGACACACACTGCGGAAGCCAACTCAGAGTATTACACAACAGGCCCTTTTTCTAAATCCCCAGGGGAAAAGACAAAGAGGAAGACCAAGAAATTCTTGGAGAAGACAGACAGAAGCAGAGATGAAGATGATGGGGAAGACATGGAATGATCTTAAAAGAATGGCAAAAAACAGAACGACTTGGAAAGCGTTTGTTGAAGACCTATGCACCACAGGGAGCTGAAAGGTAGAATAAGAAGAATGTTTTCATGACATCTCACCTGTGACTGAATATGTAGGATCTAACTTCATCTCAAGATCACTGCCCAACGTGACATACGCTGCCTCAGGTTTGGCAACATTAGTTCCAGGGCTGCCGCCTCGAACATTTACTTTAAAAGGTGAACCTATTTATAGACATAGAACATAGATCAAAATGTCATCTGTATATCAATATTCCCTTAAATTGGTGAATTTATTTATTATCATCATCATCATGTGCCATACCGGTTGGCGTAAGCGATCATGCTCTTCCACAATCTTCTATCTACAGTGCATCATATCAGTTTTGTTGTTGACTGCTTTCTGTGCCATGATACCAAGCTATCTTCTAATAAACCACATCTCAAATTATTCTATTCAACATTGTCTGCAACCAAAACTTGTAAAAGTGTGGTCAGCATTTTATGTAACTAAAACTTGTTAAAGTGTGGTGAGCATTTTATGTAACTACAACTTGTTAAAGTGTAACCAGCATTGGATGTAACTAAAACTTGTCAAAATGTAACCAGCATTGTCTGTAACTAAAACTTGTTAAAATGAGAAGGAATAAAAATGGAAGAACTTTGGTTTTGATCTTACAAACTATCAGAAATAGGTCACTGACTTCTGGACATGATGGGAGAGAACTGTGAGGTTGATGGCACGATGTCTAGTGTCAAAGTTGAGAGTTGGTGACATGGAAAGTAATTGAAAAATATAATCAATTACCAACGACTAGTAACACTTTTACACTGCGAACGGTGCAGTGATGTGACTTGGGCCAGATAAGCAGCTTTCTGCCTGAGCTACTGAGTTCAGTTGAACTGGACTACAACGGACAAGAGGTAGGGTTCGATTCCAACCGACGGCTTCCGGTTCACCCAGCTTTTAATGGGTACCGGATTTTTTTTCTGGGAAAGTAAAGCGGCCCGGGCGTAATATCGACCACATTACCGCAAAAATCATGTGCCGGAGGTCTGTAAAATTGATGGTCACTAACATCATATTCCCTATACGCCACTTGGCGTGACGGGGGTACTTTATTTTATTTTATTTTTTTCACTGAGTTTAATGCGTTGTGCACACCGTGAGCTGTGTGTTTCATCCGGACCGTGTTTCGATATTCCGATTGCGTACGATGAATAATGATATCGTATGACGAAGGACAGTTTAGCAGCGTTCACTTTCGGTGCGGCCACGCCTTATGTCTTTTGGCATGTCATGTGACTGCTATGATGAGGACTGTAACTTGCCTTTCTTTGTTTGGATCCCTCTATAAGATGAGATGTTAATTCGGATGATTCTTTCACGGCACGGGCGATTGAGCCATCATTGATTTTAATCCGTTTGCAGTGATCCCGAACCTTGAACAAATGATAACTATATAAACAGCTTTCTCTGTCTTAAATGACCTATTTCAGCAATGACCTATTTCAGCAATGACCTATTTCAGCAATGACCTATTTCAGCAAATTCTATTTCAGCAAATCCTATTTCAGCAATGACCTATTTCAGCAAATCCTATTTCAGCAATGACCTATTTCAGCAAATCCTATTTCAGCAATGACCTATTTCAGCAATGACCTATTTCAGCGAATCCTATTTCAGCAATGACCTATTTCAGCAAATCCTATTTCAGCAAATCCTATTTCAGCAATGACCTATTTCAGCAAATCCTATTTCAGCAAATCCTATTTCAGCAATGACCTATTTCAGCAAATCCTATTTCAGCAATGACCTATTTCAGCAGTGACCAATTTCAGCAAAATACATTCGACTAAATCTCTCCCTCATTCACACCTGCAACCAGAGTTGTATTACCTTTTAGTGGCCTGTCATTCCAGTTTATGTACAAAAGATATGCTCCAGGTCTCCTGGGTACATACGTACACTTGTACACATGAGGTCTGACAGACTCGGATGTTACTGGTATATGGTCTGTCCCATTCTGAAGGTAAGCCAAGGGTTTCCCTAGAGTGGTATCAGATGGGAAGGGTGAAGGCATCAAAATGCATAGAACTGTGACGCTGTTGTAAAGCTGATGATAATAATGTTTTATTTAAAAAGTGGTATGGTAACAGCTTTACGTAGGTGAGAAACAAAACAAAAAGAAAGACGACTTTTCAACCAAAAAGGCCTTTCAGCTGGAACCATTTTCTATTTTTAATTCATCGTTGTAAGAAGGGAAGTAATTTCCTCTACCAATAGTGAGTTATAACAAGAGTTCGATTTCTTAGGTTTCTTAACATGCCCCTTGAATTGGTGAGAAAGTTCACCTATCTCGGATACTATGGTGAATCTGTGAGAATAATCACCTATCTCGGGTACTATGGTCACAACTACTGTCTCCTTTGAAAAAAGAAATAAATTCCCCAATCGAGAAGGCAGCTTCCAAATTTAGTAAACTTAAAGATAAAGCATGGGCCAATGCCAAATTAACACACAGGACTTAGATTCAAATTTACTAAAGTTGTGTGCTTAGTACACATCTATATGGATCAGAAACTTGGACTACCTATGCAGGGCAGGAGAAACGGTTAAAAAGCTTTAATGTGCGGCACCACGAATACATTTTGTTTGTTCTGCTGGTGGATCTGTCTACCCAATATTGGCAGATTCAACTAGAGAGAAGCTGTTCAGCAAAGCAGCATCTAGCATAAAACACTAATATTTTACCAAACTACTGACTTATCATGATGGCTGGCTACCAACCGTCTGATCAGACTCCACAAGCCATATCATCATCATCATCACCATCATCATCTTGTGTCATACCGGTAGGCGTAGGCGATCATGTCCTCCACAATCTTCTGTCTGCAGTGCACCATATCAGTTCTGTTGTTGACTGTTTTCCATGCCATGACACCAAGCTATCCAGTATTTTCTCTCTTTGTCGTCCGCGATCTCTCTTTCCTCTTACTTTGCCAGTTGTAACCATGTATTCCAACTTTCCTCTTCTCATGATGCGCCAGAAAAATGTTGAATGTTTCTTTCTGAATTTTTTTAGGAGTTCCCTTTTTGTGTTGGCCTCTTTGAGAACTTCCTCATTGGTCTTTTTAGCTGTCCAGAGAACTTTCAACATTATTCTGAGAAATCCCATCTCTGAGGCCTCTAACCATCTTTTCATTTGTTTGTCTACTGTCCATGATTCGCTTCCATAGGTCAGAAATGGTTCTATATAGCACCGATGAACTCAGGTAGCTGAAAGGCCATATAGGTTTCTTTATTTTAAAAAAAGACCAAGTTTCCATCATCATCAAGCTGCATTTCTATCAGTAGGTATGTCTTTCCACGATTGTCTTTCTGCCCATAGTTGTGCAATGATTCCGTGTCACTTTCTGTGTTAGATCCCCCTTTGTCACAGTCGGACAGAATTAGCTGCCAAGCTGTTCTCTTCTAAAAACAGAATGTTCGCCCTCTCACTCTAGTTCTAGTATGTTGAGATCACAAAAACATCGAACACAGCATTCATTTCTGTGTAGGGCGGTCATGTGATACACACAAAGGAAAAAATTAGAAGCTTTACGTGATTAGTGGACGACACAGATTAAACGACGTATCGGCCCAATAGGCCTTCAGCAGGAACACACACAAAAAACACACACACGGTTTGTATTTCATTTCGTCCTAAGTGTTTGCTTTAGTATTTATATCTTAGTTTAGTCCTTTTACTATTAGTTTTACTTACATATCCGTGTGTGTGTTTCTTTTTGTGTGTGTGTTCCTGCTGAAGGCCTATTGGGCCGAAACGCCGTTTAATCTGTGTCGTCCACTAATCACGTAAAGCTTCTAACATACAATTTTTTCCTATTTTTAAATTTTTCCTCACATTCAGCTTTACTGCAGCTTCGCATTTTTATGCATTCATTTGTATTTCTTTGCCTTAACCCCTTACTGATACACACACATTGAGTTATTTGCGGGTCATCATCATTGAACTCCGAACATGTCCATAGGTGCTCAGATCCCCTTCTCAGCAAGTCTCGAAGTGTTCAGCGACTGACGACTTCAGTTCTATGTTGGTTGATAAGTCTTCTTACACGGCCACTAAGTTTCTCGTTTCTGGCTGTGCCCATCTTAACTCCCATCTCTTTCATCCGAAGGAGTGACGTGGATTTGTGGTTGTCGAAGTCCTGTGCTCTTCCCTTATCTCGGAGGGCATTGATGATGACACACGCAAATGACCTTGCTGTCCCATCTAGCAAATAGTTGTCAACTGTTGTCGACTGTTGCCAACTTAAACAGGATGAGTGACATTTTCAGCCTTTAGACTTTTTTTTTTTTTTTTTTTTTTTTTTTTTTTTAAATTACGATAAAAAGGTTAATACAAAAGAGATTTTTCTACAAAAATATCATCATCATCGAGTGCCGTCTCTGCATCGTATGTTGGCTACCATGGAGCGCCATTCTGCTCTGTCTCTCGCTTTGATGGTGCAGGCAGTCACAACCTGACTTGTCCACCATTTAATGTTACTCGTCCATGTTAGTCTTGGTCTGACTCTGCCTCTTTTACCTTGTATTTCCCTTTCCAATATTACTTATAGTAGGCTATTGTGTCTTTTAACATGCCCCACAAATTGCATTTGTCTTGTGAAAAAAAAATTAATATGGAAAATTAAAATAGATATACTTCGATGCTAAATAGTTTTTTTAAAAAAAAAACTTAAATTAAAACAACAGAATTTGCCAGTAGCAATAGCATCCATTAGGTTAATGTCATCACCAACAAGCACAATGCCTGCTGTCGTAGGTGATCATGTCTCTCCACAACTTTCGATCTCGACAGTTATTTATCATTTCTGTTGTTGATCTTCTGCCAAGCCATTCTCATTAAGCTGTCTGGTATATTTTTTCTCTTTGCTTCTCTCTATCTCTTCGTCCCTCAATTTTCCCAGTTGTTACAATATATTCCAGCTGTTCTCTTCTATATGCATGGTCAAAAATGATGAATGTTTCTTTCTAATTTTGAATACGATCTCTCTTTTGCTTTTGCCCATTTCAGAACGATTTCATTACTCTTCTTATCTGTCCATGGCATTCTCAATATTCTTCTGTAAAACCACATTTCTACAGCCTCAAGTGATTTTCTTCCCTGTTGCCCTATTGTCCATGATTCACAGCTCTTACTGTAGCTAAACAATAGGTGAACACAATAGGTGGTCACGAGGTGAACACTTGCCAGTAGTTTATACAAGCAGGAGAAAGCCAGAAAATACAGTCCAGAGTTGTTTAAACTACACTACAAGAGCTGTGAAGCTAGAAACATGACTCTCAGCTCCAAGATAAGACTGATACTATCCCTTATTATCTTATTATATGCTAGTGAAACATGGACAGCCAGTGCACTGACAGGGTCTGAAAGAGGGGTAACGATTTGTAGGGCTTTTCAATGCCAGACATGCTCATGAGAGGCGACTAAAGAGAGTTGCACATGGGGCTAGCTATCCTGTACTGTATGGAGGGTTGGACATGGGGCTAGCTATTCTGTACTGTATGGTGGGTTGGATATGGGACTAGCTATTCTGTACTGTATGGAGGGTTGGATATGGGACTAGCTATTCTGTACTGTATGGAGGGTTGGACATGGGACTAGCTATTCTGTACTGTATGGAGGATTGGACATGGGACTAGCTATTATGTACTGTATGGAGGGTTGGACATGGGACTAGCTATTCTGTACTGTATGGAGGGTTCCACATGGGACTAGCTATTCTGTACTGTATGGAGGGTTGGACATGGGACTAGCTATTCTGTACTGTATGGAGGGTTGGACATGGGACTAGCTATTCTGTACTATATGGAAGGTTGGACATGGGACTATCTATTCTGTACTATATGGAAGGTTGGACATGGGACTACCTATTCTGTACTATATGGAAGGTTGGACATGGGACTAGCTATTCTGTACTGTATGGAGAGTTGGACATGGGACTAGCTATTCTGTACTATATGGAAGGTTGGACATGGGACTACCTATTCTGTACTATATGGAAGGTTGGACATGGGACTAGCTATTCTGTACTGTATGGAGGGTTGGACATGGGACTAGCTATTCTGTACTATATGGAGAGGTGGACATGGGACTAGCTATTCTGTACTATATGGAGAGTTGGACATGGGACTAGCTATTCTGTACTGTATGGAGGGTTGGACATGGGACTAGCTATTCTGTACTATATGGAGAGTTGGACATGGGACTAGCTATTCTGTACTGTGTGGAGAGTTGGACATGGGACTAGCTATTCTGAACTGTATGGAGGGTTGGATATGGGACTAGCTATTCTGTACTATATGGAGAGTTGGATATGGGACTAGCTATTCTGTACTATATGGAGAGTTGGATATGGGACTAGCTATTCTGTACTGTGTGGAGAGTTGGACATGGGACTAGCTATTCTGTACTGTATGGAGGGTTGGGCATGGGACTAGCTATTCTGTACTGTATGGAGGGTTGGACATGGGACTAGCTATCCTGTACTGTATGGAGGGTTGGATATGGGACTAGCTATTCTGTACTGTATGGAGGGTTGGACAAGGGACTAGCTATCCTGTACTGTATGGAGAGTTGGACATGGGACAAGCTATTCTGTACTGTATGGAGGGTTGGACATGGGACTAGCTATTCTGTACTGTATGGAGGGTTGGACATGGGACTAGCTATTCTGTACTGTATGGAGAGTTGGGCATGGGACTAGCTATTCTGTACTGTATGGAGGGTTGGACATGGGACTAGCTATCTGTACTGTATGGAGGGTTGGACATGGGACTAGTTATCCTGTACTATATGGAGGGTTGGACATGGGACAAGCTATTCTGTACAGTATGGAGGGTTGGACATGGGACTAGCTATTCTGTACTGTATGGAGAGTTGGGCATGGGACTAGCTATTCTGTACTGTATGGAGGGTTGGACATGGGACTAGCTATCCTGTACTGTGTGGAGAGTTGGGCATGGGACTAGCTATTCTGTACTGTATGGAGAGTTGGACATGGGACTAGCTATCCTGTACTGTGTGGAGAGTTGGACATGGGACTAGCTATTCTGTACTGTATGGAGAGTTGGACATGGGACTAGCTATTCTGTACTGTATGGAGAGTTGGGCATGGGACTAGCTATTCTGTACTGTATGGAGGGTTGGACATGGGACTAGCTATTCTGTACTATATGGAGAGTTGGACATGGGACTAGCTATTCTGTACTATATGGAGAGTTGGACATGGGACTAGCTATTCTGTACTGTGTGGAGAGTTGGACATGGGACTAGCTATTCTGAAATGTATGGAGGGTTGGACATGGGACTAGCTATTCTGTACTGTATGGAGGGTTGGACGTGGGACTGGCTATTCTGTACTGTATGGAGAGTTTGGACATGGGACTAGCTATCCTGTACTGTATGGAGGGTTGGACATGGGACTAGCTATTCTGTACTATATGGAGAGTTGGACATGGGACTAGCTATTCTGTACTATATGGAGAGTTGGACATGGGACTAGCTATTCTGTACTGTATGGAGGGTTGGACATGGGACTAGCTATTCTGTACTATATGGAGAGTTGGACATGGGACTAGCTATTCTGTACTGTGTGGAGAGTTGGACATGGAACTAGCTATTCTGAACTGTATGGAGGGTTGGATAAGTGACTAGCTATTCTGTACTGTATGGAGGGTTGGACATGGGACTAGCTATCTGTACTGTATGGAGGGTTGGATATGGGACTAGCTATTCTGTACTGTATGGAGGGTTGGACATGGGACTAGCTATCCTGTACTGTATGGAGGGTTGAACATGAGACAAGCTATTCTGTACTGTATGGAGGGTTGGACATGGGACTAGCTATTCTGTACTGTATGGAGAGTTGGGCATGGGACTAGCTATCCTGTACTGTATGGAGGGTTGGACATGGGACTAGCTATCCTGTACTGTGTGGAGAGTTGGACATGGGACTAGCTATTCTGTACTGTATGGAGGGTTGGACATGGGACTAGCTATTCTGTACTGTATGGAGGGTTGGACATGGGACTAGCTATTCTGTACTATATGGAGAGTTGGACATGGGACTAGCTATTCTGTACTGTATGGAGAGTTGGACATGGGACTAGCTATTCTGTACTGTATGGAGGGTTGGACATGGGACTAGCTATTCTGTACTGTATGGAGGATTGGACATGGGACTAGCTATTATGTACTGTATGGAGGGTTGGACATGGGACTAGCTATTCTGTACTGTATGGAGGGTTCCACATGGGACTAGCTATTCTGTACTGTATGGAGGGTTGGACATGGGACTAGCTATTCTGTACTGTATGGAGGGTTGGACATTGGACTAGCTATTCTGTACTATATGGAAGGTTGGACATGGGACTACCTATTCTGTACTATATGGAAGGTTGGACATGGGACTACCTATTCTGTACTATATGGAAGGTTGGACATGGGACTAGCTATTCTGTACTGTATGGAGAGTTGGACATGGGACTAGCTATTCTGTACTATATGGAAGGTTGGACATGGGACTACCTATTCTGTACTATATGGAAGTTGGACATGGGACTAGCTATTCTGTACTGTATGGAGGGTTGGACATGGGACTAGCTATTCTGTACTATATGGAGAGTTGGACATGGGACTAGCTATTCTGTACTATATGGAGAGTTGGACATGGGACTAGCTATTCTGTACTGTATGGAGGGTTGGACATGGGACTAGCTAT
Source organism: Megaustenia siamemsis (assembly GCA_032433765.1). Taxonomy (NCBI): domain Eukaryota; kingdom Metazoa; phylum Mollusca; class Gastropoda; order Stylommatophora; family Ariophantidae; genus Megaustenia; species Megaustenia siamemsis. The sequence continues at coordinate 18,363,394 of JAVIAB010000049.1, forward strand.
TCTGTACTATATGGAGAGTTGGACATGGGACTAGCTATTCTGTACTGTGTGGAGAGTTGGACAAGGGACTAGCTATTCTGAACTGTATGGAGGGTTGGATATGGGACTAGCTATTCTGTACTATATGGAGAGTTGGATATGGGACTAGCTATTCTGTACTATATGGAGAGTTGGATATGGGACTAGCTATTCTGTACTGTGTGGAGAGTTGGACATGGGACTAGCTATTCTGTACTGTATGGAGGGTTGGGCATGGGACTAGCTATTCTGTACTGTATGGAGGGTTGGACATGGGACTAGCTATCCTGTACTGTATGGAGGGTTGGATATGGGACTAGCTATTCTGTACTGTATGGAGGGTTGGACATGGGACTAGCTATCCTGTACTGTATGGAGAGTTGGACATGGGACAAGCTATTCTGTACTGTATGGAGGGTTGGACATGGGACTAGCTATTCTGTACTGTATGGAGGGTTGGACATGGGACTAGCTATTCTGTACTGTATGGAGAGTTAGGCATGGGACTAGCTATTCTGTACTGTATGGAGGGTTGGACATGGGACTAGCTATTCTGAACTGTATGGAGGGTTGGATATGGGACTAGCTATTCTGTACTGTATGGAGGGTTGGACATGGGACTAGGTATCTGTACTATATGGAGGGTTGGACATGGGACAAGCTATTCTGTACTGTATGGAGGGTTGGACATGGGACTAGCTATTCTGTACTGTATGGAGAGTTGGGCATGTGACTAGCTATTCTGTACTGTATGGAGGGTTGGACATGGGACTAGCTATCCTGTACTGTGTGGAGAGTTGGGCATGGGACTAGCTATTCTGTACTGTATGGAGAGTTGGACATGGGACTAGCTATCCTGTACTGTGTGGAGAGTTGGACATGGGACTAGCTATTCTGTACTGTATGGAGAGTTGGACATGGGACTAGCTATTCTGTACTGTATGGAGAGTTGGGCATGGGACTAGCTATTCTGTACTGTATGGAGGGTTGGACATGGGACTAGCTATTCTGTACTATATGGAGAGTTGGACATGGGACTAGCTATTCTGTACTATATGGAGAGTTGGACATGGGACTAGCTATTCTGTACTGTGTGGAGAGTTGGACATGGGACTAGCTATTCTGAAATGTATGGAGGGTTGGACATGGGACTAGCTATTCTGTACTGTATGGAGGGTTGGACGTGGGACTGGCTATTCTGTATTGTATGGAGAGTTTGGACATGGGACTAGCTATCCTGTACTGTATGGAGGGTTGGACATGGGACTAGCTATTCTGTACTATATGGAGAGTTGGACATGGGACTAGCTATTCTGTACTATATGGAGAGTTGTACATGGGACTAGCTATTCTGTACTGTATGGAGGGTTGGACATGGGACTAGCTATTCTGTACTATATGGAGAGTTGGACATGGGACTAGCTATTCTGTACTGTGTGGAGAGTTGGACATGGAACTAGCTATTCTGAACTGTATGGAGGGTTGGATATGGGACTAGCTATTCTGTACTGTATGGAGGGTTGGACATGGGACTAGCTATCCTGTACTGTATGGAGGGTTGGATATGGGACTAGCTATTCTGTACTGTATGGAGGGTTGGACATGGGACTAGCTATCCTGTACTGTATGGAGGGTTGGACATGAGACAAGCTATTCTGTACTGTATGGAGGGTTGGACATGGGACTAGCTATTCTGTACTGTATGGAGAATTGGGCATGGGACTAGCTATCCTGTACTGTATGGAGGGTTGGACATGGGACTAGCTATCCTGTACTGTGTGGAGAGTTGGACATGGGACTAGCTATTCTGTACTGTATGGAGGGTTGGACATGGGACTAGCTATTCTGTACTGTATGGAGGGTTGGACATGGGACTAGCTATTATGTACTATATGGAGAGTTGGACATGGGACTAGCTATTCTGTACTGTATGGAGAGTTGGACATGGGACTAGCTATTCTGTACTGTATGGAGAGTTGGGCATGGGACTAGCTATTCTGTACTGTATGGAGTGTTGGACATGGGACTAGCTATTCTGTACTATATGGAGAGTTCGACATGGGACTAGCTATTCTGTACTATATGGAGAGTTGGACATGGGACTAGCTATTCTGTACTGTGTGGAGAGTTGGACATGGGACTAGCTATTCTGAAATGTATGGAGGGTTGGACATGGGACTAGCTATTCTGTACTGTATGAAGGGTTGGACGTGGGACTAGCTATTCTGTACTGTATGGAGAGTTTGGACATGGGACTAGCTATTCTGTACTGTATGGAGGGTTGGATATGGGACTAGCTATTCTGTACTGTATGGAGAGTTGGACATGGGACTAGCTATTCTGTACTGTATGGAGAGTTGGACATGGACTAGCTATCCTGTACTGTATGGAGGGTTGGACATGGGACTAGCTATTCTGTACTGTATGGAAGGTTGGACATGGGACTATCTATTCTGTACTGTATGGAGGGTTGGACATGGGACTAGCCATTCTGTACTGTATGGAGAGTTGGACATGGGACTAGCTATTCTGTACTGTATGGAGGGTTGGACATGAGACTAGCTATTCTGTACTGTATGGAGGGTTGGACATGGGACTAGCTATCCTGTACTGTATGGAGGGTTGGACATGGGACTAGCTATTCTGTACTGTATGGAGAGTTGGAAATGGGACTAGCTATTCTGTACTGTATGGAGGGTTGGACATGGGACTAGCTATTCTGTACTGTATGGAGAGTTGGACATGGGACTAGCTATTCTGTACTATATGGAGAGTTGGACATGGGACTAGCTATTCTGTACTATATGGAGAGTTGGACATGGGGCTAGCTATTCTGTACTGTATGGAGGGTTGGACATGGGACTAGTTATTCTGTACTATATGGAGAGTTGGACATGGGACTAGCTATTCTGTACTGTGTGGAGAGTTGGACATGGGACTAGCTATTCTGAACTGTATGGAGGGTTGGATATGGGACTAGCTATTCTGTACTGTATGGAGGGTTGGACATGGGACTAGCTATCCTGTACTGCATGGAGGGTTGGACATGGGACTAGCTATCCTGTACTGTATGGAGGGTTGGATATGGGACTAGCTATTCTGTACTGTATGGAGGGTTGGACATGGGACTAGCTATCCTGTACTGTATGGAGGGTTGGACATGGGACAAGCAATTCTGTACTGTATGGAGGGTTGGACATGGGACTAGCTATTCTGTACTGTATGGAGAGTTGGGCATGGGACTAGCTATTCTGTACTGTATGGAGGGTTGGACATGGGACTAGCTATCCTGTACTGTGTGGAGAGTTGGACATGGGACTAGCTATCCTGTACTGTGTGGAGAGTTGGACATGGGACTAGCTATTCTGTACTGTATGGAGAGTTGGGCATGGGACTAGCTATTCTGTACTGTATGGAGGGTTGGACATGGGACTAGCTATCCTGTACTGTGTGGAGAGTTGGGCATGGGACTAGCTATTCTGTACTGTATGGAGAGTTGGACATGGGACTAGCTATCCTGTACTGTGTGGAGAGTTGGACATGGGACTAGCTATTCTGTACTGTATGGAGAGTTGGACATGGGACTAGCTATTCTGTACTGTATGGAGAGTTGGGCATGGGACTAGCTATTCTGTACTGTATGGAGGGTTGGACATGGGACTAGCTATTCTGTACTATATGGAGAGTTGGACATGGGACTAGCTATTCTGTACTATATGGAGAGTTGGACATGGGACTAGCTATTCTGTACTGTGTGGAGAGTTGGACATGGGACTAGCTATTCTGAAATGTATGGAGGGTTGGACATGGGACTAGCTATTCTGTACTGTATGGAGGGTTGGACGTGGGACTGGCTATTCTGTACTGTATGGAGAGTTTGGACATGGGACTAGCTATCCTGTACTGTATGGAGGGTTGGACATGGGACTAGCTATTCTGTACTATATGGAGAGTTGTACATGGGACTAGCTATTCAGTACTATATGGAGAGTTGGACATGGGACTAGCTATTCTGTACTGTATGGAGGGTTGGACATGGGACTAGCTATTCTGTACTATATGGAGAGTTGGACATGGGACTAGCTATTCTGTACTGTGTGGAGAGTTGGACATGGAACTAGCTATTCTGAACTGTATGGAGGGTTGGATATGGGACTAGCTATTCTGTACTGTATGGAGGGTTGGACATGGGACTAGCTATCCTGTACTGTATGGAGGGTTGGATATGGGACTAGCTATTCTGTACTGTATGGAGGGTTGGACATGGGACTAGCTATCCTGTACTGTATGGAGGGTTGGACATGAGACAAGCTATTCTGTACTGTATGGAGGGTTGGACATGGGACTAGCTATTCTGTACTGTATGGAGAGTTGGGCATGGGACTAGCTATCCTGTACTGTATGGAGGGTTGGACATGGGACTAGCTATTCTGTACTATGTGGAGAGTTGGACATGGGACTAGCTATTCTGTACTGTATGGAGAGTTGGACATGGGACTAGCTATTCTGTACTGTATGGAGGGTTGGACATGGGACTAGCTATTCTGTACTGTATGGAGGGTTGGACATGGGACTAGCTATTCTGTACTGTATGGAGAGTTGGACATGGGACTAGCTATTCTGTACTGTATGGAGATTTGGGCATGGGACTAGCTATTCTGTACTGTATGGAGTGTTGGACATGGGACTAGCTATTCTGTACTATATGGAGAGTTGGACATGGGACTAGCTATTCTGTACTATATGGAGAGTTGGACATGGGACTAGCTATTCTGTACTGTGTGGAGAGTTGGACATGGGACTAGCTATTCTGAAATGTATGGAGGGTTGGACATGGGACTAGCTATTCTGTACTGTATGAAGGGTTGGACGTGGGACTAGCTATTCTGTACTGTATGGAGAGTTTGGACATGGGACTAGCTATTCTGTACTGTATGGAGGGTTGGATATGGGACTAGCTATTCTGTACTGTATGGAGAGTTGGACATGGGACTAGCTATTCTGTACTGTATGGAGAGTTGGACATGGGACTAGCTATCCTGTACTGTATGGAGGGTTGGACATGGGACTAGCTATTCTGTACTGTATGGAAGGTTGGACATGGGACTATCTATTCTGTACTGTATGGAGGGTTGGACATGGGACTAGCTATTCTGTACTGTATGGAGAGTTGGACATGGGACTAGCTATTCTGTACTGTATGGAGGGTTGGACATGAGACTAGCTATTCTGTACTGTATGGAGGGTTGGACATGGGACTAGCTATCCTGTACTGTATGGAGGGTTGGACATGGGACTAGCTATTCTGTACTGTATGGAGAGTTGGAAATGGGACTAGCTATTCTGTACTGTATGGAGGGTTGGACATGGGACTAGCTATTCTGTACTGTATGGAGAGTTGGACATGGGACTAGCTATTCTGTACTATATGGAGAGTTGGACATGGGACTAGCTATTCTGTACTATATGGAGAGTTGGACATGGGACTAGCTATTCTGTACTGTATGGAGGGTTGGACATGGGACTAGTTATTCTGTACTATATGGAGAGTTGGACATGGGACTAGCTATTCTGTACTGTGTGGAGAGTTGGACATGGGACTAGCTATTCTGAACTGTATGGAGGGTTAGATATGGGACTAGCTATTCTGTACTGTATGGAGGGTTGGACATGGGACTAGCTATCCTGTACTGTATGGAGGGTTGGATATGGGACTAGCTATTCTGTACTGTATGGAGGGTTGGACATGGGACTAGCTATCCTGTACTGTATGGAGGGTTGGACATGGGACAAGCAATTCTGTACTGTATGGAGGGTTGGACATGGGACTAGCTATTCTGTACTGTATGGAGAGTTGGGCATGGGACTAGCTATTCTGTACTGTATGGAGGGTTGGACATGGGACTAGCTATCCTGTACTGTGTGGAGAGTTGGACATGGGACTAGCTATCCTGTACTGTGTGGAGAGTTGGACATGGGACTAGCTATTCTGTACTATATGGAGAGTTGGACATGGGACTAGCTATTCTGTACTGTATGGAGAGTTGGACATGGGACTAGCTATTCTGTACTGTATGGAGAGTTGGGCATGGGACTAGCTTTTCTGTACTGTATGGAGGGTTGGACATGGGACTAGCTATTCTGTACTATATGGAGAGTTGGACATGGGACTAGCTATTCTGTACTATATGGAGAGTTGGACATGGGACTAGCTATTCTGTACTGTGTGGAGAGTTGGACATGGGACTAGCTATTCTGAAATGTATGGAGGGTTGGACATGGGACTAGCTATTCTGTACTGTATGGAGGGTTGGACGTGGGACTAGCTATTCTGTACTGTATGGAGAGTTTGGACATGGGACTAGCTATCCTGTACTGTATGGAGGGTTGGATATGGGACTAGCTATTCTGTACTGTATGGAGGGTTGGACGTGGGACTAGCTATTCTGTACTGTATGGAGAGTTTGGACATGGGACTAGCTATCCTGTACTGTATGGAGGGTTGGATATGGGACTAGCTATTCTGTACTGTATGGAGGGTTGGACATGGGACTAGCTATTCTGTACTGTATGGAGAGTTGGACATGGGGCTAGCTATCCTGTACTGTATGGAGGGTTGGACATGGGACTAGCTATTCTGTACTGTATGGAAGGTTGGACATGGGACTAGCTATTCTGTACTGTATGGAGGGTTGGACATGGGACTAGCTATTCTGTACTGTATGGAGAGTTGGACATGGGACTAGCTATTCTGTACTGTATGGAGGGTTGGACATGAGACTAGCTATTCTGTACTGTATGGAGGGTTGAACATGGGACTAGCTATCCTGTACTGTATGGAGGGTTGGACATGGGACTAGCTATTCTGTACTGTATGGAGAGTTGGAAATGGGACTAGCTATTCTGTACTGTATGGAGAGTTGGACATGGGACTGGCTATTCTGTACTGTATGGAGAGTTGGACATGGGACTGGCTACCCTGTACTGTAAGGAGGGCTGAGCACGGGACTGGCTATCCTGTACTGTAAGAAGGGTTGGGACTGGCTATCTTGTACTGTAAGGAATGTTGGGACTGGCTATCTTGTACTGTAAGTAGGGTTGGACTGGTTATCTTGTACTGTAAGTAGGGTTGGGACTGGCTATCTTGTACTGTTGGGACTGGCTATCTTGTACTGTAAGTAGGGTTGGGACTGGTTATCTTGTACTGTAAGTAGGGTTGGGACTGGTTATCTTGTACTGTAAGTATGGTTGAGACTGGCTATCTTGTACTGTAACGAATGTTGGGACTGGCTATCTTGTACTGTAACGAATGTTGGGACTGGCTATCTTGTACTGTAAGTAGGATTGGGACTGGTTATCTTGTACTGTAAGTAGGGTTGGGACTGGTTATCTTGTACTGTAAGTAGGGGTGGGACTGGTTATCTTGTACTGTAACTAGGGTTGGGACTGGCTATCATATACTGTAAGGAGGGTTGGGACTAGCTGTCTTGTACTTTAAGGAGGGTTGAGCACGGAACTGGCTATCTTGTACTGTAAGGAGGGTTGGGACTGGCTATTTCGTACTGTTAGGAGGGTTGAGCACGGGACTGGCTATCTTGTACTGTAAGGTGGGTTGTGCACGGAACTGGCTATTTCGTACTGTTAGGATGGTTGAGCACGGGACTGGCTATCATGTACTGTAAGGAGAGGTGAGCACGGGACTGGCTATCTTGTACTGTAGGGAGGGTTGGGACTGGCTATCTTGTACTGTAAGGAGGGTTGGGACTGGCTGTCCTGTACTGTAAGGAGGGCTGGGGCTGGCTATCTTGTACTTGTAAGGAGGGTTGGGACTAGCTATCTTGTACTGTAAGGAGGGTTGGGACTGGCTATCTTGTACTGTAAGGAGGGTTGGCACTGGCTATCCTGTACTGTAAGGAGGGTTGGGACTGGCTATCTTGTGCTGTAAGGAGGGATGGGACTGGCTATCCCAAACCGTAATAAATAAGCCACAAAAACTTCTCAAACACGGACACGTCAAAGTAAAGAAAAAAAAGGTATATCCGCTATCCAGGAAAGATAGGGGCTCTCTATGCGATGTATGACTCAATTCAGAGAAAACCATAATGAGTCCTGGTCACTGACTCTCCTTTAGTCTACCAGTAAATTCTCCAGAATTGGCTTATATGTACTCTAAATAAACCAGGAAAAGTTGAACATGTAGCAACCGAAATTACAAATTACAAAATAGAAAACCAACTGAAAGTATTACATGACAGCGCTTTTTTAGGAATCCCAGGGGAAGAGACAAAGAGGATGAAACAAAATTCTTGGAGAAGATAGGTGGAAGCAGAGATGAAGATGATGAGGAAGACATGGAATGACCTTAAAAGAATGGCAAAAAACAAAATGACTTGGAAAGTGTTTGTTGAAGACCTATACTCCACAGGGAGCTGAAAGGTAGAAGAAGAAATATGTAGAGTGACAGCAGACAGCAGGTGTCGAGACAAGACTGCAATCTATGGGGATGAGATGCTATAGAGAGAAAAATGTGTGCATCTTATATAAAGACAGTGGCGCCAAAGATGAAATCTGTAACAGAGTTTAGTGAGCAAGTGGACAACATGACGATCTTCTTACTTCTGTCAGGAAACATAAACTAAGGTGGTCACATGCCCTATTCACCAGGGCTGGCTAAAATAATATTACTGGAATCACTGAGAGGAAAGAGAAGGTGAGGCAGGCAAAGGAAGAATTGTGAAGCTAGTTTCAGAAAGAAGGTAAGACAGGCAAAGGAAGAAATGTGAAGATAATTTTTAAAAAAAAAGGTCAGACAGGCAAAGGAAGAATTATGAAGATAATTTTAGAAAGAAGGGTAACACAGGCAAAGGAAGAATTGTGAATATAGTTTTTGAAAGAGGGTAAGACGGGCAAAGGAAGAATTGTGAAGATAATTTTAGAAAGAAGGGTAACACAGGCAAAGGAAGAATTGTGAATATAGTTTTAGAAAGAAGGTAAGACGGGCAAAGGAAGATTTGTGAAGATGACTTTAGAAAGAAGGTAAGACAGGCAAAGGAAGAATTGTGAATATAGTTTTAGAAAGAAGGGTAACACAGGCAAAGGAAGAATTGTGAATATAGTTTTAGAAAGAAGGGTAACACAGGCAAAGGAAGAATTGTGAATATAGTTTTAGAAAGAAGGGTAACACAGGCAAAGGAAGAATTGTGAATATAGTTTTAGAAAGAAGGGTAACACAGGCAAAGGAAGAATTGTGAATATAGTTTTAGAAAGAAGGGTAACACAGGCAAAGGAAGAATTGTGAATATAGTTTTAGAAAGAATGTAAGACAGGCAAAGGAAGAATTGTGAAGATGGTATCAGTAAGAAGGTAAGACAGGCAAAGAAAGAATTGTGAAGATGGTATCAGTAAGAAGGTAAGACAGGCAAAGGAAGAATTGTGAAGATGGTATCAGAAAGAAAGTAAGACAGGCAAAGGAAGAACTGTGGAAGAGAGAGAGGGGGTAGAGTGAGGGATAGAGAAGGGGGAAGATAGAAAATAATGGATACTGTTTACATACATGACCTCCCAACAGTTAAAGAAAAGAGACCATGCCTTGAATGAGCTGGTGTGTAGCCAATACGATGTCAGTGTCCACATTTTCTCGGCTATCCGCACAACTTGGGGAGCACGTGGTCAGCACTATGCCAGGTCATTATTTGTTTTCAAAACAAATCTTCGATACCCATTTATGGGTGGGTGAACCTAGAAGCAGACTGGTAAGCCAATGGTTAAGGGACGAGTAGGATATAGCCTGAAACAAAATCTTCAAATAAATCGTCTTGGAAATATATATGAAAGTAAAACTGGCTTCTGGATTAGAAAGTCCAGCTTTATCTGGCTATAAGAGTGACAATCTGACCACTAACTTACCAGGATTAGCCTGTACTCCATCAACTTTGAATTGTGCCAGTTTGTCAGTTTCAGCCTCTTTTAGACCTTTACCTTTTAAAGTTATCTGGCAGAATCACAACTCAAATAAATTAATATTTTATTATTCACAATTATCACAACTGAAATAAATTAATATTAAATTAATCACAAATGTCACAACTCAAATAAATTAATATTAAATTAGTCACAATTATCACAACTGAAGTAAATTAATATTAAATATACACAGTTATCACATTTAAAGTAAATTAATATTAAATTAGTCACAAATGTCACAACTCAAATAGATTAATGTTAAATCAGTCACAATTATCACAACAGAAGTAAATTAATATTAAATTAGTTACAAATGTCACAACTCAAATAAATTAATATTAACTTAGTCACGATTATTGACACAGATACAAATAATTGTTTTCAATTTTTAAAAGTCCACAAATGAAAAATTAATCAAAGATGAGAAAATGATTAATTTTGGCTAAAGTAAAACTTGGAAATGATCAATTAGAAAGAAAAAAAGACGTGTCTAAATGTTGATGTTTTTAAAAAGGCAATAATGACATACATGATAGTGATGATATTTTTTTTTTTTTTAATTGAAATCAAAACAAGGATATTAAATATGTGAGAACATGATTAATTTTAAAATGATGTTGACAACAATTATAGGTGATTACATGAAAGATGGTTCATCGACAGATTTTCTTGAAATAAACTTGTCAACTCTTCCAATGCCATTGACTTCTGAATAACAAGACAGTAGACCAACAGTTCTTCATACAAGATTCACACGGTGTCTTTATATTCATCATGTACTTAAATATGCCCCATTTTTTGTGCACTTCAGTCAAATCCTTCCATTGAAGTGTTCACTATAGTCATATATTTCCACTTTTAAGTTCATTAATAAGATATTTCAACTTTTATAGTTCGTTAATTAAATCTTTCCACTTTTTAGTTCATTAAATAAATTGTTCCACATTTTGGTTCAGTAATTAAATCTTCCAACCTTTTAGTTCACTACAGTCAAATCTTCCCACTGTTTAGTTCACTGCAGTCACGTCTTCCCACTGTTAAGTTCACTACAGTCAAATCTTCCCACTGTTTAGTTTACTTCAGTCAAGTCTTCATACTTTTTAGTTCACTGCAGTCAAATCTTTCCAAAGTTGTGTTTACTTCAGTCAAGCCTTCCCAGTGTTTAGTTCACTACAGACAAAATTTGTCACTGTTTAGTCACTAGAGTCAAGTCATCCCATTGTTTAGTTCATTAGAGACAGATCTTCCCACTGTTTAGTTCACTAGAGTCAAATCTTCCCAGTGCTTAGTTCACTAGAATCTTATATTCCCACTACTTAGTTCGTTAAAATAAAGTGTTCCCACTCTTTAGTTCACTAGAGTCAAATCTTCCTACTCTTTAGTTCACTAGAGTCAAAACTTCCCACTGTTTAGTTCACTTGAGTCAAAACTTCCCACTGTTTAGTCCACTAGAGTCAAAACTTCTCACTGTTTAGTTCACTAGAGTCAAAACTTCCCACTGTTTAGTTCACTAGAGTCAAAACTTCTCACTGTTTAGTTCACTAGAGTCAAATCTTCCCACAGTTTAGTTCACTAGAGTCAAATCTTCCCATTATTTAGTTCATTAGAGACAGATCTTCCCACAGTTTAGTTCACTAGAGTCAAAACTTCCCACTGTTTAGTTCACTAGAGTCAAAACTTCTCACTGTTTAGTTCACTAGAGTCAAATCTTCCCACAGTTTAGTTCACTAGAGTCAAATCTTCCCATTATTTAGTTCATTAGAGACAGATCTTCCCACAGTTTAGTTCACTAGAGTCAAATCTTCCCACAGTTTAGTTCACTAGAGTCAAATCTTCCCACAGTTTAGTTCACTAGAGTCAAATCTTCCCACAGTCTAGTTCACTACAGTGAAATCTTCCCACAGTTTAGTTCACTAGAGTCAAATCTTTCCACAGTTTAGTTCACTAGAGTCAAATCTTCCCATTATTTAGTTCATTAGAGACAGATCTTCCCACAGTTTAGTTCACTAGAGTCAAAACTTCTCACTGTTTAGTTCACTAGAGTCAAATCTTCCCACAGTTTAGTTCACTAGAGTCAAATCTTCCCATTATTTAGTTCATTAGAGACAGATCTTCCCACAGTTTAGTTCACTAGAGTCAAATCTTCCCACAGTTTAGTTCACTAGAGTCAAATCTTCCCAAGTCTAGTTCACTACAGTCAAATCTTCCCACAGTTTAGTTCACTAGAGTCAAATCTTCCCAAAGTCTAGTTCACTACAGTCAAATCTTCCCACAGTTTAGTTCACTAGAGTCAAATCTTCCCACAGTTTAGTTCACTACAGTCAAATATTCCCACAGTTTAGTTCACTACAGTCAAATCTTTCCACAGTCTAGTTCACTACAGTCAAAACTTTCCACAGTCTAGTTCACTACAGTCAAATCTTCCCACAGTTTAGTTCACTAGAGTCAAATCTTCCCAAAGTCTAGTTCACTAGAGTCAAATCTTCCCACAGTTTAGTTCACTAGAGTCACATCTTCCCACAGTCTAGTTCACTACAGTCAAATCTTCCCACAGTTTAGTTCACTAGAGTCAAATCTTCCCACAGTTTAGTTCACTAGAGTCAAATCTTCCCACTGTTTAGTTCACTACAGTCAAATCTTCCCACAGTTTAGTTCACTAGAGTCAAATCTTTCCACAGTTTAGTTCACTAGAGTCAAATCTTCCCACAGTTTAGTTCACTAGAGTCAAATCTTCCCACAGTTTAGTTCACTAGAGTCAAATCTTCCCACTGTTTAGTTCACTAGAGTCAAATCTTCCCACTGTTTAGTTCACTAGAGTATAATCTTTCCACTGTTTAGTTCACTAGAGTCAAATCTTCCCACTGTTTAGTTCACAAGAGTCAAATCTTCCCACATTTTAGTTCACTACAATAAAACTTTTCCACTTTTGGATTACGGACAAATAACAAATAGTGATATCAACACAATATGATCAACAAAGACCTCGCAGGTGACAGATTGTTTTATTTTAAACGTCATACAAGTGACTACTGATGAAACAAACTATCACGCATTGTCAGGAACACTCCATCTACAGCAGCGGCCTACACAGACCACTTCAAAGTTAGATCAAGTTAAGACACTGGTGGGTACTTTCAACTCCATTGTTATCACCCGCATGGACTATATATTCAAGTTAGCAAATCCAACGGAGACAGAGGAGATCAAGAAGCTTCTATTTGCAGACAATCAGGCACTGGATTTTTTTTTTTTTTTTTTTTTTTGGGGGGGGGGGGTGAAGCGGCACGGGCATAATACCGACCACATTACCCCAAAAATCAAGTGCCAAAGGTCTGTACAATTTATGGTCACTAGCACCATATTCGTTATACGCCACTTGGCGTGACGGTGGCTCTTTACTTTTTTTTTTTTTTAACAAGCACTAATACTACTATACATGGAATATAAATAAATAGAAGACCTACAAGAATACTTAAATAGACGCAGTAGCACAAGCACAAAATACAACATGAAAATCAAAATCAACAAAACAGAAGTCATGAATATAACAAAAGAGAAACGGAATATCAACTTAACTAAAGAAGGCAGTTAACTAGAACAGGCAGATAATTTAAATACCTAGGAAGTCCAGTGAGAAGCCGTAACCCTCAAACAGCAGACATAGACTCAAGATGCAACAAAGCTTGTCAAATCATTGGACAGTTATCACCATTATTGTCCAACAAGGAACTAACTCTAGAGGCAAAACGAGTATACAATACAATCTTCATCCCAACGTTGTGCTACCAATGCCAGACCTGGACCCTAGATGCAAGAACAATTTTAAAAATTTCGTCTACTGAGATGAAATGTGTTAGACAAATGACAGGAAACAGCCTGAGACATAAGATCAGAAATGAAGAACTGAGAAAAAAGCTAGGAATAATCCCCGCATGGAATATACAAATAAACAACAAATAAAATTATTTGGCCACAGGAGACGGCAGAAAGATCAAAACACAACACAACGAGCTTCAATAAACGTTACGAGAACACAGGACCCAAAGGGCCGACCACGGAAAGCATAGATCAACGGAATATTACAAACACTAATCCTCAATGCCCTCCGAGATGTGGGAAAGACACAGGACTTCGACATCCATGAGTCCTCGACACTCCTTCGGATGAAAGAGATAGGAGTTACAGTTATGATGGGCACAGCCAGAAACGAGAAACTTAGTGGGCGTGTAAGAAGACTTATCAACCAACACGGCACTGGAGTAGTCGGTCGCTGGACACTGCAGGACTTGCTGATGAGTGGAATTGAGCACTTATGGACATGTTCGGAGTGCAATGATGATGGCCCGCAAATAACTCAATAACTCAATAGAAGCACTAGGAAATTAACAACAGCAGAGATGAACAGAAAAGAAGCAAAGGACCGCAAATTATATCTCCCCTCGACTCTGAAAGATAAATGAGGAAGGAAAGAAGAACCCACAATGATCTCTTGTTTCTAGAAAGCACAGAAAGTCAGAAAAACAAACAACAAAAAACACGTGTAAATATGATACCTTCTGTGGACGTTCTGTAGACACAGGCTGAGACCTTGTTGAGTTCTCCAGTGAAAGTGTTTGGGGTAAAGCAGACTTCCTGTACAGTGGTTCCTGGATTCCATTTTCTACATGTTCTGGCCGCTCCTAAATATAGAATCTTATAGTTTTATTTTATGTGATGACGTAGTTACAAAACGAGGTCACTAGAGCGGGGGCATCCAAGAAAAATCTGAAATAATCTTTTTTTTCCCCCCACAAGACCATCATCATCATCATCGAGTGCCATCTCCGCAACGAAGGTTGGCTGCCATGAAGCGCCATTCTGCTCTGTCTCTTGCTTTGATGGTGCAGGTTGTCATAGGCTGACTTGTCCATCTTTTGATATTACTCGTCCATGTTAGTCTTGGTCTTGGTCTGCCTCTGCCTCTTTTACCTTGTATTTTCCCCTCCAGGATTACTTTTAGTAGGCAGTTGTGTCTTTTAACATGCCCCCAAAAATCTCATTTGTCTTGTTTGAATTGTATTTATTACTCCTCTTGCCATTTTTAGATATTTTAAGACTTCATTTGTTTTCTTTTCCTTCCATCCAATTCTACCTATTCTTCTACAAATCCACATTTCAAAGACCTTAACTTTCTGCTCCGTTTTCTTGTCTAATGTCCATGTTTCTGCACCATAAAGGAATGTTGAGAAGATATAATATTTTGCTATTCTTAGTTTTATCCCTGGTGTTATTTGTTTTGATGTTAATATATTTTTCATGGCATTAAAATTACTTTTTTGCCATTCCTATTCTTTTGTTTATTTCAGTTGTACATGTTCCATCACTGGTTATAGTATGTCCAAGGTAGTTGTAGCTCTGAACTGTCTCCTGGTTTCACAAGATAACACATTTATTTAGGATCCATCATTGATAATGAAAATAAACAATAGTAATAATAATCATCATTATCAAGTACCGGACCTACTGGCGTAGGTGATCATGTCCCTCCACAACCTTCGATCGCGACAGTTCTTTATCATTGTTGTTGACCTTCTGCCAAGCCATTCTCTTAAGCTGTCTGGTATTATATCTCTTTGCTTTCCTCTAATAGTAATAATCATCATCATCATTGAGTGCCCTCTCCGCATCGAAGGTTGGCTACCATGGAGCGCCATTCCAATCTGTCTCTTGATGGTGCAGATTGCCATAGGCTGACTTGTCCATCTTTTGATGTTACTCGTTCATGTTAGTCTTGGCCTGCCTCTTGTGCCTTGTATTTTCCCTTCTAATATTACTTTTATTAGACTGTTGTGTCTTTTAACATGACCAAAAAATTTCATTTGTCTTGCTCTAATTGTGTTTAGTAGTTCTTTTTTAATTTTTAGTTGTTTTAAAACTTCTTCGTTTGTTTTCTTTTCTTTCCATCCAATTCTACCTATTCTTCTATAAATCCACATTTCAATAGTAATAATAATCATCATAAAACAATAATAATAATCATAAAACAATAATAATAATAATAATCATAAAATAATAATAATATTCATAAAACAATAATAATCATCATAAAACAATAATAATAATCATAAAACAACAATAATAATAATCATAAAACAATTATAATAATCATAAAACAATAATAATAATCATAAAACAATAATAATAATCATCATAAAACAATAATAATAATCATAAAACAATAATCATAATCATAAAACAATAATAACAATCATAAAACAATAATCATAATCATAAAACAATAATAACAATCATAAAACAATAATAATAATCATAAAACAATAATAATAATCATAAAACAATAATAATAATCATAAAACAATAATCATAATCATAAAACAGTAAGTAACAAAAAAAAATGTCTAATAACCTTGATTGCAGTCTCTGACTGTAGAGGGCTGAAGACGATTTCAGGTAATCTGAAAGTGGGTTCGTGTGGTCCGCCGGTAGCCTTGTAGACCACCTTAATTGGTTTGTTTACTTTTGGTTCATCGCTCTCAGTGATAGGGTGAAGGCCATTCACAGGCAAGGTCAGCTCTGGATATCTGAGTAAAGGTATGTAGTTCAAAGGTTGCTATCGGTGATGGTAGGTGATATGATGTAGTTATGATTGAAGGAAGTGGTGATGTAAATGTGCTATGTTCTGGTGACTATCTTTACGACACATA
Source organism: Megaustenia siamemsis (assembly GCA_032433765.1). Classification (NCBI taxonomy): domain Eukaryota; kingdom Metazoa; phylum Mollusca; class Gastropoda; order Stylommatophora; family Ariophantidae; genus Megaustenia; species Megaustenia siamemsis. The sequence goes on from JAVIAB010000049.1 coordinate 18,380,079, forward strand.
GTACCATTGCTGGTGTATGTCGGGGGGGGGGGGGCAACGATAGAACCCGAGGGATAAAGGCCGCTTGGTCAAGCAGTCGCCACGACGTGTGAGACTCAGGATTTTTATTTCACCCCGATAGAAAAAATCCTTTCTGTCTACCGCGGGCTTCAAACACCGTACGTTGGTTTTTCAGCCAGCGGAACAGTGGTTTTAGCCGCAAGATTCTGGATGATGAAATTATAAAGGTATGACCTGATGTAGATAATGAAATTATAAAGTTATGACCTGATGTAGATAATGAAATTATAAAGTTATGACCTGATGTAGATAATGAAATTATAAAGTTATGACCTGATGTAGATAATGAAATTATAAAGTTATGATCGTCTTCTTCTTCTTCTTCTTCTTCTTTTTTCTTCTGCGATCATGGCTCATTCAGACTAGGATTCCGGACTCTCTTATGAAGGCAGCTATCTGTTTAAGTGATTCAGTTGCCCCAGTATAGTTTCTCTTCCAGGAAGGTTGGTGTGGGCCACATTGTCCTCCTCAGGTCTATGTACTGGGGGCAATCCTGTAGAACATGTTTTGTTGTCATGTTATCCAGTGTACAGTGGCATTGGCTGGTAGTTCCTATTTTGAGTTTAGTGAACATGTGGTTTCTCATTCTGTTGTGGCCAGTGCGTAGACGAAGTATGATGACTTGATCCCTCCTTTATAGTTGGAGGTATCCATCCCTCTCGTTATACTTTGGGTGTTCTTGTTTCCATTTTTCATGACACTGGCCTTTGATGATGGATTTGGCTTCATCCTAGCTGACCAGATGGTTCTCTTGTGTTAATCTTACTCCCTCCTTAGCTAATTTGTCTGCGCATTCGTTTCCGTGTATATTAATTACAGTGTGATGGTATCCACTGAATATTAGATGAAAACTCCATGGAAGTTATTGCACAGTTGGTCTAGGGTTGATAAAGTTTTGACCTGATCGTGAAATGTGGAGTTGTATGTTATTATATGATGTTGGAATGTGAAGTAATAAAGTTATGATCTGATAGTGAAATGTGGAGTTGTATGTTATTATATGATGTTGGAATGTGAAGTAATAAAGTTGTGATCTGATAGTGAAATGTGGAGTTGTAATGTTATTATATAATGTTGGAATGTGAAGTAATAAGGTTGTGATCTGATAGTGAATTGTGGATGTGTAATGTTATTATATAATGTTGGAATGTGAAGTAATAAAGTTATGATCTGGTGGAGGATGATGAAATAGTAATGTTATGATATGATCGTGGAAAATGAAATAATAAAGTAATAATTTGTTGGTAGAATGTGAAGTAATAAAGTTAGGATTTGATGGTAGTAAATAAAAAGTAAAGCACCCCCATCACGCCAAGTGGCGTACAGGGAATATGATGTTAGTGACCATAAATTGTACAGACCTTTGTTAGATGATTTTTGGGGTAGTGTAGTCGGTATTACGCCCGTGCCGCTTTACTTTCCCAGAAAAAATCCGGTACCCATTAAATGCTGGGTGAACCAGGAAGCCGTCGGTTGGGATCAAACCCTACCCTTTGTCCTTTGTAGTTCACTAACCACTGAGCTATCGCGGCTCATTTGATGGTGGTAGCCATAAAAATATTTTAAAATCCATCTCGAACTCAATTTAATTTTTCAGAATGTCATTTCATTGTCATGAAAGCGACTGATATCTCTCAGAAATAAATTGAACTGCTTAAGTCACTCTCATCTTTAAGCAAACTCTGATATCTCTCAGAAATAAATTGAACTGCTCATGTCACTCTCATCTTAAAGTAAACTCTGATATCTCTCAGAAATAAATTGAACTGCTCAAGTCACTCTCATCTTAAAGCAAACTCTGATATCTCTCAGAAATAAATTGAACTGCTCAAGTCACTTTCATCTTAAAGTAAACTCTGATATCTCTCAGAAATAAATTGAACTGCTCAAGTCACTCTCATCTTAAAGTAAACTCCGATATCTCTCAGAAATAAATTGAAATGCTCAAGTCACTCTCATGAACCTATATCCAAAATGTAGCATGTGCTACGGAGTTCATGCATTTGAGCTGAAGCCATCTTTAGTGCTTTCATTAGTGCGTGGCTGGAGTGATGCAAGGTGCTGTGGAGGGGATACCAAGACTATGGTGTTATCTGTTGTGCAATGAAGATAATCTACGGACTAAGTTGGACTAGATCAAAGGTAATTGCCATGTTTGCTAATCTCTCATGCGATTACAGTTGGCAATAACCAAATAAAACTAGGAGAAATACCTCTACTAGACGTACAATCCTACATATATCGGGCAGTAATATAGATAAAGAGGGAGGAACAGAAAATGATATCAAAATAAGGATATCAAAAGCAAGAGGAGCTTTTGTTGCACTGGGAAACATATGGAGAAATCCAAATAAATTAGGTTAAATACAAAAATAAAAATTTTCAACTCAAATGTTAAGTCGGTCCTATTATATGGCTGTGAAACATGGAGAACAACAAAATTGACAATCACGAAGATACAGACTTTCATTAATAGATGCTTACGCAGAATAAAAGGATAGAAATGGCAAGACAAAATCACTAACATAGAATTATGGAAATGTACCAGTCAAAAACCAGTGGATAAAGAGATACAGCGAAGACGATGGCGCTGGATAGTACACACACTTCGGAAGCCAACTGAAAGTATTACACAACAGACCATTTTTTGGAATCCCCAGGGGAAAAGACAAAGAGGAAGACCAAGGAACAGATAGAAGCAGAGATGAAGATGATGGGGAAGACATGGAATGATCTTAAAAGAATGGCAAAAAACAGAACGACTTGGAAAGTGTTTGTTGAAGACCTATGCTCCACTGGGAGCTGAAAGTGGTTGTTGAAGACCTATGCTCCATTGGGAGCTAAAAAGGCAGTAGAAGAAGAAGAAATTGGTACTAGATCAAAAGTAAATGCCATGTTTGCTAACCTCTCATGCGACTGCACTGGGACTTGCACCAAACGTATGTTGTTTTTCTTCTCTAATTCAGGTTCATAGGTAGCGTAGCCAACGTAAGGCGAGTTGGTTAGTGGGTAGCCGCTCCACGTCACAAATATGTGATGTCGCCCTAGAATATATTCAAACTTTTTTTTATTCATTACTCCAGTTGCAACACTGGTGATAGCATGATTAAGACAAGTGGAGAAATTTTAAAATTAGGTAAATGAATTTAAATAGTTGGGAACATTGTTAAACTCAGATGGTAGATGTACAACAGAGGTGAGATGCAGAACAACTCAGACAAAAGCAGCTTTCCATAAAATTAAAAAAAATGAGGAAAATACTGTGCAATTTACTTTTTACTATAGAAAAAATAAAAAGAGTTCTTAAATGTTATTTAGAGCCAGTTTTAACATATGGATGTGAATCATGTACAATATGACAACAGACAAGAAAACTACTGGAGGCTGTAGAAATGTGGTTTTACAGAAGAATGTTGAGAATACCACGGACAGCTAAGAAGAGTAATGAACCGTTCTGAAAGAGGCCAAAGCAAAGAGAGAGCTAATGTCCAATATTAGGAAGAAACAATCGTCATTTTTAAGATCATCATTTTCCTGTAATGAGAAAGCCTCAGTTGGAATATATTGTAACAACTGAGAGAAATTGAGAGACGAAGAGATAGAGGGAAGCAAAGAGAAAAAAAAACCCGGCAGTTTAAGAGAATGGCTTGACAGAAGGTCAACATCAGAAACGATAAATAACAGTCGAGATCGAAAGTTGTGTAGAGACATGATCACCTACGCCAGCTTGCATGGTACTTGATGATGATGAATATGATTAACCCGGTGGGTTGGAAATGGGATGAACACAGTATAAGGCGGCAGCTTTATGTAGGAGAACAATTCAAAACCTTGACTGTTATGCCTACATACAGTCTTCCTTTAGAAAACAATAACAAAAACAGACTAACGGACACACAGAGAAATATAATCTAACTACATTACAGAAAGTAAATAAAACTAGTGAAACAATTAGTTTTGTTACAAGTGTATGCACGATCAGGCTGACAAAACTAGTGAAACAATTAATTTTGTTACAAGTGTATGCACGATCAGGCTAATATGAAAGTAGACCAAGAACAATATGATAGAAAACAATGAAAGTAGACCAAGAACAATATGATAGAAAACAATGAAAGTAGACCAAGAACAATATGATATACAACAATGAAAGTAGACCAAGAACAATATGACAGAGAACAATGAAAGTAGACCAAGAACAATATGATAGAAAACAATGAAAGTAGACCAAGAACAATATGATAGAGAACAATGAAAGTAGACCAAGAACAATATGATAGAGAACAATGAAAGTAGACCAAGAACAATATGATAGAGAACAATGAAAGTAGACCAAGAACAATATGATAGAAAACAATGAAAGTAGACCAAGAACAATATGATAGAGAACAATGAAAGTAGACCAAGAACAATATGATAGAGAACAATGAAAGTAGACCAAGAACAATATGATAGAAAACAATGAAAGTAGACCAAGAACAATATGATAGAAAACAATGAAAGTAGACCAAGAACAATATGATATACAACAATGAAAGTAGACCAAGAACAATATGATAGAGAACAATGAAAGTAGACCAAGAACAATATGATAGAGAACAATGAAAGTAGACCAAGAACAATATGATAGAAAACAATGAAAGTAGACCAAGAACAATATGATATACAACAATGAAAGTAGACCAAGAACAATAGACCAAGAACAATATGATATACAACAATGAAAGTAGACCAAGAACAATATGATATACAACAATGAAAGTAGACCAAGAACAATATGATAGAGAACAATGAAAGTAGACCAAGAACAATATGATAGAGAACAATGAAAGTAGACCAAGAACAATATGATAGAGAACAATGAAAGTAGACCAAGAACAATATGATAGAGAACAATGAAAGTAGACCAAGAACAATATGATAGAGAACAATGAAAGTAGACCAAGAACAATATGATAGAAAACAATGAAAGTAGACCAAAAACAATATGATAGAGAACAATGAAAGTAGACCAAGAACAATATGATAGAAAACAATGAAAGTAGACCAAGAACAATATGATAGAGAACAATGAAAGTAGACCAAGAACAATATGATAGAGAACAATGAAAGTAGACCAAGAACAATATGATAGAGAACAATGAAAGTAGACCAAGAACAATATGATACAGAACAATGAAAGTAGACCAAGAACAATATGATAGAGAACAATGAAAGTAGACCAAGAACAATATGATAGAGAACAATGAAAGTAGACCAAGAACAATATGATAGAGAACAATGAAAGTAGACCAAGAACAATATGATATACAACAATGAAAGTAGACCAAGAACAATATGATAGAAATCGATGAAAGTAGACCAAGAACAATATGATATACAACAATGAAAGTAGACCAAGAACAATATGATATACAACAATGAAAGTAGACCAAGAACAATATGATAGAGAACAATGAAAGTAGACCAAGAACAATATGATAGAGAACAATGAAAGTAGACCAAGAACAATATGATAGAGAACAATGAAAGTAGACCAAGAACAATATGATAGAGAACAATGAAAGTAGACCAAGAACAATATGATAGAAAACAATGAAAGTAGACCAAGAACAATATGATAGAGAACAATGAAAGTAGACCAAGAACAATATGATAGAGAAAAATGAAAGTAGACCAAGAACAATATGATAGAGAACAATGAAAGTAGACCAAGAACAATATGATAGAGAACAATGAAAGTAGACCAAGAACAATATGATATACAACAATGAAAGTAGACCAAGAACAATATGATAGAGAACAATGAAAGTAGACCAAGAACAATATTATAGAGAACAATGAAAGTAGACCAAGAACAATATGATAGAGAACAATGAAAGTAGACCAAGAACAATATGATAGAAAACAATGAAAGTAGACCAAGAACAATATGATAGAAAACAATGAAAGTAGACCAAGAACAATATGATATAAAACAATGAAAGTAGACCAAGAACAATATGATATACAACAATGAAAGTAGACCAAGAACAATATGATATACAACAATGAAAGTAGACCAAGAACAATATGATAGAGAACATTGAAAGTAGACCAAGAACAATATGATAGAGAACAATGAAAGTAGACCAAGAACAATATGATATACAACAATGAAAGTAGACCAAGAACAATATGATAGAGAACAATGAAAGTAGACCAAGAACAATATTATAGAGAACAATGAAAGTAGACCAAGAACAATATGATAGAGAACAATGAAAGTAGACCAAGAACAATATGATAGAAAACAATGAAAGTAGACCAAGAACAATATGATAGAAAACAATGAAAGTAGACCAAGAACAATATGATATAAAACAATGAAAGTAGACCAAGAACAATATGATATACAACAATGAAAGTAGACCAAGAACAATATGATATACAACAATGAAAGTAGACCAAGAACAATATGATAGAGAACATTGAAAGTAGACCAAGAACAATATGATAGAGAACAATGAAAGTAGACCAAGAACAATATGATAGAGAACAATGAAAGTAGACCAAGAACAATATGATAGAGAACAATGAAAGTAGACCAAGAACAATATGATAGAGAACAATGAAAGTAGACCAAGAACAATATGATAGAGAACAATGAAAGTAGACCAAGAACAATATGATAGAGAACAATAAAAGTAGACCAAGAACAATATGATAGAGAACAATGAAAGTAGACCAAGAACAATATTATAGAGAACAATGAAAGTAGACCAAGAACAATATGATGCCACAGATACCTCTTCTACCCAGGACAGAACATAAAGAGAAGGGAGAATCTCATTTTTCTCATAGATTAATGATGACAACACAGATTCAGAAAACGACATCGGCTGAACCTTCTTCCCTCGGTGTAAAAATCACGGAATGTTTCCCATCATTCCTGGCATCAATCGTCACAGGGATTTTTCCGTATGGTCCTTGAACTTCTGCAGCTAATTCACCTGTTATGAACATAAAGAATAACATTGAGTTATTGAGTTAGTGAGTTATTTAGTTATTGGCGCTGGATAGGACACACACTGCGGAAGCCAACTGAGACTATTACACAACAGACCCTTTTTTGGAATCCCCATGGGAAAGACAAAGAGGAAGACCAAAGAATTCTTGGAGAAGACAGATAGAAGCAGAGATGAAGATGATGGGGAAGACATGGAATGATCTTAAAAGAATGTCAAGAAACAGAAGGACTTGGAAAGTGTTTGTTGAAGACCTATGCTCCACATGGAGCTGAATGGTCGAAGAAAAAGATTCAGTTGTTGAGTTATTCGCGGGTCATCATCATTGCACTCCGAACGTGTCCATAGGTGCTCAGGTCCCCTCCTCCGCAAGTGCTGCAGTGTCCGGCGACTGACGACTCCAGTTCTGTGTTGGTTGATAAGTCTTCTTATTCCACATCACTCCTTCTGGTGAAAGAGATAGAAGTTAAGATGGGCACAGCCAGAAACGAGAAACTTAGTGGGCGTGTAAGAAGACTTATCAACCAACGCAGAACTGGAGTCGTCAGTCGCTGGACACTGCGGGACTTGTTGAGGAGGGGGATCTGAGCACCTATGGACATGTCCGGAGTGCAATGATGATGACCCGCAAATAAATCAATAACAATAACTCAATAAGTCTTCTTACACGCCCAACTATGTTTCTCGTTTCTGGCTGTGCCCATCTTAACTCTCATCTCTTTCACCCGAAGGAGTGACGTGGACTCATGGTTGTCGAAGTCCTGAGTCCTTCCCACATCTCTGAGGACATTGATGACGTCCGCCCGATCTATTGGTTGACCGTCTTCAACGACAGCACAGCTAGCCAAACTGTCCGCTCTTTCATTTCCCTGTACTCCCGCATGTCCAGGGACATAGACGAAGGTAACATTACGTATTTTGGACTTCTGCAACGACTCTACCCATTGCATGCGTACAGAGCCCGCCTCAATTTTTCCTTTAATGATCATCGAATTAGTCAGTATACATGCGTGGGTGTAGTCTTGTGACTCTAACCATTTGAATGCCTTGGTCACTACCATCACCTCTATTGTTATGCTACTCGTGGTCATGACATCTCCCGTGTGTTACCGGGGCCTCATTGTGTGGGAAGTAAAGAATAGTGACACTGTGACCTGCCAGGCATGTCGTAAGAAGCGACTAAGGAGGTTGATCCATGGCTTGACAAGCTGTCATTGTAAAAAGCATTGTTATGGAAACAGAACCATAGATTTTAGAAGCAGTGATCTCTGCAATATGTGCCACTTTGGCACGCAAGGTTTCTGTTTTTGAGATTGTAGTTCTGCCCTATGTGCCGTCTTCGGCTCGAGTAGGATAGAAGGTCATGACATATGCACCACTGTCTTCCTTGACTATTATTCCTGCCGAGCGTGCTGTAAAGGCTCATGGACTTCTTTGGTGTCGTATTACAGGTCCGTCCGTATAGATGACTGCATCTTTCTCATCGGTGTTATCACAGATGAGACCGTTGACACCCGCATTGACCACGACTGAGTTCTATTCCCTATATTTTCTGTCAGGTGTGAAAATACACGAGAATCCCCCCCCCTCCCCGGAATGACGAAGGCATGAAACAATGATACATGTTTTGCCCATAAAATGAAATAACAAAACATAAATGATTTTTGTTAATGTTGAAAAGAGAGATTCTCCAATCCTGAAAATGTTACTAGTTGAGATTTTTATTTACGATTTCTCTCTGCGGCAACCACCCCTGGTCTCAGCAGCGAGGCCCGACTTGAAACGTCAATTGCTCATCGATGGAAAAAAAAAAAATTACGAGTACCTCCGAAGACGGAGTTATCATCTGCATGTGCGGCGAGGGACCCCTGTGTACACGGCTGCCAGGGAAAAACGGATTCTTCTTCTTCTTCTTCTTTCCTTCCTTATCTGCCTTTCAGCGTCGATGGGAGATATAATTTGCGGTCTTTTGCTCTTCTGTTCGCCTCTGCTGCTGTTATGTTTCCTAGTGCTTCTAATATTCCATCGACCCATCTTTTACGTGGTCGACCCTTGGGTCTGGTGTTCTCACAACGTTTGTTGAAGACTCGTTGTGTTGTGTTTTGTTCTTTCTGCCTTGTCACGTGGCCAAACCATTTTATCTGTTGTTTCCTTATATATTCTATGGCGGGGGCTATTCCTAGCTTTTTTCTCAGTTCTTCATTTCTGATCTTATCTCTCAGACTGTTCCCTGTCATTCGTCTAACACATTTCATCTCAGTAGAGGTTATTTTTCTTATTGGTCTTGCATCTAGGGTCCAGGTCTGGCATTGGTAGCACAACGTTGGGATGAAGATTGTATTGTAGGGTCCAGGACTGGCATTGGTAGCACAACGTTGGGATGAAGATTGTATTGTAGGGCCCAGGACTGGCATTGGTAGCACAACGTTGGGATGAAGATTGTATTGTAGGGTCCAGGACTGGCATTGGTAGCACAACGTTGGGATGAAGATTGTATTGTAGGGTCCAGGACTGGCATTGGTAGCACAACGTTGGGATGAAGATTGTATTGTAGGGTCCAGGACTGGCATTGGTAGCACAACGTTGGGATGAAGATTGTATTGTAGGGTCCAGGACTGGCATTGGTAGCACAACGTTGGGATGAAGATTGTATTGTAGGGTCCAGGACTGGCATTGGTAGCACAACGTTGGGATGAAGATTGTATTGTAGGGTCCAGGACTGGCATTGGTAGCACAACGTTGGGATGAAGATTGTATTGTAGGGTCCAGGACTGGCATTGGTAGCACAACGTTGGGATGAAGATTGTATAATAAACGGATTAAAACGCAAAATTCAGTTCCTAGTCTCTAGAAACCCTCTACGAAGGAAAAATCTAGTGAGCGCAAAAAAAAAGGAAAAAAAAATCCTCGAAGTTGTATCCTTTGCTTACCTTGTCCAGCCTCTGAAACATCAAAGGGTAGATGTTTCTCTGTGTTGACCATGAGAGGTATAACCCCAGTCTCGTCCACAAGAGGTCTCCACCCACCAGATGCTTTCACATTGACAGGATCAACAATCAGAGGTCTATAAGGACTGCCTGCACACAAACAAAGATGTCCGATTCATTTTAAAACACTTTGCTATCATGAATATAAAACACAACGTGTAGGATTCCTTGTAAAATGTTGAGTTATCATGAATATAAAACACAACGTGTAGGATTCCTTGTAAAATGTTGAGTTATCATGAATATAAAACACAACGTGTAGGATTCCTTGTAAAATGTTGAGTTATCATGAATATAAAACACAAACTAAAGTGTAGGATTTATTGTAAAATGTTGAGTTATCATGAATACAAAACACAAAACCCACTAAATCTGTGGTAGACAAACTAGGATGTGCAGTGTCTCAAAAGCAAGTGTGGGGACAACAAAATAATGGCACAAAATAAAAATGTTCAGATTTAAGAATAAGACCAAAAAAAAAAAGAACAACAATTTGACTCTGACAGGTTTTTAATAGAGGACATACAACAAACATGACAGAAAACAAACACAACAGACAATAGAGGACATACACAATAAACAATACAGAGGACAAACACAACAAACAAGACAGAGGACAAACACAACAAACAAGACAGAGGACAAACACAATGAACAATACAGAGGACAAACACAACAAACAAGACAGAGGACAAACACAACAAACAAGACAGAGGACAAACACAACAAACAAGACAGAGGACAAACACAATGAAAAAAACAGAGGACAAACACAACAAACAAGACAGAGGACAAACACAACAAACAAGACAGAGGACAAACACAACAAACAAGACAGAGGACAAACACGATGAACAATACAGAGGACAAACACAACAAACAAGACAGAGGACAAACACAACAAACAAGACAGAGGAGAAACACAACAAACAAGACAGAGGACAAACACAATGAACAAAACAGAGGACAAACACAACAAACAAGACAGAGGACAAACACGATGAACAAAACAGAGGACAAACACAACAAACAAGACAGAGGACAAACACAACAAACAAGACAGAGGACAAACACAACAAACAAGACAGAGGACAAACACAATGAACAAAACAGAGGACAAACACAACAAATAAGACAGAGGACAAACACAATGAACAAAACAGAGGACAAACACAACAAACAAAACAGAGGACAAACACAACAAACAAGACAGAGGACAAACACAATGAACAAAACAGAGGACAAACACAACAAACAAGACAGAGGACAAACACAACAAACAAGACAGAGGACAAACACGATGAACAAAACATAGGATACACATAACAAACAAGACAGAGGACAAACACAACACGTCTTCCCTTTGTAACTAGTCAAATACTATCTATATGTTGCCCTTTTGCGGCAAAGAATGCACAAAGAGCAGACATAGATTCGCCATATCCAAAAATCTTTGCTTAAGTGTCAGACCTTGCACAGGACCCACAGTGTATCTTGTCACATGTCTCTTTTCATGGGGACAAACCTCTCAACCTTGACAAGGGAGCTAAATCCTGCTGTTATTGCCTCTCACCCCCAGTGTCCTTTTTAGTGTTTCTATAGGTTGGCCTCCTTTTATTTTACCCTCTAGTTCCCATTAAAGGACTTGCTTTGATATATTTTTGTTTTGTCTCTTCCCATCATCATCGTCATCGAGTGCCGTCTCCGCTTCGAAGGTTGGCTACCATGGAGCGTCATTCCATTCTGTCTCTTTCTTTGATGGTGCAGATTGGCATAGGCTGATTTGTCCACCTTTTGATGTTACTCGTCCATGTTAGTCTTGGTCTGCCTCTACCTCTTTTACCTTGTATTTTCCCTTCCAATATTACTTTTATTAGACTGTTGTGTCTTTTAACATGACCAAAAAATTTCATTTGTCTTGTTCTAATTGTGTTTAGTAGTTCTCTTTTCATTTTTAGTTGTTTTAAAACTTCATCGTTTGTTTTCTTTTCTTTCCATCCAATTCTACCTATTCTTCTACAAATCCACATTTCAAAGGCTTCAATTTTCTGTTCTGTTTTCTTGTCTAATGTCCATGTTTCTGCACCATACAGGAATAATGAGAAGATGTAACATTTTGCTATTCTTAGTTTTATTCCTGATGTTATTTGTTTTGAAATTATATATTTTTCATGGCATTAAAATTACTTTTTGCCATTCCTATTCTTTTGTTTATTTCAGATTTACATTTTCCATCACTGGTTATAGTATGTCCCAGGTAGTTGTAGCTCTGAACTTCCCATCATATGGTCAATAATATAATGACAACCATATGATATATGGTCGCCCGTGCGCTACCGGGGCCCGAAAGGGGAGTAAAGAATAGCGGCGCTGTACCCTACTAGGCATGTTCGTAAGAGGCGAGAAAGGAGGGTTGGGCATGGGACTGGCTATCCCATACTGTAAAAAATTAAGCCGAAAAAACTTCACAAACATGGACAAGTCAAAGATATAGAATTATGGAAATGTACCAGTCAAATACCAGTGGATAAAGAGATACAGCGAAGACGATGGCGCTGGATAGGACACACTCTGCGGAAGCCAACTGAGAGTATTACATAACAGACCCTTTTTTGGAATCCCCAGGGGACAAGACAAAAAGGAAGACCAAGGAATTCTTGGAGAAGACAGACAGAAGCAGAGATGAAGATGATGGGGAAGACATGGAATGATATTAAAAGAATGGCAAAAAAACAGAACGACTTGGAAAAAGTGTTTGTTGAAGACCTATGCTCCACTGGGAGCTAAAAAAGGTAGAAAAAGAAGATATGATGTGATATATGATTACAGTAAGCAGTATCTTCATCTGTCTATTGAAAATTGTGCCGTGACCACATTGGGAATTCTATCTATCTATTGACCTTTCGAGCCGTAACCGGCCCATAGGGCGTAGACCAAGATACACCTTCTCCTATATGAATTTTTGTTCTAGCAGTTTTCTTTTAAAGATATTTTATCAAATCTCGCCATCTGTCTCTGTTCTGTGCAAGCAGTTCTATCTCATTTAGGGAGCCGATTCCTGCTGCTCTTGCCTCTCTCATCAATGTTCTTCTCAGTGTCTCCCTGGGTCTTCCTCTTTTTCTTTTACCTGTTGTTTCCCATATGAGGGCTTGCTTTGCTATTCGATTATTATCTCTTCTCATCACATGTCCAACGTATGACCATCGTCTTTTCTTTATTACTGAAGATATTAGTGGTTGATTGGCGATTTCTCTAATTTCCTCGTTTGTTTTGAATTCGTTCCATTCTATACCAAGTATTTTCCTTAGACATTTATTTTCGAATGCGTTCAACTTTGTTTCTATATCTCTTGTTGTTTTCCAGCTTTCACACGCATACGTAAGGGTTGATAGTACATTTGATTTGAATAGCCTAAGTTTTGTGTTTGTGCTAATGAGTTTTGATTTCCACAACTTTTCAAGGCTTCTGAAAGACATTGCTGCTTTAGCCAGTCTGATTCTAATTTCTTTGCTCGTATCCCCTTCTCGATCAATGTGACTTCCAAATTCCAATGGGAATTAGGTCTGCCTAATTCTTGCAGTCACATTCAACTATTCTGTGTTTGCCCAACATGTCATTCTCTTCGTGAAAGAAAGTTAAATTAGTGTAAATGCGCTTTCTTATTGAGTTATTGAGTTATTAGCGGGTCATCATCATTGCACTCCGAACATGTCCATTGGTGCTCAAATCCCCTCCTCAGCAAGTCCCGCTGTGTCCAGCGACTGACGACTCCAGTTCTGTTCTGGTTGATAAGTCTTCTTACACGCCCACTAAGTTTCTCATTTCTGGCTCTGCCAATCTTAACTCCCATCGCTTTCATTTTTCGTTTTCTTATTGTTTACAGCAAGCTGTGATATTTTGGCATTTCAGCCCAACACATCCTAATTTAGCAAGGCACTTTTTGGTACGGTATTTCTTTCCGTTTTTATTCCCAACTTGCTGGACCAGACTTATTAATATGTTTCCATGTGAACCACAGGAGTTATAATAGGGTCTTGATCAGTTCTGGTTCCAGCCCTGGTGCTATTGAGCGCCTTGGGCCTGGCCATATCTGTCGCTATTCCAGTAGACGTTTCACTCCTATGAGGTTCTAGTAAGCAGGAGAATTTGTTCCAGCTGGAGTAGGACAAAAAGAAGGGCAAGCTGATCACCTAGTCTGATGGTTGCAAAATATGAAAGAAAACGTTTATAAAAAAATGTTCAGATCACCACAGAGAGACATGTGAGTCTTGAAGCTGTCACAGAGAGACATGTGAGTCTTGAAGCTGTCACAGAGAGACATGTGAGTCTTGAAGCTGTCACAGAGAGACATGTGAGTCTTGAAGCTGTCACAGAGAGACATGTGAGTCTTGAAGCTGTCACACAGAGACATGTGAGTCTTGAAGCTGTCACAGAGAGACATCTGAGTCTTGAAGCTGTCACAGAGAGACATCTGAGTCTTGAAGCTGTCACAGAGAGACATCTGAGTCTTGAAGCTGTCACAGAGAGACATGTGAGTCTTGAAGCTGTCACAGAGAGACATGTGAGTCTTGAAGCTGTCACAGAGAGACATGTGAGTCTTGAAGCTGTCACAGAGAGACATGTGAGTCTTGAAGCTGTCACAGAGAGACATGTGAGTCTTGAAGCTGTCACAGAGAGACATCTGAGTCTTGAAGCTGTCACAGAGAGACATCTGAGTCTTGAAGCTGTCACAGAGAGACATGTGAGTCTTGAAGCTGTCACAGAGGGACATGTGAGTCTTGAAGCTGTCACAGAGAGACATGTGAGTCTTGAAGCTGTCACAGAGAGACATGTGAGTCTTGAAGCTGTCACAGATAGACATGTGAGTCTTGAAGCTGTCACAGAGAGACATGTGAGTCTTGAAGCTGTCACAGAGAGACATGTGAGTCTTGAAACTGTCACAGAGAGACATGTGAGTCTTGAAGCTGTCACAGTGAGACATGTGAGTCTTGAAGCTGTCACAGAGAGACATGTGAGTCTTGAAGCTGTCACAGAGAGACATGTGAGTCTTGAAGCTGTCACAGAGAGACATGTGAGTCTTGAAGCTGTCACAGATAGACATGTGAGTCTTGAAGCTGTCACAGAGAGACATGTGAGTCTTGAAGCTGTCACAGAGAGACATGTGAGTCTTGAAGCTGTCACAGAGAGACATGTGAGTCTTGAAGCTGCCACAGAGAGACATGTGAGTCTTGAAGCTGTCACAGAGAGACATGTGAGTCTTGAAGCTGTCACAGAGAGACATGTGAGTCTTGAAGCTGTCACAGAGAGACATGTGAGTCTTGAAGCTGTCACAGATAGACATCTGAGTCTTGAAGCTGTCACAGAGAGACATGTGAGTCTTGAAGCTGTCACAGACAGACATGTGAGTCTTGAAGCTGTCACAGATAGACATGTGAGTCTTGAAGCTGTCACAGAGAGACATGTGAGTCTTGAAGCTGTCACAGAGAGACATGTGAGTCTTGAAGCTGTCACAGAGAGACATCTGAGTCTTGAAGCTGTCACAGATAGACATGTGAGTCTTGAAGCTGTCACAGAGAGACAAGTGAGTCTTGAAGCTGTCACAGATAGACATCTGAGTCTTGAAGCTGTCACAGAGAGACATCTGAGTCTTGAAGCTGTCACAGATAGACATCTGAGTCTTGAAGCTGTCACAGAGAGACATGTGAGTCTTGAAGCTGTCACAGATAGACATGTGAGTCTTGAAGCTAAATCTGGGAGAACCTACACACAGATGACACAATGAGATGAAATCTTGATCCACCCAATCATTACATTTTTGTAACATTGACTTCTGTACTACAAAAACCCCAAGAAATGAGTAGAGGAATTTAAATACTTGGGAAGTCTAGTAACAAACGACAATTTACAAACAAGAGATAGACCCAAGATGCAAAGATGCTTGTCAAATCATTAGACAGCTATAATCACTGTTGTCCAACAAGGAAATAACTCTAGAGGCAAAATGGGCATTCTACAATACAATCTTCATCCCAACGTTGTGCTACTAATGCCAGACCTGGACCCTAGATGCAAGAACAATAAGAAAAATAATCTCTACAGAGATGAAATGTGTTAGACGAATGACAGGAAACAGTCTGAGAGACAAGATCAGAAATGAAGAACTGAGAAAAAAAGCTAGGAATAGCCCCCGCCATAGAATACATAAAGAAACAACAAACTAAATTCTTTGGCCAAGTGACAAGGCTGAAAGATCCAAACGCAACACAACGAGCCTTCAATAAACGTTGCAAGAACACCAGACCCAAAGGTCGACCACGAAAAAAGATGGATTGACGGAATATTAGAAACACTAGGAAACGTAACAGCAGCAGAGGCGAATAGAAGAGTAAAAGACCGTAAACTAAATCTCCCCTACACGCTGAAATCCAAATGAGAAAAGAAATGAGAAGAAGAGGAAGAAGATGAAGAGGAAGAAGAAGAAGAAGATGAAGGAGAGGAAGAAGAAGGAGAGGAAGAAGATGAAGAAGATGAAGAAGATGAAGAAGATGAAGAAGATGAAGAGGAAGAAGAAGAAGAAGATGAAGAAGATG
Organism: Megaustenia siamemsis; assembly: GCA_032433765.1. NCBI lineage: Eukaryota > Metazoa > Mollusca > Gastropoda > Stylommatophora > Ariophantidae > Megaustenia > Megaustenia siamemsis. Next base: position 18,396,723 of record JAVIAB010000049.1, read on the forward strand.
AAGAGGAAGAAGAAGATGAAGAAGATGAAGAAGATGAAGAAGATGAAGAGGAAGAAGAAGAAGAAGATGAAGAAGATGAAGAGGAAGAAGAAGATGAAGAAGATGAAGAAGATGAAGAGGAAGAAGAAGAAGAAGATGAAGAAGATGAAGAGGAAGAAGAAGATGAAGAAGATGAAGAAGATGAAGAGGAAGAAGAAGATGAAGAAGATGAAGAGGAAGAAGAAGAAGAAGAAGGAGAGGAAGAAGAAGGAGAGGAAGAAGATGAAGAAGATGAAGAAGATGAAGAAGATGAAGATGAAGAAGAAGAAGGAGAGGAAGAAGGTGAAGAGGAAGAAGATGAAGAAGATGAAGAAGATGAAGAGGAAGAAGAAGAAGATGATGAAGAAGATGAAGAGGAAGAAGAAGAAGAAGAAGAAGATTGCAATGTAGATCCATAATGATATAAAGAAGAAGCAAAAGTTTCATCAAAATAACTGCCCCCTTCCCCCCTTCCACAGTTCACACCTTTAATATCCTTTCCATCGACCTTGACATGAACAGAGTAGACGCCACTCTCAGCAGGCACGTACACAGCCCTGATTGTGTTGTCTGACTGTGGTTCTAGTTGGGCGCTCATAGACTTTGACGGGCCTGGACAAACACATTATGGGAGAAGAGTGGATTTCTGGGTGTGTACCTCACTCCAGCTGTACACGCAGATAAACACAACCAATCGCATATATATATATATATATATATATATATGTACACACATCAGTTGTATACTGAAAGACATACATACCACAATTTCACATTGGCACAAATACACACACGCCACAATTTCACACTGACACAAACACACACGCCACAATTTCACACTGACACAAACACACACGCGCCACAATTTCACATTGGCACAAACACACACACACACACGCCACAATTTCACATTGGCACAAACACACACACACACGCCACAATTTCACACTGACATACACCACAATTTCACACTGACACACACCACAATTTCACACTGACACACACCACAATTTCACACTGACACACGTACACCACAATTTCACACTGACACACACCACAATTTCACACTGACACACGTACACCACAATTTCGCCCCGACACACATACACACACCACAATTTCACACTGACACACACACACACCACAATTTCGCACTGACACACACACACACACCACAATTTCGCACTGACACACACACACACACCACAATTTCACACTGACACACACAGACACACCACAATTTTACACTGACACACACACACACCACAATTTCACACTGACACACACACACACACTCACCACAATTTCACACTGACACACACACACACTCACCACAATTTCACACTGACACACACACACCACAATTTCACACTGACACACACACGCACCACAATTTCACACTGACACACACACGCACCACAATTTCACACTGACACACACACGCACCACAATTTCACACTGACACACACACACACGCACCACAATTTCACACTGACACACACACACGCACCACAATTTCACACTGACACACACACACACCACAATTTCACACTGACACACACGCACCACAATTTCACACTGACACACACACGCACCACAATTTCACACTGACACACACACGCACCACAATTTCACACTGACACACACCACAATTTCACACTGACACACACACACACACACCACAATTTCACACTGACACACACACACACACACACAATTTCACACTGACACACACACACACCACAATTTCACACTGACACACACATACCACAATTTCACACTGAAACACACACACACACACACCACAATTTCACACTGACACACACCACAATTTCACACTGACACACACACACACCACAATTTCACACTGAAACACACACACACATACCACAATTTCACACTGAAACACACACACACACACCACAATTTCACACTTGTAATTCGTATATTCCAGACATGGTTTCAATCTTATTTCTTCTTTGATTTTATCATTTGAAATTCCATCTGCCCTTGATGTGTTTGTTATTTTCTTTTAGGACCTCAATTTAGATGTCATGATTTACTATTTTGGGCTTTGTTCAATGTCCCTGTTTGATATTGGTAGCATCATTTTGGTGTAAAGATATTACTTATCTTTCGTCTCATAGCTGTCATTGTTGCTGACATTATTACTATTTAAAATAAAATTAATATTGTGTAACATGAACATATAGATGTGAATCATGGACAATAGGACAACAGATAAGAAAATCACTGGAGTCTGTAGAAATGTGGTTTTACAGAAGAATGTTGAGAGTACCATGGACAGCTAAGAAGAGTAATGAAGAGGTTCTGAGAGAGGTCAAAGCAAAAAGAGAGCTAATTTCAAATATTAGGAAGAAACAATCATCATTTTTAGGCCATGTAATGAGAAGGGAACAGCTGGAATATATTGTAACAACTGGGAAAATTGAGGGACGAAGGGATAGAGAGAAGCAAAGAGAAAAAAATACCAGACAGCTTAAGAGAATGGCTTGGCAGAAGTCAACAACAGAAATGATAAATAACTGTCGAGATCGAAGTGGAGAAACATGATCACCTACGCCAGCACTTGATGATGATGATGAACATGAAAGTTACCTTTCACTGCCACAGAAATCTGGCCAGGAAATCCCCTGGGATTAATTATAAAATGTGTGGGTTTTCCCAGAACACCCTTGTACAGTCCATCTCCAGATGCTGTTGGCTTCTCTAGTTCGGTGATCTCCTGGAGGAATGGCGAACCTTTGGGGAAGAAACAAATACTGGCTGTTGTTATGTTCTTCTTTTCTTCTTCTCTCTTTCCTAATTTGCCTTTCAGCGTCGAGGGGAGATATAATTTGCGGTATTTTACTCTTCTGTTCGCCTCTGCAGATTTTATGTTTCCTAGTGCTTCTAATATTCAATCGATCCATCTTTTTTCGTGGTCGACCCGTGGGTCTGGTATTCTCGCAACGTTTATTGAAGTCTCTTTGTGTTGTGTTTTGATCACTCTGTCTTGTCACATGGCCAAATTATTTTATCTGTTGTTTCTTTATATATTCTATGGCGGGGGCTATTCCAAGCTTTTTTTCTCAGTTCTTTATTTCTGATCTTATCTCTCAGACTGTTTCCTGTCATTCGTCTGACACATTTCATCTCAGCAGACGTTATTTTTCTTATTGTTCTTGCAGCTAGGGTCCAGGTCTGGCATTAGTAGCACAACGTTGGGATGAAGATTGTATTGTAGAGTGTCCGTTTTGCCTCTAGAGTTATTTCCTTGTTGGACAATAGTTGTGATAACTGTCCAATGATTTGACAAGCGTTGATGCATCTTGAGTCTATCTCTGCTGTTTGTGAATTATCTTGTTGTTCTGTGATATGAACAATTGTCAAGTAAAGTGCCACGTCACGCCAAGTGGCGTATAGGGGAATATGGTGTAAAAAAAAAAAAAAAGTAAAGTACACCCGTCACGCCAAGTGGCGTATAGGGAAATATGGTGTTAGTGACCCTATATTTTACAGACCTTCAGCACATGATTTTTGGGGTAATGTGGTCGGTATTACGCCCGTGCTGCTTTACTTTCCCAGAAAAAAATCCGGTACCCATTTAAGGCTGGGTGAACCCGGAGGCCGTCGGTTGGGATCGAACCCTACCCCTTGTCCTTTGTAGTCCAGTTCACTAACCACTGAGCTATCGCAGCTTCCGAATATGGTGTTAGTGACCATAATTTTATAGACTTTCGGCACATGATTTTTTGGGGGTAATGTGGTCGGTATTACGCCCGTGCCGCTTTACTTTCTCAGAAAAAAATCAGCAACCCATTTAAGACTGGTGAACCCGGAAACCGTCGATCAGAATTGTACCCGACCTCTTGTCCTTTGTAATCCAGTTCACTAACCACTGAGCTGTCGCGGCCCCAGTGCTTAATATCTGACTACAAATTGAAAGAGGCATTCCTTAATGACACTTCATGATGTGTGTTAGTGAGATAAGATAAGATAAGATAAGATGAGATAAGATAAGATGAGATAAGATAAGATGAGATGAGATAAGATAATATAAGATAAGATGAGATGAGATGAGATGAGATAAGATAAGATAAGATGAGATGAGATGAGATAAGATAAGATGAGATGAGATGAGATGAGATGAGATAAGATGAGATAAGATAAGATAAGATAAGATGAGATAAGATGAGATAATATAATATAATATAATATAATATGAGATAATATGAGATAAGATAAGATAAGATAAGATGAGATGATATAAGTAAGATAAGATGAGATAAGATTAGATAAGATGAGATAAGATAAGATGAGATGAGATAAGATGAGATAATATATTATAAGATGAGATAATATGAGATAAGATTAGATAAGATGAGATGAGATAAGATAAGATGAGATAAGATAAGATGAGATAAGATGAGATAAGATAAGATGAGATAAGATAACATTTTAAAAATAGAATGTGTGATATGCTTGTTCTGCATTCACCTGAAGACTAAAGGAACACACCTCTTCATCATCCGCCCGTGATATAAAATGAACTGGGCGTGTATGCATTGTGTTGTGGTTTTTGTTGATTTCTGCGCCTTTCAGACCGACACATCCGACTTAGGAGTGGCATTTTGAGCACCAGGGTGCCTTCCCTCTCGATCCCCACTCACTTAGCCAGTCTATACAGGTTAGTCTGCTACTAGAGGCACTACGAAGAGGTGGAGTAGGGACTTGGTGGCTCTGTGTCACGCAATCCTGGCGCAAGTCATCACCTTTGATTCACTGGCACCTTTATCAAGAGCACCCTTGACTTCCGTTTCCAAGATGGTGGATCTAGTTCACGTTCTCTCCATCGCTGCAGGAAGTGCATTTGGGGTCTGATTAATTTCGGCTCTCCATTGCACTTTTCTGCGTTAAAACCAAAATGATGTTCTACTTAACATATCTGCGCCGATGAAGCGAAGTTGTACGCACGGCAATATTCCTTTTTGACAAATCAAGTGTTATGAATGCGACCTTCCACCGGCTAGAGTTGATCTGCGCTTTACGTCACACTGAGTGCTGTTCATGACCGTTGTTTGGATTGCTTGACGCAAGTTATTTACATGTTACAACTCATTAATGTGAATTGCTTCGTCAAGTCAGCCGCAGTTTTATCTCTTTAGTGAATTTGCACCGTGTTTCGTTCGTTGTAGGCTGCATTCACTAGAGTAATCAGGAATATATAGGCGCTGCCATTGTTCTGTGTGTGCTACGTCATCATAATGGCTTATCGTATATCCCAGATCGGTCACATGCTAATCTTACGGTCTGTTGTTTGATGCGCGACAGGGATAATCTGACGACTAACTGTGTTTTATATGTTCGGATTTGGAGTCAAAAATGATGTCTTAACATCATCTAGCGCTACACATTTAAAATAAATGACGATTATCATGTTATGGTGAATAGGCGGCAAGAAGCATTGAAGGCTATGTATGAAAGTGTTCCTTGTTGCAGTTTCCTCATATTCCAAGTCCGGCTTGTTGCAGGAGCTACTGAGTTAGGTGTTCTGTGCACACCGTGGGCTGTGTGTCTCATCCGTTTTGATCATGTTTTGATATTCCAAATGCTTGTTTTTGTTGTTGTTCTTGTTGTTGCGTTCGCCAGCTTTCATCTCTGCCGAAGTCATTAGAGACTAAGAACTGAATTTTGCGTGTTAATCCATTTTTCCCTGGCAGATGTGTGCACAGGGGTCCCTCACCGCACAGGTTGATAACTACAACTTCGGAGGTACTCATGTTTTTTTTTTTTCCATCGATGAGTAACTAACGTTTCAAGCCGGGTCTCGCTGCCTCAGACCAGGGGTGGTTGCCGCAGAGAGAAATCATAATAAAAATCCCAATCCAAAACAATAGTTTAAGATGAATGATAATATCGTATGACACAGTTGGCTGTGTTCACTTTCTGCGCGGTTTCGCCTTATGTCTTTTGGCGTGTGCTGAGACTGCTATGATGGTGACTACAGCTACCTTTCTTGTTTGGGAGATGTGATAGTAATTCGGATGATTCCACTGGCACGGACAGATGAGCAATGATGGATTTTTAATTCGTTTGCAGTGATACCGGGGCCTCCATAACCAAAGAAGCAAAGAACTCTTGACTTCCGGATATGTGATATAAAATGATCATCATTATACATTCTGAAGTTAATACTGTCCCCAGTTATGTAAATGTGATATAAAATGATCATCATTATACATTCTGAAGTTAATACTGTCCCCAGTTATGTAAATGTGATATAAAATGATCATCATTATACATTCTGAAGTTAATACTGTCCCCAGTTATGTAAATGTGATATAAAATGATCATCATTATACATTCTGAAGTTAATACTGTCCCCAGTTATGTAAATGTGATATAAAATGATCATCATTATACATTCTGAAGTTAATACTGTCCCCAGTTATGTAAGTGTGATATAAAATGATCATCATTATACATTCTGAAGTTAATACTGTCCCCAGTTATGTAAATGTGATATAAAATGATCATCATTATACATTCTGAAGTTAATACTGTCCCCAGTTATGTAAATGTGATATAAAATGATCATCATTATACATTCTGAAGTTAATACTGTCCCCAGTTATGTAAATGTGATATAAAATGATCATCATTATACATTCTGAAGTTAATACTGTCCCCAGTTATGTAAATGTGATATAAGATGATCATCATTATACATTCTGAAGTTAATACTGTCCCCAGTTATGTAAATGTGATAAAAAATGATCATCATTATACATTCTGAAGTTAATACTGTCCCCAGTTATGTAAATGTGATATAAAATGATCATCATTATACATTCTGAAGTTAATACTGTCCCCAGTTATGTAAATGTGATATAAAATGATCATCATTATACATTCTGAAGTTAATACTGTCCCCAGTTATGTAAATGTGATATAAATGATCATCATTATACATTCTGAAGTTAATACTGTCCCCAGTTATGTAAATGTGATATAAAATGATCATCATTATACATTCTGAAGTTAATACTGTCCCCAGTTATGTAAATGTGATATAAAATGATCATCATTATACATTCTGAAGTTAATACTGTCCCCAGTTATGTAAGTGTGATATAAAATGATCATCATTATACATTCTGAAGTTAATACTGTCCCCAGTTATGTAAATGTGATATAAAATGATCATCATTATACATTCTGAAGTTAATACTGTCCCCAGTTATGTAAGTGTGATATAAATGATCATCATTATACATTCTGAAGTTAATACTGTCCCCAGTTATGTAAATGTGATATAAAATGATCATCATTATACATTCTGAAGTTAATACTGTCCCCAGTTATGTAAATGTGACATAAGATGATCATCATTATACATTCTGAAGTTAATACTGTCCCCAGTTATGTAAATGTGACATAAGATGATCATCATTATACATTCTGAAGTTAATACTGTCCCCAGTTATGTAAATGTGACATAAAATGATCATCATTATACATTCTGAAGTTAATACTGTCCCCAGTTATGTAAATGTGATATAAAATGATCATCATTATACATTCTGAAGTTAATACTGTCCCCAGTTATGTAAGTGTGATATAAATGATCATCATTATACATTCTGAAGTTAATACTGTCCCCAGTTATGTAAGTGTGATATAAGATGATCATCATTATACATTCTGAAGTTAATACTGTCCCCAGTTATGTAAGTGTGATATAAAATGATCATCATTATACATTCTGAAGTTAATACTGTCCCCAGTTATGTAAATGTGATATAAAATGATCATCATTATACATTCTGAAGTTAATACTGTCCCCAGTTATGTAAATGTGATATAAGATGATCATCATTATACATTCTGAAGTTAATACTGTCCCCAGTTATGTAAATGTGATATAAAATGATCATCATTATACATTCTGAAGTTAATACTGTCCCCAGTTATGTAAATGTGATATAAATGATCATCATTATACATTCTGAAGTTAATACTGTCCCCAGTTATGTAAATGTGATATAAGATGATCATCATTATACATTCTGAAGTTAATACTGTCCCCAGTTATGTAAATGTGATATAAGATGATCATCATTATACATTCTGAAGTTAATACTGTCCCCAGTTATGTAAATGTGATATAAGATGATCATCATTATACATTCTGAAGTTAATACTGTCCCCAGTTATGTAAATGTGATATAAAATGATCATCATTATACATTCTGAAGTTAATACTGTCCCCAGTTATGTAAATGTGATATAAGATGATCATCATTATACATTCTGAAGTTAATACTTTCCCAGTTATGTAAATGTGATATAAGATGATCATCATTATACATTCTGAAGTTAATACTGTCCCCAGTTATGTAAATGTGATATAAGATGATCATCATTATACATTCTGAAGTTAATACTGTCCCCAGTTATGTAAATGTGATATAAAATGATCATCATTATACATTCTGAAGTTAATACTGTCCCCAGTTATGTAAATGTGATATAAGATGATCATCATTATACATTCTGAAGTTAATACTGTCCCCAGTTATGTAAATGTGATATAAGATGATCATCATTATACATTCTGAAGTTAATACTGTCCCCAGTTATGTAAGTGTGATATAAGATGATCATCATTATACATTCTGAAGTTAATACTGTCCCCAGTTATGTAAATGTGATATAAGATGATCATCATTATACATTCTGAAGTTAATACTGTCCCCAGTTATGTAAATGTGATATAAGATGATCATCATTATACATTCTGAAGTTAATACTGTCCCCAGTTATGTAAGTGTGATATAAAATGATCATCATTATACATTCTGAAGTTAATACTGTCCCCAGTTATGTAAATGTGATATAAGATGATCATCATTATACATTCTGAAGTTAATACTGTCCCCAGTTATGTAAGTGTGATATAAGATGATCATCATTATACATTCTGAAGTTAATACTGTCCCCAGTTATGTAAATGTGATATAAAATGATCATCATTATACATTCTGAAGTTAATACTGTCCCCAGTTATGTAAATGTGATATAAGATGATCATCATTATACATTCTGAAGTTAATACTGTCCCCAGTTATGTAAATGTGATATAAGATGATCATCATTATACATTCTGAAGTTAATACTGTCCCCAGTTATGTAAATGTGATATAAGATGATCATCATTATACATTCTGAAGTTAATACTGTCCCCAGTTATGTAAATGTGATATAAGATGATCATCATTATACATTCTGAAGTTAATACTGTCCCCAGTTATGTAAATGTGATATAAGATGATCATCATTATACATTCTGAAGTTAATACTGTCCCCAGTTATGTAAATGTGATATAAGATGATCATCATTATACATTCTGAAGTTAATACTGTCCCCAGTTATGTAAATGTGATATAAGATGATCATCATTATACATTCTGAAGTTAATACTGTCCCCAGTTATGTAAGTGTGATATAAGATGATCATCATTATACATTCTGAAGTTAATACTGTCCCCAGTTATGTAAATGTGATATAAGATGATCATCATTATACATTCTGAAGTTAATACTGTCCCCAGTTATGTAAGTGTGATATAAGATGATCATCATTATACATTCTGAAGTTAATACTGTCCCCAGTTATGTAAGTGTGATATAAGATGATCATCATTATACATTCTGAAGTTAATACTGTCCCCAGTTATGTAAATGTGATATAAGATGATCATCATTATACATTCTGAAGTTAATACTGTCCCCAGTTATGTAAGTGTGATATAAGATGATCATCATTATACATTCTGAAGTTAATACTGTCCCCAGTTATGTAAGTGTGATATAAGATGATCATCATTATACATTCTGAAGTTAATACTGTCCCCAGTTATGTAAATGTGATATAAGATGATCATCATTATACATTCTGAAGTTAATACTGTCCCCAGTTATGTAAATGTGATATAAGATGATCATCATTATACATTCTGAAGTTAATACTGTCCCCAGTTATGTAAATGTGATATAAGATGATCATCATTATACATTCTGAAGTTAATACTGTCCCCAGTTATGTAAATGTGATATAAGATGATCATCATTATACATTCTGAAGTTAATACTGTCCCCAGTTATGTAAATGTGATATAAGATAAGGTATGGGAGCCTAGTGGATAACTAAGGACAAGAGGTCGGGTTTGATCCTGATCGAGAGTCTCCGGGTTCACCCAGACTTAATGGGTACCGGATTTATTCTTCTTGGAAAGTAAAGCTGCACGGTGTAATACCGACCACATTACCCAAAAATCATGTGCTGAAGGTCCGTAAACATTATGGTTACTAACACCAGTGTTCCTATATGGGGTTCTTTAATTTCTTTTTTTATAAGATAAGATAAGATAAGATAAGATAAGATAAGATAAGATAAGATAAGATAAGATAAGATAAGAAGAGATAACATAAAATAAGACAAGGCAATGTAAGATAAGATAAAATAAGACAAGTCAGGTAAGATAAGATAATATTAGATAAAAGATAAAATAAGATAATATAAGATAAAATAAGATAAGATAAGACAACGTAAAATAAGATAAGATACGATGAGACAATATAAGAAAGGCAAGATAAAATAGATAAGACAAGATAAGATAAAAATAAAATAAAATAAGACAAGATAAGATAAGATCGAAAGAGATAAGATAATATACGATAAAATAAGATCAGATCAGATCAGATCAGATAAGATAAGATCCAAGCTTGAGTTGATAGTTAATTCTGACTTCCTGCAATCAAATAGACGTAAAAACCTACCTTACAATCAAACAATGTGTGCTTTCCCCTTTACTTTTCATCACATATGCAAATTATATACAAGATATGCAAATTAGCATGCCCACTCAAAGGAAATATACCAACATGGATGATAACAAACGATAACACAAACGAGAACGAAATATACGTACCAGAAAACTACAGAAGAGAGGAAGAAATAAATGAAATACTATTTGCAGACGACCAAGTTCTGATACATGAAACAACTGAGGACCTACAAGAACATATCAACAGGCTAAACAACACTTGTAAACAATACAACATGAAAATCAACATAAGCAAAACCGAAGTAATGGCAATAGCGAGAAAGAAAGAAAAACTAAACATCATAATAGATAATACATCTTTGAAGCAAGTTGACAATTTTAAATATCTGGGTAGCACGTTAACACAAGACAATAACCAAGAGACAGAGATAGATATAAGGTGTAACAAAGCATGCCAAGTTATAGGCCAAGTATCAAGACTATTGAAAAACAAAGCAATAACTACGGAAGCAAAAAGGGCAATATACAAATCAATTTTTCTACCAACTCTGTGCTATCAGTGCCAGAGTTGGATGCTGACTCTAGAACAGTAAGAAAGATAACGACCACCGAAATGAAATGTGTCAGAAGAAAGACAGGACACAGCTTAAGGGACAGAGTAAGAATCACTGACCTGAGGAAGAAACTCGAAATTAAACCCGCCATCGAATACATAAAGAAACAACAGATAAATTGGTTCGGCCACATAACAAGACAAAAAGAACAAACAATGACTCAAAGAGCCATAAACAAACGCTACGAAAACGCCAGATTAAGAGGAAGACCGAGAAAGAGATGGATAAAGGGAATACTAGAGTCACTAGGAGGGATAACATCAGAAGAGGCCAACAGAAGAGCAAAGAATCGCAGATTGTTTCTCCCCTCGACGCCAACAGCAGCAGAGGAAGGATAGAAGAAGAAGAGAAGAAGAAGACAATCAAAAAAAAGAGTAAACAACAAAAACTAACAAGCCAATTATCCAGCTTTCCTAACAAAATCTTTAACCAAAACAAGAGAAATTGAAGACAAATCATCATGTGCCATACCGGTTGGCTGCGATCATATCCTTCCACAATCTTCTATCCACATGCATCGTATCAGTTCTGTTTTTGACTGTTTTCCATGCCATAACACCAAGCTTTCTAATATCTTCTGTCATTCGCGATCTCTCTTTCCCGTATTTTTTCCAGATGTAACCAAGATCACTTTATCTATCTTGGAAGTCACATTGATCGAGAAGGGGATACGAGCAAAGAAATTAGAATCAGACTGGCTAAAGCAGCAATGTCTTTCAGAAGCCTTGAAAAGTTGTGGAAATCAAAACTCATTAGCACAAACACAAAACTTAGGCTATTCAAATCAAATGTACTATCAACCCTTACGTATGCGTGTGAAAGCTGGAAAACAACAAGAGATATAGAAACAAAGTTGAACGCATTCGAAAATAAATGTCTAAGGAAAATACTTGGTATAGAATGGAACGAATTCAAAACAAACGAGGAAATTAGAGAAATCGCCAATCAACCACTAATATCTTCAGTAATAAAGAAAAGACGATGGTCATACGTTGGACATGTGATGAGAAGAGATAATAATCGAATAGCAAAGCAAGCCCTCATATGGGAAACAACAGGTAAAAGAAAAAGAGGAAGACCCAGGGAGACACTGAGAAGAACATTGATGAGAGAGGCAAGAGCAGCAGGAATCGGCTCCCTCAATGAGATAGAACTGCTTGCACAGAACAGAGACAGATGGCGAGATTTGATAAAATATCTTTAAAAGAAAACTGCTAGAACAAAAATTCATATAGGAGAAGGTGTATCTTGGTCTACGCCCTATGGGCCGGTTACGGCTCGAAAGGTCAATAGATAGATAGAACCAAGTATTCCAATTTCGATTTTCTCATGATGTGCCAGAAAAAAGTTGATTTGTTTCTTTCTGAGATTTCTTAAGAGCTTCCTTTTTGTGTTGGCCTCTTTGAGAATTTCCTCATTGGTCTTTTTAGCTGTCCCGAGAACTTTCAGCATTCTTCTGAGAAATCCCATCTCTGTGGCTTCTAATCGTCCTTTTATTTGTTTGTTTACTGTCAATGAGACTTCCATAGGTCAGAATTGGCTTTATACTGCACCGACGAACTCTATTTCTCAATTCTATTGACATAGATTTGTTTAACATAAGACATTTTTCGTTTTCTGAAATTAAAGACAAATCATCATCATCATGTGCCATATCGGTTGGCGTAGACGATCTTGTCCCTCCACAACCTTCTATCTACAGTGCATCATATCAGTTCTGTTGTTGACTGTTTTCCATGCCATGACACCAAGCTATCCAGTATTTTCTCTCTCTGTCGTCCGCAATCTCTCTTTCCTTCTATTTTGCCAGTTGTAACCAAGTATTCCAACTTTCCTCTTCTCATGATGTGCCCGAAGAATGTTGATTGCTTCTTTCTGACATTTTTTAAAGAGCTGCCTTTTTGTGTTGGCCTCTTTGAGAACTTCCTCATTTGTCTTATTAGCTGTCCAGGGAACTTTCAACATTCTTCTGAGAAATCCCATCTCTGTGAAATATTAAAATGTTAAAATCTAAAAGTAAATGTAACACATTTCAATGTGATAATCTATCTGCAAGTTAAATATCTTAAAGTCATGTATTACAGTACTAAAAGTAAATGTAACACATTTCAATGTGATAATCTATCGGCAAGTTAAATATCTTAAAGTCATGTATTACAGTACTAAAAGTAAATGTAACACATTTCAATGTGATAATCTATCTGCAAGTTAAATATCTTAAAGTCATGTATTACAGTACTAAAATTAAATGGAACAAGCAAAGGGAGGCCATCATCAGTTGTAGTGCATGAGTTGTGGTGCCTGAGTTGTGGTACATGAGTTGTGGTGCATGAGTTATAGTGCATTAGTTTTGGTGAATGAGTTGTGGTGCATGAGTTGTGGTGCATGAATTGTGGTGCATGAGTTGTGGTGCATGAGTTGTGATGCATGAGTAGTGGTGCATTAGTTGTGGTGCATGAGTTGTGGTGCATGCGTTGTGGTGCATGAGTAGTGATGCATGAGTTGTGGTGCATTGTCTCCTCTAATTGTCTTTTCATTTGTTTGTCTATTGTCCATGATTCGCTTCCATAGGTCAGAATTGGTTCTATATAGCATCGATGAACTTTCTCATTTTTATTGACATAGATTTGTTGCATAAGATATGTTTAAGACAAATAACAAGCGAAATAGAAGGATTCATTCATTCTTACCTTTAACAGACTGTCCTTCATAATAAACCCAAACTTTGTAAACTCCTGGACCTCGGGGTTTGAAATGAATCCTGTACAGGCCAGGTTTGTCTTTCACAATCTTGCACGGGTAACGATGTTCACCAAACGAGACTTCTGCACCAATCTGACCATCTCCCACATGGGTGCAATCAGCTACAAACATACAACCATATTTAACCTAGGTTACGATACTTTCGTAAAATTTGCTCGAAAGGAATTTTATTGTTGTTGTTTTTTTTTTTGCAGCAAGTAAACAAATTCCCCCTTTTTATACCTTCCTAATTTTTGCTTCTGGTGACCCCTGAGTGTTTAATTTGTTTTCTTTGATGATGGATTTTTTTTTTTAAACACAACGTGCGCTTCGTAAAATTTACGAAGAAAAACGCGGTTTTCTTTTTCTTAGAAATGTTTCCCAATTTTCATTTTTTTTTTTACTCTCATGATGTGGGGAAGCTCCTCGGCTGTTGGCGAGATATCAAATAAACCTTTGTAGCATGGGATAGGCTGCAATAGACGCTAAGATGAAGCTAAACATACAGGCTTGAATGGTGGACTGACAGCCGCCGAAGTGTGAATAGACAACGAAACACCTCTGGTAGCCACGGCAACATGCGTTTGAATTTCAGGCCATAAATCATAATGTAAGCCAGGAAGTGATTACCGCAACTAATTCCCATGTCTCTCCTAGTGTAAACACACAACTGTGTAACAAAAGCTCAAAAAAGATGCTATTTTTTGTAACTTTGAATGTAAGATTTAGGTTTGTAAACACGGAGAATAACAAAAATGACAGTCATGAAAATACACACTTTCATTAATGGATGTTTGCGCATAATTTTTTTTCCAAATCATTCTGCGATTCATGGTGACGTCAAGATATGTTGGGTTTTTGGTCAATAGGGAGTGTATGGTCTTTTATCTTCAAGTTTCCAGAGAGTGTGTTTCTTGATAGGCTGAAAATTGTAAATGTAGTTTTTTTTTCCTTAATTGGTAAGAACCAGGTGTTCGTCCATTTTTTCAAGTTCACCTAGGGCATTTTTGCATCCTGGATCCAGCCACCGACATACTTTCCTCGCGAGCCCATAAAGACAGATAATCTGCATATATTGCAGATGTTTGCGCAGAATAAAAGGATGGAAATGGCAGGATGTAATCACTAACATAGAATTATGGAAATGTACCAGTAAAATACCAGTGGATAAAGAGATACAGCGAAGACGATAGCGCTAGATAGGACTCACAGTGTGGAAGGCAACTGAGAGTATTACACAACAAGACCTTTTTGGAATCCCCAAGGAAAAAGACAAAGAGGAAAACCAAAATATTCTTGGAGAAGACAGACAGAAGCAGAGATGAAGATAACGGGGATGACAATGGATGATCTCAAAATAATGGCAAGAAACAGAACAGCTTGAATAGTGTTTGTTAAAGACCTATGCTCCACAGGGAGCTGAAAGTGTTTGTTGAAGACCAATGCTCTAGCATAGCTGAAAGTGTTTGTTGAAGATCAATGCTCTAGAAGGAGCTGAAAGTGTTTTTGAAGACCTGTGCTCTAGAGGGAGTTGAAAATGTTTGTTGAAGACCTAAGCTCCACATGGAGTTGAACGTGTTTGTTAAAGGCCTAAGCTCCACAGGGAGTTGAAAGTGTCTGTTGAAGTCTTAAGCTCAACTGGGAGTTGAAAGTGTTTGTTGAAGACCTAAGCTCCACAGAGAGTTGAACATGTTTATTAAAGACCTAAGCTCCACAGGGAGTTGAAAGTGTCTGTTAAAGTCTTAAGCTCAACAGGGAGTTGAAAGTGTTTGTTGAAGACTTAAGCTCAACGGCGAGTTGAAAGTGTTTGTTGAAGACATAAGCTCAACAGAGAGTTGAAAGTGTTTATTGAAGACCTATGCACTATAGGGAGCTGAAAGTGTTTGTTGAAGACCTATTCTCCACAGGGAGTTGAACGTGTTTGTTAAAGACTTAAGCTCCACAGGGAGTTGAAAGTGTCTGTTGAAGACCTAAGCTCCACAGGGAGTTGAAAGTGTTTGTAGAAGACCTAAGCTCTACACGGAGTTGAAAGTGTTTGTTAAATACATAAGCTCCACAGGAAGTTGAAAGTGTTTGTTGAAGACCTAAGCTCCGCAGGAAGCTGAAAGTGTTTGTTGAAGACCTATTCTCCACAGGGAGCTGAAAGTGTTTGTTGAAGACCTATTCTCCAAAGGGAGCTGAAAGTGTTTGTTGAAGACCTATTCTCCACAGGGAGCTGAAAGTGTTTGTTGAAGACCTATTCTCCACAGGAAACTGAAAGTGTTTGTTGAAGACCTATTCTCCACAGGGAGCTGAAAGTGTTTGTTGAAGACCTATTCTCCACAGGGAGCTGAAAGTGTTTGTTGAAGACCTATTCTCCACAGGGAGCTGAAAGTGTTTGTTGAAGACCTATTCTCCACAGGGAGCTGAAAGTGTTTGTTGAAGACCTATTCTCCACAGGGAGCTGAAAGTGTTTGTTGAAGACCTATTCTCCACAGGGAGCTGAAAGTGTTTGTTGAAGACCTATTCTCCACAGGGAGCTGAAAGTGTTTGTTGAAGACCTATTCTCCACAGGGAGCTGAAAGTGTTTGTTGAAGACCTATTCTCCACAGGCAGCTGAAAGTGTTTGTTGAAGACCTATTCTCCACAGAGAGCTGAAAGTGTTTGTTGAAGACCTATGCTCCACAGGGAGTTGAAAGATAGAAGAAGATTTAAGATTAGCCATTGGATAACAATCAATTAGAAGATATTAACATATTAAATAATCATGAAGATACAGACTTTCATTAATGGATGCTTACGCAGAATAAAAGGATGGAAATGACAGGACAGAATCACTAACATAGAATTATGGAAATGTACCAGTCAAATACGGGAGCCGCGATAGCTCAGTGGTTAGTGAACTGGACTACAAAGGACAAGAGGTAGGGTTCGATCCAAACCGACGGCTTCCGGGTTCACCCAGCCTTTAATGGATGCCGGATTTTTTCTGGGAAAGTAAAGCGGCACGGGCGTAATACCGACCACATTACCCCAAAAATCAAGTGCCGAAGGTGTGTAAAATTTATGGTCACTAAAACCATATTCCTTATACGCCACTTGGCGTGACGGGGTATTTTACTTTTTTTTTTTTTTACCAGTGGATAAAGAGATACAGCGAAGACGATGGCGCTGGATAGGACACACACTACGGAAGTCAACTTGGAGTATTACACAACAGGCCCTTTTCTGGAGTCCCCAGGGGAAAAGACAAAGAGGAAGACCAAAGAATTCTTTGAGAAGACAGACAGAAGCAGAGATGAAGATGATGGGGAAGACATGAAATGATCTTAAAAAAAATGGCAAGAAACAGAACGACTTGGAAAGTGTTTGTTGAAGACCTATGCTCCACAGGCAGCTGAAAGGTAGAAGAACATATGAAATAGACAATAGATAGCTAACCAATGATTTCTGGGTTTGTGCAAACAGTTCCTTCCTGCATGCCGTAGACAGTGATGTCCGAGGAGTCTGTGACATGACAAATAAATGGCCACCCAGTTATGTAGTCCAGCTCCCAGTCACCTGTAGTATAATCAAGCAATTAAATCCTTCAAGTAAAGTAACACATTTCAATGTAATAATCTATTCTTAAGGGCAGTATCTTAAAGTCATGTATTACAGTACTAAAGTAAATGTAACACATTTCAATGTACATTAATAATATATTCTTAAGGGTAGTATCTTAAAGTCATGTATTACAGTACTAAAGTAAATGTAACACATTTCAATGTAATAATCTATTCTTAAGTGAAGTATCTTAAAGTCATGTATCACAGTGCTAAAGTAAATGTAACACATTTCAATGTAATAATCTATTCTTAAGTGAAGTATCAAAGTCATGTATCACAGTGCTAAAGTAAATGTAAAACATTTCAATGTAACAATATATCCTTAAGTGGAGTATCTTAAAGTCATGTATTACAGTACTAAAAGTAAATGTAACACATTTCAATGTGATAATCTAACTGCAAGTTAAATATCTTAAAGCCATGTATTACAGTAAAAGTAAAAAGTAAAGTACCCCCGTCACGCCAAGTGGCGTACAGGGAAATATTGTAAATGTAACACATTTCAATGTGATAATGTATCTGCAAGTTAAATATCTTAAAGTCATGTATTACAGTACTAAAAGTAAATGTAACACATTTCAATGTGATAATCTATCGGCAAGTTAAATATCTTAAAGTCATGTATTACAGTATTAAAAGTAAATGTAACACATTTCAATGTGATAATCTATCTGCAAGTTAAATATCTTAAAGTCATGTATTACAGTACTAAAATTAAATGGAACAAGCAAAGGGAGGCCATCATCAGTTGTAGTGCATGAGTAGTGCATGAGTTGTGGTGCATGAGTTATGAGTTGTGTGGTGAATGAGTTGTGGTGCATGAATTGTGATGCATGAATTGTGGTGCATGAGTTGTGGTGCATGAGTTGTGGTGCATGAGTAGTGGTGTATTAGTTGTGGTGCATGAGTTGTGGTGCATGCGTTGTGGTGCATGAGTTATGATGCATGAGTTGTGGTGCATGAATTGTGGTGCATGAGTGTGGTGCATGAGTTATGGTGCATTAGTTGTGGTGAATGAGTTGTGGTGCATGAGTTGTGGTGAATGAGTTGTGGTGCATGAGTTGTGGTACATGAGTTGTAGTGCATAAGTTGTAGTGTATAAGTTGTGGTGTATGAGTTGTGGTACATGAGTTGTGGTGAATGAGTTGTGGTGCATGAGTTGTGGTGCATGAGTTGTAGCGTATATGAAGTGTGGTGCATTAGTTATGGTGCATGCATTGTGGGGCTGGAGTTGTGGTGCATGACAAATGTGTTAATAACAAAGTTTTCTCATGGCCATCGGCGTATTTCTTTTCCAGAGACAATCCCACCGCCTATAGTATTCCATACCACCAAAGCAAATTAATGTTGACAATTTCGACTTCCGTGGAGCCTTAATCGGCGGTACAGGTGATGATTCCAAACGACTTCCATCGAAAATAAAGTAAGGTTCCTCGCTCCAGTTGCCGTCAAGAAACACATTGGAAACAAAAACAAAGCAACTGAAACGATTTACACAACCATGCTGGTCACTTACATAAGACTTGTCAAGGAGTGGACGATACAGATTATTGATGGGCAATCGCAGAAGAACAAATCAAAAGACGATTAGAGGCCACAGAGATGGGATTTCTCAGAAGAATGTTGAAAGTTCCCTGGACAGCTAAAAAGACCAATGAGGAAATTCTCAAAGAGGCCAACACAAAAAGGGAGCTCCTAAAAAACGTCAGAAAGAAACATTCAACATTTTTTCGGGCACATCATGAGAAGAGGAAAGTTGGAATACGTGTTTACAACTGGCAAAATAAGAGGAAAGAGAGATCGCGGACGACAAAGAGAGAAAATACTGGATAGCTTGGTGTCATGGCATGGAAAACAGTCAACAACAGAACTGATACGACGCGCTGTAGATAGAAGATTGTGGATGGACATGATCGCCTATGCCAACCGATATGGCACATGATAATGATGATGAATCACAGAAGAAAAAGACAAATTAAAACTATCATCATGTGCTATACCGGTTGGCGTAGGCGATCATGTCCTTCTACAATCTTCTATTCACTGAGCATAACATCAATTCTATTGATAGCCGTTTTCCATGCCATGACACCAAGCGATCTAGCATTTTCTCTCTTTATCGTCCGCGATCTCTCTTTCCCTGTATTTTGTTAGTTGTAACCAAGTATTCCAACTTTACTCTTAGCATAATGTGTCCGATAAATGATTGTTTCTTTCTGATGTTTTTTTTTAGGAGCTCCCTTTTTTCTGTTGGCCTCTTTGAGAATGCCATCACTGGTGATTTTATCTGCCTAGGGAACTTTCAACATTCTTCTGATAAATTCCATCTCTGCGGCGTCTAATTGTTTTTTCTTTTGATTTTTTGCTGTCCATTATTTGCTTCCATAGGTCACAATTGGCTTTCTATCTTCTTCTTCTACCTTTTAGCTCCCAGTGGAGCATAGGTCTTCAACAAACACTTTCCAAGTCGTTATGTTTTTTGCCATTCTCTTAAGATCATTCCATGTTTTTCCCATCATCTTCATCTCTGCTTCAATCTGTCTTCTCCCACAATTCCTTGGTCTTCCTCTTTGTCTTTTCCCCGGGGATTCTAAAAAAGTGCCTGTTGTGTAATACTCTCAGTTGGCTTCCGTAGTGTGTGTCCTATCCAGCGCCATCGTCTTCGCTGTATCTCTTTATCCACTGGTATTTGACTGGTACATTTCCATAATTCTATGTTAGTGATTTTGTCCTGCCATTCCCATCCTTTTATTCTGCGTAAGCATCCATTAATGTAACTCTGTATCTTCATGATTGTCAGTTTTGTTGTTCTCCATGTTTAACGTCCATATAATAGAACAGCCTTAACATTTGAGTTGAAAATTTTATTTTTGTATTGTATAATTGGCTTTTTATATCACCGATGAACTCTCTTTCTCACTTCTAGTGATTTAGACTTGTTGTATAAGATGTTTTTCATTTCATCTGAAATACTATTTTGGGCCTGAGCTATTCCTCTTTTTATTTCTGTAGCGAATCCTCCTTCTGATGTTATTTTTATTATTATATACTATAACCCTTGGAAACCACGATAACTCAGTGGTTAGTGAACTGGACTACAAAGGACAAGGGGTAGGGTTCGATCCCAACTGACGGCTTCCGGGTTCACCCAGCCTTAAATGGGTACCGGATTTTTGTCTGGGAAAGTAAAGCAGCACGGGCGTAATACCGACCACATTACACCCAAAAATCATGTGCTGAAGGTCTGTAAAATATAGGGTCACTAACATCATATATCCCTAAACGCCACTTGGCGTGATGGGGTATTTTACTTTTTTTTTTTACTATAACCCTTGTGTCTTGATCTAGTGTAGAGATATTGCGTATAAAAAGACTAATCAACCAACACAGAACTGGAGTCATCAGTCGCTGGACACTTCGAGACTTGCTGAGGAGGGGATCTGAGCACCTATGGACATGTTCGGAGTGCAATGATGATGACCCGCTAATAACTCAATAACTATAATTTAAAAATTGTTTTAAATAGTAAAGTACCCCCGTCACGCCAAGTGGCGTATAGGGTATGTGGTGCTAGTGACCATAAATTTTACAAACCTTCAGCACATGATTTTTAAGGTAATGTGGTCGGTATTACGCCCGTGCCGAATTTGCTTTCCCAAAAAAAAATGCGGTACCCATTAAAGGCTGAATGAACCGGAACCCGTCCATTGGGATCGAACCCTATCACTTGATCTTTGTAGTCCAGTTCACTAACCACTGAGCTATCGAGGCTTCAATAACTATAATCATCATCATCAAGTACCGGGCCTACTGGCGTAGGTGATCATGTCTCTCCACAACTTTTGATCTCGGCAGCTATAATTTATCATTTCTATTGTTGACCTTCTGCCAAGCCATTCTCTTAAGCTGTCAGGTATTTTTTCTCTTTGCTTCCCTCTATCTCTTCGTACCTCAATTTTCCCAGTTGTTACAATATATTCCATTTGTTCTCTTCTCATTACATGGCCAAAAAACGATAATTGTTTCTTCCTAATATTGGAAATTAGCTCTCTTTTGCTTTGACCTCTCTCAGAACATCTTCATTACTCTTCTTAGCTGTCCATGGTTTTCTCAACATTCTTCTGTTAACTTGCAGTTAAGCCACATTTCTACAGGCTCCAGTGATTTTCTTGTCTGTTGTCTTATTGTCCATGATTCACATCTATATATTAAGACTGGCTCTACATAACATTTAAGAAAATAACTATAATACATAACAGAGAAACATGGATATCTCAACTCACATGATGCCTTAACCTCACTGTAACCTTGACCTGGTTTCACTCTTGTAAAGAAGACGGCCTTCCTTCTCCTGGTATCAGGGTTCAGGAAATCCACATCTCTCTCTGTAAACAAAGGGAATAACATTGGTTACCCATCATGCTCTGGTAGTACCGGAAACGCAGTGTTAGTGCGTATGTATTTACAAATATATTGACATAATTATAGGTGAAATCAGGTACCTAGTTCTACCTGGCATGATTAGTTATATAGTTATAGTTATATAGTTATAGTTATATAGTTATAGTTATATATAGCTATAGTTATATATAGTTATAGTTATATATAGTTATAGTTATATATAGCTATAGTTATATATAGTTATAGTTATAGTTATAGTTATATAGTTATAGTTATATATAGTTATAGTTATATATAGTTATAGTTATATAGTTAAAGTTATATAGTTATAGTTATATAGTTATAGTTATATAGTTATAGTTATATATAGTTATAGTTATATATAGCTATAGTTATATATAGTTATAGTTATATAGTTATAGTTATATTTAGTTATAGTTATATATAGTTATAGTTATATAGTTATAGTTATATAGTTATAGTTATATATAGTTAAAGTTATATAGTTACAGCTATATAGTTATAGTTATATAGTTAAAGTTATATAATTACAGCTATATAGTTATAGTTATATAGTTATAGTTATATAGTTATAGTTATATAGTTATAGTTATATAGTTATAGTTATATAGTTACAGTTATATAATTATAGTTATATAATTATAGTTATATAGTTACAGTTATATAGTTATATAGCTATATAGTTATATAATTATAATTATATAGTTACAACTATATAGTTATAGTTAATAGTTAAAGCTATATAGTTACAGCTATATAGTTATAGCTATATAGTTAAAGCTATATACATGTAGTTATATCTATATAGTTATAGTTATATAGTTAAAGCTATATAGTTACAGCTATATAGTTAAAGCTATATAGTTACAGCTATATAGTTATAGCTATATAGTTAAAGCTATATAGTTACATCTATATAGTTATAGTTATATAGTTAAAGCTATATAGTTACAGCTTATATAGTTATAGTTATATAGTTAAAGCTATATAGTTACAGCTATATAGTTATAGTTATATAGTTAAAGTTATATAGTTACAGCTATATAGTTATAGTTATATAGTTATAGTTATATAGTTACAGCTATATAGTTATAGTTATAGTTATAGTTATATAATTATAGTTACAGCTATAGTTAGTCGAAGGTCCCAGTATCACTGCAAACGAATTAAAATCCATAATTGCTCAACCTCCCCTGCCAGTGGAATCATCCGAATTAACATCCCATCGAACATCCAAACATAGAAAGGCAGCTGCAGTCCCTATCGTAGCAAACACAGCGCACGTCAAAAGACATAAGGCAGCAAGCCGGACCTAGAATATGAGGAGACTGCGGCAAGAAACACTTTTTTTTCAGACAGAGCCTCAACTGTTCTTGTCGCCTATCCGTCATATTGACCGGAAGTTCTGGGGTGAATGATAGATGGCAGATACCATGTTTAAGTGCATACCTTTCATATTGTCAAGAGTTTTCATTAATTTCTAATGGGTTTTCCTTAATTTGTGAGGGTTTTCCTTAATTTGCAAGGGTTTTCCTTACTTTGTAAGGGCTGTCCTTAATTTTTAGGGGATTTCCTTAATTTGTAAGAGCTTTCCTTAATTTGAAAGGGTTTTCCTTAATTTGTAAGGGCTTGCCTTAATTTTTAGGGGTTTTCTTTAATTTGTAAGGGTTTTCCTTAATTTGTAAGTTTTCATTAATTTGTAAGGGTTTCCTTAATTTGTAAGGGTTTTCCTTAATTTGTAAGGGATTTCCTTAATTTGTAAGGGTTTTCCTTAATTTGTAAAGGTTTTCCTTACTTTGTAAGGGTCTTCCTTAATTTGTAAGTAAAAAAAAAAATACCCCTGTCACAACAAGTGACGTATAGGGAATATGGTGTTAGTGACTATACATTTTACAGACGTTCGGCACATGATTTTTGGGGTAATGTGGTCGGTATTACGCCCGTGCCGCTTTACTTTCCCAGAAAAAAATCCTGTACCCATTAAAGGCTGGGTGAACCGGAAGCCGTCGGTTGGGATCGAACTCTACCTCTTGTCCTTTGTAGTCCAATTCACTAACCACTGAGCTATCGCGATGTGTTACATATCGGAGTAAACAAATAAATAATATGTGACAGTTAATAAGTACATAGCAGCAGTAGTAGTAGTAGTAGCCTCCGTCGGTCATAGTTGACTACGGATTTTCCAGCGCCCCTAAAAATTTTATTTTTTTCTTTTCTCTCTCTGTGTATTCTCTTTTTTTTTATAATCTGTCTGTTTCTTGTTTGGTAACATGTCTACTAGCTGTTTTTATGGACATTAGTCCAGAAAATTGAAGTCTTTGAAATGTGGATTTATAGAAGAATATGTAGAATTGGATGGAAGGAAAAGAAAACAAACGATGAAGTCTTAAACAACTAAAAATGAAAAGAGAACTTCTGAACACAATTAGACCAAGACAGATGAAATTTTTGGGGCATGTTAAAAGACACAACAACCTAATAAAAGTAATATTGGAAGAACAAATACAAGTTAAAAGAGGCAGAGGCAGACCAAGACTAACATGGATGAGTAACATCAAAAGATGGACATATATCAATCTATGACAATCTGCATCATCAACGCAAGAATCAGAGTGGAATGGCGCTCCATGGTAGCCAACCTTCGTTGCGGAGACGGCACTCACTGATGATGATGATGATGATGATGATGATGATGATGATGATGATGATGAGCGACACAATGCATCCAGGCCTGTGTCATGGGTGAATGCTAAGAAGAATAAAAGCGTTCTGTTAGCAACCATATGTCCTTCTAATAAGACTGACCTCTGACCTCTGCCCTATTAAAGTGGACGTTGATCTCATAAGCTCCCGGCGCGTGCGGTCTGAACGTGATCTTTTTGTAGGTCGAGGTCGTTGGGGAAGATATCTGTACTTGAACAGGTCGGCCTTCATGTGTGATGTCAACACCAAGGTCACCTGGTCCAGCTCTCGTGCAATCAACTGTCAAGTGGAATTCACAGACGATATAGGTATCAATGATTGTATAAACAAATAAGAAAATCGATCTTAGAATACAGCTTGTTACACACTCGAAACCCTCATAGGTGCTGTAATCATTTCAAAAAAGTTAGTTTTACAAGCGCTGGAAGCACAGTATGTCTTTCTTAATTCTCTGAACTCCGGTCAAGGTAAAGGACGCCCACAATAGATCTCCACCCATCATAGGGTACCCACAAGAGATCTGCACTCAACATAGGGTACCCAAAAGAGATCCCCACCCAACATAGGGTATCCGCAATAGATCTCCACCCATCATAGGGTACCCAAAAGAGATCCCCACCCAACATAGGGTATCCGCAATAGATCTGCACCCATCATAGGGTACCCACAATAGATCTCCACCCATCATAGGGTACCCACAATAGATCTCCACCCAGCATAGGGTACCCACAAGAGATCTGCACTCAACATAGGGTACCCAAAAGAGATCCCCACCCAACATAGAGTATCCGCAATAGATCTCCACCCATCATAGGGTACCCAAAAGAGATCCCCACCCAACATAGGGTATCCGCAATAGATCTCCACCCATCATAGGGTACCCACAATAGATCTCCACCCATCATAGGGTACCCACAATAGATCTCCACCCATCATAGGGTACCCACAAGAGATCTGCACTCAACATAGGGTACCCAAAAGAGATCCCCACCCAACATAGGGTATCCGCAATAGATCTCCACCCATCATAGGGTACCCACAATAGATCTCCACCCATCATAGGGTACCCACAAGAGATCTGCACTCAACATAGGGTACCCAAAGAGATCCCCACCCAACATAGGGTATCCGCAATAGATCTCCACCCATCATAGGGTACCCACAATAGATCTCCACCCATCATAGGGCACCCATAGGAGATCTCCACCCGACATAGGGCACCCACAAGAGATCTCCACCCAATCCGGTTTGGAGCAAGCATGGACAACTCTCGCCAGGACCTGCCAGCTTCTTTCATTTCATCATGAATGGTTCGTCGCCATGTGCCCAATGTCTGTCTCGTCTTTGTTTTTCGGGTGGTGCCCATGTTAATGATAGGCACGGATGCCTGGTTTTTCCCATTCGTAGAGCGTGGCCTAGCCATATCCAACGTCTTCTTTTCACTTCTTGAATGGTGTTGTTAAATGCTTAATCTTCTAGCGACTTCTTTATTCGTTGTGTGTTGATCCAAACGGGTGTTTAGAATCCTGTTTGAACAACGACTTTACCTTCAAATTCTATAGGTCGCCTTTCTATCTTATGGTTCATTCTCGTTTCTGCTGCATGTAGGGATATGGGTGGTACATATGACTTGTAAATTCTAAACTTGGTGGTGAGCTCATCATCAAGTACTAGGCCTGCTGGCATAAGTGATCATGTCTCTCCCCAACTTTCGATCTCGACAGTTATTTATCATTTCTGTTATTGACCTTCTGCCAAGCCATTCTCTTAAGCTGTCTGGTATATTTTCTCTTTGCTTCCCTCTATCTCTTCGTCCCTCAATTTCCCAGTTGTCACAATATATTCCAGCTGTTCCCTTCTCATTACATGACCAAAAAATGATGATTGTTTCTTCCTAATATTGGAAATTCGCTCTCTTTTTGCTATGGCCTCTTTCAGAACGTTTTCATTACTCTTCTTAGCTGTCCATGGTATTCTCAACATTCGTCTGTAAAACTACTTTTCTACAGACTCCAGTGATTTTCGTGTATATTGACCTATTGTCCATGATTTACATCCATATGTTAAGACTGGATCATTTAAGAACTCCTTTTCTTGTTTCTATTGTCAAAAATGGATTGCATAGTATCTTCCTCATTTTTTGGAAAGCTGCATTTGCCTGACCCATTGCAACACTACTCACAAAATGTGAAAATTGTAGCTAAAATAAAATATTTATGTGTGAATGATATTTGAGCACAATAATGCTTGTGAGAGAATGATCAAAGACTGGCAAACGTTTCAGAGGAAACAATTTTAATTTTTAACCACAAAAGATTTTACATTTTAAGACAAAGCTTCTTCTTATCACCCATTCAATTGTTATCTTCCATCATTGAGTGCCGTCTCCGCATCGAAGGTTGGCTACCATGGAGCGCCATTCCACTCTGTCTCTTGCTTTGATGGTGCAGATTGTCAGAGGCTGACTTGTCCATCTTTTGATGTTACTCGTCCATGTTAGTCTTGGTCTGCCTCTTTTACCTTGTATTTTCCTTCCAATATTACTTTTATTAGGCTGTTGTGTCTTTTAACATGCCCCAAAAATTGTATGTGTCTTGTTTGGATTGTGTTTAGTAGTTCTCTTTTCATTTTTAGTTGTTTTAAAACTTCATCGTTTGTTTTCTTTTCCTTCCATCCAATTCTACATATTCTTCTATAGATCAACATTTCAAAGGCTTCAATTTTCTGTTTTGCTTTCTGGTCTAATGTCTATGTTTCTGCTCCATACAGGAATATTGAGAAGATTTCTTTATTCTTATTGTCTTTATTCGATCCAATTTTTAGCACCCGATATTTAGCACATCTCTCTTTCGTGTCATAATTTCATCTATTGTTCCTCCTTTTATTTCTCCTTGATTTACCTGTTCGCTCATCCTAGATGTAGTTTATGGTTATGGAAGGCCCCGGTATCACTGCAAACGAATTAAAATTCATAATTGCTCAACCGCCAGTGGAATCATCCGAATTACTATCTCATCTCCGAAAAAAAGAAAGGTAGCTGTAGTCCCCATCATAGCAGTCTCAGCACACGCCAAAAGACATAAGGCGAAACTGCACAGAAAGTGAACACAGCCATCTGTTCTCCATCATACGATATCATCATTCATCGTAAACAATCGAAATATCGAAACATGACCAAAACTGATGAAACCCACAGCTCACGGTGTGCACAGACCACTGAACTCAGTAGCTCCTGCAACAAGCTGGACTTGGAATATGAGGAAACTGCAAGAAGGAACACTTTTCAGACATAGCCTTTAATTATTCCTGCTGCCTATCCACCATATTGACCGGAAGTTCACGTCCTCTTGAAAATGATGATCGTCATATTTTTTTTAATGTATAGCTTGATGATGTTAGGACATCGTTTAGTTTATCTTTATTTCGTTGTTCGTTTGTGCTGTTATCGTTTTCTGACGAAATCCGCATGTATGTTGGCCGAAACGTTCAGAATATTTTGTTGTGTTTCTTTTATTATAAAGCTGTCACCATGTCTTGTAGGAGTGTACATTTCACCCCACCACTTGCTCCTGCTTCCAGCTTTACCGCAGCACTATATTTATTTGCCTCTTCCCTTCTTCTAGTCACTTTGAATGTATAATAGAAGTACGCGTATTTTATCTTCAGAAGTACGTGTATTTTATCTTCAGAAGTACGCGTATTATATCTTCAGAAGTACGTGTATTTTATCTTCAGAAGTACGTGTATTATATCTTCAGAAGTACGTGTATTATATCTTCAGAAGTACGTGTATTTTATCTTCAGAAGTACGTGTATTTTATCTTCAGAAGTACGCGTATTATATCTTCAGAAGTACGTGTATTTTATCTTCAGAAGTACGCGTATTTTATCTTCAGAAGTACGTGTATTTTATCTTCAGAAGTACGCGTATTTTATCTTCAGAAGTACGCGTATTTTATCTTCAGAAGTACGTGTATTTTATCTTCAGAAGTACGTGTATTTTATCTTCAGAAGTACGTGTATTTTATCTTCAGAAGTACGCGTATTTTATCTTCAGAAGTACGTGTATTTTATCTTCAGAAGTACGTGTATTTTATCTTCAGAAGTACGTGTATTTTATCTTCAGAAGTACGCGTATTTTATCTTCAGAAGTACGCGTATTTTATCTTCAGAAGTACGTGTATTTTATCTTCAGAAGTACGTGTATTTTATCTTCAGAAGTACGCGTATTTTATCTTCAGAAGTACGCGTATTTTATCTTCAGAAGTACGTGTATTTTATCTTCAGAAGTACGTGTATTTTATCTTCAGAAGTACGCGTATTTTATCTTCAGAAGTACGCGTATTTTATCTTCAGAAGTACGTGTATTTTATCTTCAGAAGTACGTGTATTTTATCTTCAGAAGTACGCGTATTTTATCTTCAGAAGTACGTGTATTTTATCTTCAGAAGTACGCGTATTTTATCTTCAGAAGTACGCGTATTTTATCTTCAGAAGTACGCGTATTTATCTTCAGAAGTACGTGTATTTTATCTTCAGAAGTACGTGTATTTTATCTTCAGAAGTACGCGTATTTTATCTTCAGAAGTACGTGTATTTTATCTTCAGAAGTAGTCATATTATATCTTCAGAAGTACACGTATTATATCTTCAGAAGTACACGTAGTATATCTTCAGAAGTACACGTATTATATCTTCAGAAATACACATATTTATCTTCAAAAGTACACGTAGTATATCTTCAGAACTACACGTATTATATCTTCAGAAATTTGCATATTTATCTTCAAAAGTACACGTATTATATCTTCAGAAGTACACGTATTATATCTTCAGAAATACACGTATTATATCTTCAGAACTACACGTATTATATCTTCAGAAGTACACGTATTATATCTTCAGAAATACACGTATTATATCTTCAGAAGTACACGTATTATATCTTCAGAACTACACGTATTATATCTTCAGAAGTACACGTATTATATCTCCAGAAGTACACGTATTATATCTCCAGAAGTACACGTATTATATCTTCAGAAGTACACGTATTATATCTTCAGAAGTACACGTATTATATCTTCAGAAGTACACGTATTATATCTTCAGAAATACACGTATTACATCTTCAAAAGTACACGTAGTATATCTTCAGAACTACACGTATTATATCTTCAGAAATTTGCATATTTTATCTTCAAAAGTACACGTATTATATCTTCAGAAGTACACGTATTATATCTTCAGAAATACACGTATTATATCTTCAGAACTACACGTATTATATCTTCAGAAGTACACGTATTATATCTTCAGAAATACACGTATTATATCTTCAGAAGTACACGTATTATATCTTCAGAACTACACGTATTATATCTTCAGAAGTACACGTATTATATCTCCAGAAGTACACGTATTATATCTCCAGAAGTACACGTATTATATCTTC
This sequence comes from Megaustenia siamemsis, assembly GCA_032433765.1. Lineage (NCBI taxonomy): Eukaryota > Metazoa > Mollusca > Gastropoda > Stylommatophora > Ariophantidae > Megaustenia > Megaustenia siamemsis. The sequence continues at coordinate 18,427,118 of JAVIAB010000049.1, forward strand.
AGAAGTACACGTATTATATCTTCAGAAGTACACGTATTATATCTTCAGAAGTACACGTATTATATCTTCATAAATACGTGTATTATATCTTTAGAAATAAGCATATTATATATTTAGAAATACGTGTATTATATCTTAAGAAATACGTGTATTATATCCTCAGAAATACGTGTATTATATCTTCAGAAGTACGCGTATTTTATCCTCATGGAAAGACACAAATGAACTAAAGTATGGAGGCGAAGGCGCGCCTCCCAGCAGCGGAGCTGGAAGCTGTCAGCGACCCACAGCTGATGGTTTCCACCAGGATCTGTGAACCAGAACCATCTAAACCATGCTCCACCTCTCCATGGTGCCTCTAGTAAACAAACTAACCTGTCTAGTCTGGCCAAGCGAGTAGGTATCGAAGAGGGAAGACAACCCGGTACTCAAAAATGCCGTGCAGAAGTCGGATGTGTTTGGTCGCAAGGCGCAAATATCACAGTTAAACTGCAAACCGGGAGCCGCGATAGCTCAGTGGTTAGGGAACTTGACTACAAAGTACAAGACGTAGGGTTCGATCCCAACCGACGGCCTCCGGGTTCACCCAGCCTCAAATGGGGTATTTTTTTCTGGGAAAGTAAATTCAGCACGGGCGTAATACCAACCACATTACCCCAAAAATCATGTGCTGAAGGTCTGTAAAATATAGGGTCACTAACACCATATTTCCTATATGCCACTTGGGCTCTTTACTTTTTTTTTTTTTTTTACTGCAAACCACAGCACAACGCAGACACGCCCATTTAACGTCCTCTTAAGGGCGGATGACGAAGAGGTGTACTCTTTTAGTCATCGGGCGAATACAAGCAAGCAAGTAAAGTATATATGACAAACAGCTATGCACACAATTTTTTGGGGGAGAGGGGGAGGGGTGAAAGGGGGCGGGGGGGGGGTTGAGCTTGCTTGTGTCCGCCCGATGACTAAAGGAGTACACCTCTTCATCATCCGCCCTTAAAAGGACGTTAAGTGGGCGTGTCCACGTTGTGTTGTGGTTTGCAGTATAGCTGTGATATTTGCGCATTTCGGCCCACCACATCCGACTTGACATTTTTGAGTACCGGGTTGTCTTCCCTCTTCGATCCCTACTCGCTTGGCCAGACTGGACAGGTTAGTCTGTTACTAGAGGCACCACGGAGAGGTGGAGCAGGGTCTGGATGGTTCTGGTTCACCGATCCTGGTGCAAGCCATCAGCTGTGGGTCGTTGACAACTTCCAGCTCCTGTGCTGGGAGGCGCGCCTTCGTCTCCTTGGGTTGAGCTGATTTTTGTTCAACTTAAAACCGTTGACATGTTCTGGAGTCGAGGTCTGACCTAACATTGACAATAAGGTGTTTATATCACTTTTAATCTGTGCAGGTGGGACACTGTGTCCTGATAGAGGAATGTGTTTTGCTGCTGGTACTGTTCAGATTGTTCCCCCTTTGTGTATTCCCACCCAACCAGTTTGTCCACATTCTCATGTTCCTAAATGTGACAATGCGAAAATGGTATCCATTAGATTGTTTGTGATAGATCATGGATTCAGCTCTTCTTCATCCACATTTCCTGTTTGTTGATCTCACTTTCAATATCTTGTCACGCCGATCTGCAGTTGCATAAACAACTGTTAGACCTCGTGCTGTTCTTTGTTCATTTCTTTGTTCAGTTCTTTGTTCATTTGCACGTATCTGTGTCTCATAACTTACCTACAATTCTACCCCCAGATATGTTTAAAGTGTTTACGTCATGGATATTTGTTGTACATGTTGTAATCTATAATCTGTAGAAATGTGGTTTTAGGGAGAACCATGGATAGCTAAGAAGAGTAATGAAAACGTTCTGAAAGAAGCCAAAGCAAAAAGAGAGCTAATTTCCAATATTAGGAAGAAACAATCATCATTTTTGGCCATGTAATGAGAAGGGAACAGCTGGAATATATTGTAACAACTGGGAAAATTGAGGGACGAAGAGATAGAGGGAAGCAAAGAGAAAACATACCAGACAGCTTAAGAGAATGACTTAGCAGAAGGTCAACAACAGAAATGATAAGTAAATGCCGAGATCGAAAGTTGTGAAGAGACATGATCACCTACGTCAGTAGGCCCGGTACTTGATGATGATGATGATGATATGTTTTAAAGAAAGAAAAATATTCATTCAATTTCCTCTCCGGCCGAAGACCGGATTCGGAAGTCATAGTTCTCCACGATTAGCGATTTTCTCCTAGTACTTGCAGGTCTTGCAGGTCTTACAGGTCTTGCAGGTCTTGCAGGTCTTACAGGTCTTGCAGGTCTTGCAGGTCTTGCAGGTCTTACAGGTCTTGCAGGTCTTGCAGGTATTTCAGGTCTTGCAGGTCTTACAGGTCTTACAGGTCTTGCAGGTCTTGCAGGTCTTACAGGTCTTGCAGGTCTTGCCGGTCTTACAGGTCTTGCAGGTCTTGCAGGTCTTGCAGGTCTTGCTTCTTTCTTAGTCCTATGATTTAACCTTCTCTAGTAATTGTTTTGCGTAGCCAATCTCTTGATTAGCCTTGTTTTCTTTTTACCCAGTTGTTTCCACGAGAATGCTCGATTAGGATGTTCTTCTTCATCTATTCTCAACACATGACCGATGTCTTTACAACATTTCATGCATATCAGAGAAAAAGTAGTAAAGTATACCGCCGTCACACGAAGTGACGAATTTGGAATATAGTGTTAGTGACCATAAATTTTACAGACCTTCGGCAAGTGATTTTGGGGGTAATGTGGTCGGTATTACGCCCGTGCCGCTTTACTTTCCCAGAAAAAAAAACAGATACCCATTAAAGGCGGGGTGAACCGGAAGCCGTCGGTTAGGATCGAACCCCCCCCCCCCCCCCCTTGTCCTTTGTAGTCCAGTTCACTAACCACTGAGCTATCGCGGCTCCCTCTTCATATGAGAGCTCGACATGTATTCTTGTTTTGATTCGTCTCTTATCTGTTCGTTTGAAATGCATTCTTTCCAGCTTATGATCCCAAGTGGACATTTGATACAAATAGTCAGTTCCAAACGTTATTCAAAATAAACGATGAAGTTTTAAAACAACTAAAAATGAAAAGAGAACTACTAAACACATTTGGAACAAGACAAATGACATTTTTGGGGCATGTTAAAAGACACAACTGTCTAATAAAAGTAATATTGGAAGGGAAAATACAAGGTAAAAGCGGCAGAGGCAGACCAAGACCAAGACTAACATGGACAAGCAACATCAAAAGATGGACAAGTCAACCTATGACAATCTGCACCATCAAAGCAAGAGACAGAGTGGAATGGCGCTCCATGGTAGCAAACCTTCGATACGGAGACGGCACTCAATGATGATGATGATTCAGGTACCATAAATATACTGAAATACATTTCATCATCGTAGACTTCTGGAAGTAGCTTGATGTCAATCTTCAATCGCAAATGCCAGGCTCCGTCCTCTGAACATACTCTCTCCGGCTTATTTGGGGGATTGACAGGTCCGGCAGCCGAACGAACGTGGCCAGTTTACCTCTTGGATCTCATCTATTTTATCTCGTATCTTTTTTTCAAATTTGAGAAAATTGTCTCGTTTCTTATGAATCTTCATCTTTTCTACCACATGTGTCGTTTAGCGTCGATGGGCCATATATCAGTTGCAGTTTCCTCATTTTCCAAGTCCGGCATGTTGCAGGAGCAGGAGTTAAGTGCACTGTGCACACCGTGAGCTGCGTGTCTCATCCGTTTTGATCATGTTTTGATGTTCCAATTCTTTACGATAAATGATGATATCGTATGACAGGTAACAGTTGGCTGTGTTCACTTTCTGCGCGGTTTCGCCTTATGTCTTTTGGCGTGTGCTGAGACTACTACGATGGGGACTACAGTTGCCTTTCTTTTTTTTTTTTTTTTTTTTGGGGGGGGGGGAGATGAGATTAATTCGGATGATTCCACTGGCACGGGCGGTTGAGCAATTATGGATTTTAATTCGTTTGCAGTGAAACTGGGACCTTCCATAACCAAATAACCAAATATATTAGTTTGCAGCCTTTTGCTCATCTTTGCTTACTTTTTACCTGTACGTCTGTCCCTTGGTCTTACAACGTGACCGTTCACTCAGCTGGTCCTCCGACTGACATTCGACCAGATTTCTCTCACTGTGCGCGGACGGATTCATTCCTACTACAGCTAAATCTCAATATTTTTTGTTTCGCCTTTTACTTCTGACGAAGTCCCTAGAGACTCATCATCATCATCGTGTGCCTTCTCCGCAACGAAGGTTGGCTACCATGGATCGCCATTCTACTGTGTTTCTTGCTTTGATGGTGCAGGCTGACATAGATTGACTTGTCCATCTTCTGATGTTACTCGTCCATGCTAGTCTTGGGCTGCCTCTGCCTCTTTTACCTTGTATTTTTCCTTCCAATATTACTTTTAGTAGGCTGTTGTGTCTTTTAACATGCCCCACAAATTTCATTTGTCTTGTCTTAATTGTGTTTAGTAGTTCTCTTTTTATTTTCAGTTGTTTTAAAACTTCATCTTTTGTTATCTTTTGTTTCCATCCAATTCTACTTATTCTTCTATAAATCCACATTTCAAAGGCTAGAATTGAATGAAGGCTATAGACTAGGAACTGAATTTTGCGTGTTAATCCATTTTTCCCTGGCAGTCGTGTGCACAGGGGTCCCTTGCCGCACAGGCAAATAACTCCGACTTCGGAGGTACTAATATTTTTTTTTTCCGTCGATGAGTAATTGAAGTTTCTCGCTGCTGAGACCAGGGGTGGTTGCCGCAGAGAGAAATCATAAATAAAAATCCAAACCGGTGCAGCCGGGTTTTGAACCCACATCCTCTCTGTCTCGATGCCGGTGTCGACCTCGAGACCAACCAGTCCAGCAGTCTCAATATTTATATATTATTATTTTCTATACGTTATTATTCTGATAACATAGCTCTCCTATCACACAGCCATCAACAGATGCAGGATAAAATGAGCATACTTTATGAGAGATCACAACAGCAGGGACTAAAGATTAATAGAGATAAGACCAACATTATGAGAATTAATGCAGTCGGCAATAACCAAATAAAATTAGGAGAAATACCTCTACTAGACGTACAATCTTACATATATCTGAGCAGTAACATAGATAAAGAGGGATGAACAGAAAATGATACCAAAATAAGGATATCAAAAGCAAGAGGAGCTTTCATTGCACTGGGAAACATATGGAAATCCAAAGAAATTAGGTTAAATACAAAAATTAAAATGTTCAACTCAAATGTTAAATCGGTCCTATTATATGGATGTGAAACATGGAGAACAACAAAATTGACAATCATGAAGATACAGACTTTCATTAATGGATGCTTTACGCAGAATAAAAGGATGGAAATGGCAGGACAAAATCACTTACACAGAATTATGGAAATGTACCAGTCAAACACCAGTGGATAAAGAGATACAGCGAAGATGATGGCGCTGGATAGGACACACACTGCGGAAGCCAACTGAGAGTATTACACAACAGGCCCTTTTTTGGAATCCCCAAGGGAAAAGACAAAGAGGAAGACCAAGGAATTTTTGGAGAAGAGAGATAGAAGCAGAGATGAAGATAATGGGGAAAACATGGAATGATCTTAAAAGAATGGGAAAAAAACAGATCGACATGGAAAGTGTTTGTTGAAGACCTATGCTCCACGGGGAGCTGAAAGGTAGAAGAAGATTTTCTATACAAACGTGTACTCAATTTCAATCTTTCACCTATCCTTCATCATGTAGCACATCCCTCTCTCGTTTCATCATTTCATCTCTTGCCCCCCTGCCTACTTCTCATTAACCTGCCTGTCCCTATCATCATAAATGTAGGGATGTTTATCTGTGTCCCATTGTTTGTTGTTCTCGTTTCTTTTTTAGAAGGTCGCATGTTGGCCGAAACGTTAGTATTTTGTTGTGTTCCTTTTATGTAAAGCTGCCACCATACCTTGTAGGAGTGTATGTTACATCTCACTATTGGCTACCTTTTGCTCCTATGTTGATCTCTCCTCCTGTTATGTTTCATTGTCTTTCTAATATTCCAACCATTCAACTTTTTCGTAGATGGCTCTTAGACTGGTCTTGTTAGGAATGTTCTCGTATACCCGGGGAATGATCTCAAATAAAGATTCAATTGTCTATAGAAATGGCTACAAATAAAGATGCAATAACAATACATTAATGATCTCAAATAAAGTTTCAATTGTCTACAGAAATGGCTACAAATAAAGATGGAAAAACAGTAAATGAATGATCTCTAATAAAGTTTCAATTGTCTACAGAAATGGCTACAAATAAAGATGCAATGACAATACATTAATGATCTCAAATAAAGTTTCAATTGTCTACAGAAATGGCTACAAATAAAGATGCATAGACTATACATTAATGATCTCAAATAAAGTTTCAAATGTCTACAGAAATGGCTACAAATAAAGATGCATAGACTATACATTAATGATCTCAAATAAAGTTTCAAATGTCTACAGAAATGGCTACAAATAAAGGTGCATAGACTATACATTAATGATCTCAAATAAAGTTTCAAATGTCTACAGAAATGGCTACAAATAAAGATGCATAGACTATACATTAATGATCTCAAATAAAGTTTCAATCGTCTACAAAAATGGCTACAAATAAAGATGCATAGACTATACATTAATGATCTCAAATAAAGTTTCAAATGTCTACAGAAATGGCTACAAATAAAGATGCATAGACTATACATTAATGATCTCAAATAAAGTTTCAATTGTCTATAGAAATGGCTACAAATAAAGATGCATAGACTATACATTAATTATCTCAAATAAAGTTTCAAATGTCTACAGAAATGGCTACAAATAAAGATGCATAGACTATACATTAATGATCTCAAATAAAGTTTCAATTGTCTATATAAATGGCTACAAATAAAGATGCATTGACTATACATTAATGATCTCAAATAAAGTTTCAATTGTCTACAGAAATGGCTACAAATAAAGATGCATTGACTATACATTAATGATCTCAAATAAAGTTTCAATTGTCTACAGAAATGGCTACAAATAAAGATGCATTGACTATACATTAATGATCTCAAATAAATTTTCAATTGTCTACAGAAATGGCTACAAATAAAGATGCAATGAAACTTCAAAAAAAAGGGTCTTAAATAAATATTCGATTACCATAAAACGTGTTATTTTTCCCAACGATTCCGCCTTTCAGGTCATGAACTTTGACCTGTGAAGGGTCACAGATGTCAACTGGACAACCATCCAGGTATTTCCCATTATAAAACATAGCGACGTTCCAAGTGCCTAGAGGGGAGATAATTCACACTCTATTTTTAATTAATTGTCATATTCAACAATTTTATCATAATTTTATTGAAGCACTTTTACAGACCAGGCATATAGCAAATAAAATGTGTGGAGTTATTGCTCTTTGTAAACAAACAATATACCACTATCTATCTATTGACCTTTCGAGCCGTAACCGGCCCATAGGGCGTAGACCAAGATACACCTTCTCCTATATGAATTTTTGTTCTAGCAGTTTTCTTTTAAAGATATTTTATCAAATCTCGCCATCTGTCTCTGTTCTGTGCAAGCAGTTCTATCTCATTGAGGGAGCCGATTCCTGCTGCTCTTGCCTCTCTCATCAATGTTCTTCTCAGTGTCTCCCTGGGTCTTCCTCTTTTTCTTTTACCTGTTGTTTCCCATATGAGGGCTTGCTTTGCTATTCGATTATTATCTCTTCTCATCACATGTCCAACGTATGACCATCGTCTTTTCTTTATTACTGAAGATATTAGTGGTTGATTGGCGATTTCTCTAATTTCCTCGTTTGTTTTGAATTCGTTCCATTCTATACCAAGTATTTTCCTTAGACATTTATTTTCGAATGCGTTCAACTTTGTTTCTATATCTCTTGTTGTTTTCCAGCTTTCACACGCATACGTAAGGGTTGATAGTACATTTGATTTGAATAGCCTAAGTTTTGTGTTTGTGCTAATGAGTTTTGATTTCCACAACTTTTCAAGGCTTCTGAAAGACATTGCTGCTTTAGCCAGTCTGATTCTAATTTCTTTGCTCGTATCCCCTTCTCGATCAATGTGACTTCCAAGATAGATAAAGTGATCGATCTCTTCTACTGGTTTGTTTTCCATGTATATTTTGTCACTTGTTGGAATTAAACTTTTCATGACTTTAGTCTTTTCATGATTGACCTCAAGCCCAATTTTGCTGGCTATTGATGATAGTTCATTTGTGTTTTCCTGCATCGTTTTTATCTGACTGCTGATGAGAACTATGTATACCACTATACTACATACAATATACACTATACAAAATATACTAACAACAAATCAAATATCAATAAACTGAGCTGAAACTAAGAATGGCAAAATGTTACACCTTCTCAATATTCCTGTATGGTGCAGAAACATGGACATTGGACAAGAAAACAGAACAGAAAATTGAAGCCTTTGAAATGTGGATTTATAGAAGAATAAGTAGAATTGGATGGAAACAAAAGATAACAAACGATAAAGTTTTAAAACAACTGAAAATAAAAAGATAACTACTAAATACAATTGAGACAAGACTAATGAAATTTTTGGGGCATGTTAAAAGACACAACAGCCTACTAAAAGTAATATTGGAAGGAAAAATACAAGGTAAAAGAGGCAAAGGCAGACCAAGACTAACATGGACGAGTAACATCAAAAGATGGTCAAGTCAATCTATGACAGCCTGCACCATCAAAGCAAGAAACAGAGTAGAATGGCGATCCATGGTAGCCAACCTTCGTTGCGGAGAAGGCACACGATGATGATGATGAGACAAACACATTAGAGGAATTCAAATACCTATGAAGTCCAGTGACAAATGACAATTCACAAACAGCAGAAATAGGCTCAAGATGCAACAAAGCTTGTAAAATCATTGGACAGCTATCGCCACTATTATCCAACAAAGAAATAACTCTAGAGGCAAAACGGGCACTCTACAATACAATCTTCATCGCAACATTGTGCTACCAATGCCAGACCTGGACCACAGATGCAAGAACAATAAGAAAAATAACCTCTACAGAGATGAAATGTGTTAGACGAATAACAGGAAACAATCTGAGAGATAATATCAGAAATGAAGAACTGAGAAAAAAAAGCAAGGACTAACCCCCGCCATAGAATATATCAAGGAACAATAGATAAAATGGTTTGGCCATGTGACAAGGAAGAAAGATCAAAACACAACACAAAGAGCCTTCAATAAACATTGCGAGAACACCAGACTCAATAGTCGACAACGAAAAGGGTGGATTGACGGAATATTAGAAACACTAGGAAACATAACAGCAGCAGAAGCGAACAGAAGTGCAAAAGACCGCAAATTATATTTCCCGTCGACGCTGAAATGCAAATGAGGAAGGAAAGAAGCAGAAGAAAAAGACGAAGAAGAAGAAGAGGAGGAAGAAGAAGAAGAGGAAGAAGAGGAAGAAGAGGAAGAAGAGGAAGAAGAAGAAGACAAACAAATAATATGTGGGTGTTTATAAAGTCGCTGTGCAGTGAAAGTATTTGTGAAATTGAGGGAAATTGTAACGTAATTTTTGTATTATTCATCTAGACACTACTGCTCTTGGCTGGCTTGTATTGGGTAATGTGACTGTTCACACGATGACGTTGTGTCTGTCTACAGCATGTGTTCAAAATCTCCACCACGGGCCTCAAGACATTTGTTGACTCGCCTCTCTATATTTTAGAAAACTTTCTGGATAATGACCGGTGATATTTGTTGGATCTGAGTGACGATTTATTCTTTCAGGTCATTAACTGTTTGTGGATTATTTAGATCAACCTTTCCTTTCAGCTCACCCCACAGATAATAGTCAGGCGGAGTTAGGACTTGTGAGTCTGGAACTGTCAGCACAAATTGTCGAATTACTTCTTCACTATATTTGTCACCATTCATCATCATCATCCTCATCAAGTACCATGCCTGCTGGCGTAGTTAATCATGTCTCTCCACAACTTTCGATCCCGACAGTTCTTTATCATTTCTATTGTTGATCTTCTGCCAAGCCATTCTCTTAAAGTTGTCTGGTATCTTTTCTCTATTTCTTCGTCCCTCAATTTTCCCAGTTGTTACAATATATTCCAGCTGTTCTCTTCTCATTACATGGCCAAAAATGATGATTGTTTCTTCCTAATATTGGAAATTAGCTCTCTTTTTGCTTTGGCCTCTTTCAGAACGTTTTAATTAATCTTCTTAGCTGTCCATGGTATTCTCAACATTCTTCTGTAAAACCACATTTCTACAAACTCCAGTGATTTCTTTGTCTGTTGTCCTATTGTACATGATTCACATCCATATGTTAAGACTGGCTGTACATAACATTTAAGAACTCTTTTTCTTGTTTCTATTGTCAACAATGGATTGCATAGTATCTTCCTCATTGCTACCATTACGGAAGACATAAAAAAAAAAAGTGAAGAGCCCCCGTCACGCCAAGTGGCGTATAGGGAACATGGTGTTAGTGGCCATAATTTTTACAGACCTTCAGTACATGATTTTTGGGGTAATATGGTCAGTATTACGCCCGTGCCGTTTTACTTTCCCCGAAAACAATCCGGTACCAATTTAAGGTTGGGTGAACCTGGAAGCCGTCGATCAGAATCGAACCCGAACCTCTTATTACAGAAGACATGTTCAACCCCAAAAAGTCGCCATGTTTTCAATGTTTAACGTCATTTCCTGTCAGCAATTTAACCATGAATATCTCTCTCTCTCTCTCTCTCTCTTTTCTCTCTCTCTCTCTCTCTCTCTCTCTCTGCGATCAGGACTTAATCAGATTAGGATTCCAGACTCTCACATGAAGGAAGGAAGGTCGCCCCCCACAGACAGAACATCACAATTAGAGTCTGCCAGATCCACTCTGATTGAACACCCGTTAAAAACGTTGCACTGTGTTCTGCGTCAGTGGCCCAGTGCATCCGATTTCAGCCAGCATTTTATTCAGGTTAGCTTTCCTTAGCCTTTGATTGTCCCCAATCTTCCTGCAAGGCAGCAGATGATCTTTTCTGTAGGGGGATTCTGCCCTTAGATGGTCGGCCGTCCCAGGTTTACGAGCACCATCAGCCCGAGTCACTAGAGGTGACTAACACAGACATACTCACACAAAAAGATAGGAGATGTGACCAACACAGACTTGAACACAGCGATACGAGGCATGACTAACACTGACTCACATCAATATCATAACAGCTTGTTGTGTTATGCTGCAGACGGGATTGTGGACACAGAATCATCGAGCTCCGTCTCCGCATTGAAGGTTGACTAATACTGAGCGCCATTCCACTCTGTCTCTTGCTTTGATGGTGCCAGTTGTCATAGGCTGACTTGTCCATCTTTTGGTGTTACTCGTCCATGTTGGTCTTTGTCTGCCTCTGCCTATATTACCCTGCATTTTCTTTACCAATATTACTTTTATTTAGGCTGTTGTGTCTTTTAACATTCCCCAAAATTGTCATTTGTCTTCTAATTGTGTTTAGTAGTTCTCTTTTAATTTTTAATTGTTTTAAAACTTCATCATTTGTTCTTTTTTATTTCCATCCAATTCTTCCTATTCTTCTATAAATCCACATTTCAAAGGCTTCAATTTTCTGTTCTGTTTTCTTGTCTAATGTCCATGTTACTGCACCATACAGGAATATTGAGAAGATATAACATTTTGCTTTTCTTATTTATTTTATATTATTAGGACATCATGATGTAATATTCATCAACCGGTGACGTATTTCACAAACATTGTTGAAGTCCCCGCATTGCAACTTTACGAACACCCTGTATTATAACAACATGCGTTCAGTCTCAACATATTCTTATTTTGTTTTCTATGTTCTTTTGGGGGACTGGTTGGTCTCGAGGTAAGACGCCGGCCTCGGGACAGAGAGATTGTGGGTTCAAATCCCGGCTAAACCGGATTTTTATTTATGATTTCTCTCTTCGGCAACCACCTCTGGTCTCAGCAGTGGGGCCCGGCTTGAAACGTCAATTACTCATCGACGGAAACAAATATGAGTACCTCCGAAGTGTCAAAAGTTCTCAGTTCTCTGCCTGTAAGGCGAGGGACCCCTGTGCACACGGCTGCCAGGGAAAAATACATTATCACGCAATGTAGGGACTTCGTCTGAGGTAAAAGCTGTGGCGAACGAAAAAAAAAAATGTTCTTCTGCTTTTCAGCATGGAGTAAGTAGTAAAAGGGTGTTCTTGGCAGTGTTCTTTAGTTCGGCCAGAATCGGTTATTTGCGTGGCTTCATATATGTCCTTCTCTCTTTAGAAGTCTTTCACCCAACCTAGATCTTGTACCATTTCATTTCGATCAAATCACGTCAATGACTTAATTACAGTTTATTTAAGATCAGTCAATTCGAGGCAGTCATTTAACTACGTTTATTTCACTCCAGCCACTAAATTTCAATTTTTCAAATATCTCATGTCACTCCATTCATTGGTTATTATTGGTTATTGGTTATGGAAGGCCTCGGCATCACAGTAAACGAATTAAAATCCATAATTGCTCAACCGCCCGTGACAGTGGAATCATCCGAATTACTAACTCATCTCCCAAACAAAGAAAGGTAACTGTAGTCCCCATCGTAGCAGTCTCAGCACACGCCAAAAGACATAAGGCGAAACCGCGCAGAAATTGAACACAGCCAACTGTTCCCTGTCATACGATATCATCATTCATCGTAAACAAGCGGGATATCGAAGCAGGATCAAAACGGATGAGACACACAGCTCACGGTGTGCACAGAGCACTTAACTCAGTAGCTCCTGCAACAAGCCGGACTTGGAATATGAGGAATACACTTTTCAGACATAGCCTTCGATGGTTCCTGCCGCCTATCCACCATATACCATGGGAGTTCACGTCCTCCCGAAAATGATGATCGTCGTAGCACTTGATGATGTTACCATCATTGATGACCCCAATTCCAAAACCAAGCATTCCAGTCTCAATGTTACAAATATCTCATGTCACTCCATTTATAAAACCAAGCATTCCAGTCTCAATGTTACAACTATCTCATATCACTCCATTTATAAAACCAAGCATTCCAGTCTCAATGTTACAAATATCTCATGTCACTCCATTTATAAAACCAAGCATTCCAGTCTCAATCTTTCAAATATCTCATATCACTCCATTCATAAAACCAAGCATTCCAGCCTCAATCTTTCAAATATCTCATATCACTCCATTCATAAAACCAAGCATTCCAGCCTCAATCTTTGAAATATCTCATGTCACTCCATTCATAAAACCAAGCATTCCAGCCTCAATCTTTCAAATATCTCATATCACTCCATTCATAAAACCAAGCATTCCAGTCTCATTCTTTCAAATATCTCATATCACTCCATTCATAAAACCAAGCATTCCAGTCTCAATCTTTCAAATATCTCATGTTACTCCATTCATACAACATCTGTGCGCATACAATGGGTAGAGTCATTGCAGAAGTCCAAAATACGTAAGGTCACCTTTGTTTATGTCCCTGGACATGCGGGAGTTCGGGGAAATGAAAGAGCGGACAGGTTGGCTAGCTGCGCTGTCGTTGAGGACGGGCAACCAATGGATCGGGCGGACATCATCAATGCCTCCGAGATGTTGGAAGAGCACATGACTTCGAAAAACACAGATCAACGTCACTTCTTCGGATGATGGAAATGGGAGTTAAGATGGGCACAGCCAGAAACGAGAAACTTAGTGGCCGTGTAAGAAGACTTATCAACCAACACAGAACTGGAGTCGTCAGTCGCTGGAAACTGCGGGACTTGCTGAGGAGGGGATCTGAGCACCTATGGACATGTTCGGAGTGTAATGATGATGACCCGTAAATAACTCAATAACTCAACTCATAAAACCAAGCATTCAACTCTCAATCTTTCAAATATCTCATGTCACTTCAATCATAAAATCAATCATTCCATCTCAATAATCTCATCTACAGTGTTGGGATTAGTGGAATTGTTACTGTAGTGTGTTTTCAAGTGATTCTTTCTGCTCTGGATTTTCGTTTGCGGAGTGCAAACAGCAGTGGTCCAGCTGCGTTCACCCGATCACAAAGTCAACATGATTTTAGTGCCAGCGCTATCAGGATGAACACTTTCGTAGATTATTGGAACGAGAGATAAGCTGATATGAAAATGTCCCGCGTGCAGTGACGTGAAATCGTCTAAAGTCACATTTCATTTTTAATCTCAATCACGTCCACCAATCATTAAATCTCAGCTACATCAACTCAATCATTTATCACAGCTACTTCAACTCAATCATTCAATCTCACCTACTTCAACTCAATCACTCATCTTAGCTACTTCAACTCAATCGCTTCATCTCAGCTACTTCCATTCAAAATTTTATCGCAACTACTTCAACTCAATCATTCATCTCAGCTACTTTCATCCAACATTTTATCGCAACTACTTCAACTCAATCATTCATCTCAGCTACTTCCATCCAACATTTTATCGCAACTACTTCAACTCAGTCATTTCTTCTCAGCTATATCAACTCAATCACTCCATCTCAGCTACTTCAAGTCAATCATTTTATCTCAGCAACTTCAGCTCGATCATTCCATCTCAGCTACTTCAACTCAATGATTTCATCTCAGCAAAACATCAACTCAGTCATTTAGCTCAGCTTTTTCAACTCAATCATTCAATCTCACCTACTTCAATTCAATCATTCATCTTAGCTACTTACACTCAATCGCTTTATCTCAGCTACTTCCATTCGACATTTTATCTCAGCTACTTCAACTCAATCATTCCATCTCAGCTACATCAACCCAATCACTCATCTTAGCTACTTACACTCAATCGCTTCATCTCAGCTACTTCCATTCATTTTATCTCACCTACTTCAACTCAATCATTCCATCTTAGCTACTTCAACTCAATCATTTTATGTCAGCTACTTCAACTCATTCATTTCATCTCAGCTGCATCTACTCAATCATTTATCTCAGCTACTTCAACTCAATCATTCAATCTCACCTACTTCAACTGAATCACTCATCTTAGCTACTTCAACTCAATCATTCATCTCAGCTACTTTAACTCAATAATTCTAACTCACCTACTTCAACTCAATCAATTCAGCTCAACTACCTCAACTCAATTATTTATCTCAGCGACTACAACTCGATCATTTCATCTCAGCTACATCAACTCGATCATTCCATTTCAGTAACTTCTCATTTCATCTCAGCTACATCAACTCGGTCATTTCATCTCAGTTCCATCAACTCAATCATTTCATCTCAGCTATATCAACTCAGTCATTTATCTCAGCTACTTCAACCCAATCTTTCAATCTCACCTATTTCAACTCAATCACTTATCTTAGCCACTTCCACTCAACATTCTATCTCCTCTACTTCAGATCAATCATTCTATGTCAGCTACTTCAACTCATTCATTCCACCTCAGCTACTTCAACTCAATCATATATTCTCAGCTACTTCAACTAAATCATTTCATCCCAGCTGATTCAGCTCAATCTTTTCATCTCAGCTATTTCAACTCAATCATTTCATTTCAGCTATTTCAACTCAATCTTTTCATCTCAAGTACTTCAACTCAATCATTTTATCTCAGCTACTTCAACTCAATCATTCCATCTCAGCTACTTCAGTTCAGTCATTCCATCTCAGCTACTTCAGTTCAGTCATTTGATCTCAGCTATTTCAACTCAATCTTTCCACCTCATCTACTTCAATTCAATCACTATATCTCAAGTACTTCAACTCAATCATTTTATCTCAGCTACATCTACTCAATAATTTATCTCAGCTACTTCAACTCAATCATTCAATCTCACCTACTTCAACTGAATCACCCATCTCAGCTACTTCAGTTTAGTCATTTCATCTCAGCTACTGCAGCTCAGACATTCTATCTCAGCCACTTCAACTCAATCATTTCATATTAGCTACTTCAACTCAATCATATCACCTCAGCTACTTCAACTCAATCATTTTATCTCAGCTACTTCAACTTAATCATTTCATTTCAGCTATTTCAACTCAATCTTTCCACCTCAGCTATTTCAGTGGGAGATGCACCACAGAAATAAAAAGCAGAATAGCTCAGGCCAAAATAGCATTTCAGAAAATGAAAAATATCCTATGCAACAAATCTATGTCAATAAAAATGAGAAAGAGAGTTCATCGGTGCTATATAGAACCAATTCTGACCTATGGAAGCTAATCATGGACAATAGACAAACAAATGAAAAGACGATTAGAGGTCACAGAGATTGGATTTCTCAGAAGAATTGAAAGTTCCCTGGACAGCTAAAAAGACCAATGAGGAAGTTCTCAAAGAGGCCAACACAAAAAGGGAGCTCTTAAAAACATCAGAAAGAAGCAATCAACATTTTTCTGGCACATCATGAGAAGAGGAAAGTTGGAATACTTGGTTACAACTGGCAAAATAAAAGGAAAGAGAGATCGCGGGCGACAAAGAGAGAAAATACTGGATAGCTTGGTGTCATGGCATGGAAAACAGTCAACAACAGAACTGATACGATGCAGTGTAGATAGAAGATTGTGGAGGGACATGATCACCTACGCCAACCGGTATGGCACATGATGATGACTTCAACTTAATCATTCAATCTCAGCTACTTCAACTCAATCATTTTATCTCAGCTACTTCAACTTAATCATTCAATCTCAGCTACCTCAACTCAATCATTTCATATCAGTTACTTCAACTCAATCACTTCATCTCTGCTACTTCAACTCAATCATTTCACAGCCACACAAAATATACCTGTCTCATCAGCTGTAAAGTGAGCCACGTACTGGCCATCCCCAGTAATTTTTATGACCCGACCTGAGGGGGCAACAGCCTCGACCTTGAATAATTCAGGGTCAAATGCTCCGGTCATCTGAAGACAGCAAATGAATTATGTAAATTTATGAATATTTTGTAACGAAACGAAATAGAGATTTCGTCAATAGTGAGCGAGTAAGCGAAAGAGAGAGAGAATGGGAGAGGAGAGAGAATGGGAGAGGAGAGAGAATGGGAGAGGAGAGAGAATGAGAGAGGAGAGAGAATGGGAGAGGAGAGAGAATGTGAGATACTATACCTCTCTCATCGAAAGATATAATCGCTACCTCATCGTAAGAAACTATCGTTCTCTCATAGCAAGATACTATCCCTCTCTCATTGTGAGATACTATCTCCCACTCATAGTGAGATACTATCCCCCTCTCATAGTGAGATACTATCCCTCTCTCATTGTGAGATACTATCTCCCACTCATAGCAAGATACTATCCCTCTCTCATTGTGAGATACTATCTCCCACTCATAGTGAGATACTATCCCCCTCTCATAGTGAGATACTATCCCTCTCTCATTGTGAGATACTATCTCCCACTCATAGTGAGATACTATCCTCCTCTCATAGTGAGATACTATCCCTCTCTCATTGTGAGATACTATCCCCCGCTCATAGTGAGATACTATCCCTCTCTCATTGTGAGATACTATCTCCCACTCATAGTGAGATACTATCCCCCTCTCATAGTGAGATACTATCCCTCTCTCATTGTGAGATACTATCTCCCACTCATAGTGAGATACTATCCCCCTCTCATAGTGAGATACTATCCCTCTCTCATTGTGAGATACTATCTCCCACTCACAGTGAGATACTATCCCTTCTCTCATTGTGAGATACTATCCCTCTCTCAGGATTGTGCTGTTCTGAAACAGCTATGCCATGCTACCCTTAATTGCCTTTAATGGGATTACTGTGACCACAAACCACTCTCCATGGGTGTGCCACATATTTACACCCCAGAAAGAAATACTGAATATAACAACATCATGTGCCGTCTGTGATATTAATGACCACAAACCAGGAGCCTCCTGTATGATTGATACAACTGTTGCACCAAGCACTTCATCAGCAGAGCCAGATCTATGGAATGTTAATCTGACATTGTTCTTGAATGATGTCCAAGTTAATGAGACATCAGAATCGTGTGGCAGCAGCTACAAGAAGGGAGCAGGGAACATCAAGTTCTGCTGCTATAAAGGAGACTTGCCTTCTATCTATCTATTGTCCTTTCGAGCCGAAGACGGCACATAGGGCAGAACTACAATCTCAAAAACAGAAACCCCTGCGTGCCGAAGTGGCACATATTGCAGAGATCACTGCTTCTAAAATCTATGGTTCTGTTTCCATAACAATGATTTTTACAATGACAGCTTGTCAAGCCATCGATCAACCTCCTTAGTCGCCTCTTACGACATGCCTGGAAGGTCACAGTGTCACTATTCTTTACTTCCCACATAATGAGGCCCCGGTAACACACGGGACACGGAGACTTGCCTTGCTATACCAGAATTGCCTTAAATGGGATCGCTGTAGTTGAAAACTTCTCCTCTTGTGTAAACTACACATTCACATCTAAGAGTAAATCAGTGAAGGTCACAAAATCATATTCTCTCTGTGGTTTTACTAACTACAGGTCAGGTGGCTTCTGTTGGATTGGAAATGATAACTTACCACCACTGTGTGTCTATATGTTTGGAATTGGAGTCATCAACGATGGCCTAACATCATCAAGTGCTACGACGATCATCATTTTCGGGAGGACGCGAACTTCCATGGTATATGGTGGATAGGCAGCAGGAACCATTGAAGGCTATGTCTGAAAAGTGTTCCTTCTTGCAGTTTCCTCATATTCCAAGTCCGGCTTGTTGCAGGAGCTACTGAGTTAAGTGCTCTGTGCACACCGTGAGCTGTGTGTCTCATCCGTTTTGATCCTGTTTCGATATCCCGCTTGTTTACTATGAATGATAATATCGTATGACAGGGAACAGTTGGCTGTGGTCACTTTCTGCGCGGTTTCGCCTTATGTCTTTTGGCGTGTGCCGAGACTGCTACGATGGGGACTACAGTTACTTTTCTTTGTTTGGGAGATGTGTTAGTAATGCGGATGATTCCACTGTCACGGGCGGTTGAGCAATTATGGATTTTAATTCGTTTGCAGTGATACCGAGGCCTTCCATAACCAATAACCAATCCCTCTCTCATAGTGAAATACTATCCCTCTCTCATTGTGAGATACTATCCCTCTCTTATAGTGTGATACTATCCCCCTCTCATAGTGAGATACTATCCCTCTCTCATTGTGAGATACTATCCCTCTCTCATAGTGAGATACTATCCCCCTCTCATTGTGAGATACTATCCCTCTCTCATAGTGAGATACTATCCCTCTCTCATTGTGAGATACTATCTCTCTCTCATAGGGAGATACTATCCCTCACTCATATTGAGATACTATCCCTCTCTCATAGGGAGATACTATCCCTCTCTCATAGTTAGATACTATTCCGTTCTCATAGTGAGAAACTATCCCTCTCTAAACGTGAGATACTATCCCATTCTCATAGGAATATACTATCCCTCTCTGATCACAAGATACTATCCCTCTCTCATCATGGGATATTATCCCTCTCTCATCATGGGATATTATCTCTCTCTCATCATGGGATATTATCCCTCTTTCATCATGGGATATTATCCCTCTCTGATCATGGGATATTATCTCTCTTTCATCACCCAACAATATATATACAGTAAGCTTCGATAAATTATGCACCATTCGACCCAAAACATCCGATCTCAGCAAATCTATTCAGGATACTGGATTGTTTTCCCTTCCCAACCCCATAAACTCCTAACAAGAAAAAGCAATTCCGGGATTTGGGGAGAATCTCGACCAGCTTTGGTTCCCTGGTCCTGACCTAAGCAACTATCAACTGGTCTCTAACCAGTGTCAGCCTTGTTTCTGTCGAAAAGTTTATTATCGAAGACAAAGTTTCGTCCTATCAACATTACATTCTGAAGCTTCAGCTAATTTGAAATTAACAGCCACATTTTCCATTCTATTCTATTTCGAGACATCTAGTGTCCTACTGCATGAAGAAGTGGTCTTAAACAGAGTATGACATGCACACAAATTGCTGACTAAACCACCTACTTGAACTCACAGAAAGACGCAATTTTCTATAATATTAAAGTGAACTAAATTGGAGTAACAATTGGGGGGTCATAATATAAATAATCTAAGGTATGTTGATGATACAGTCTTAATCGCTAAGAGTGAAAATGAGTTACAAGAAATGTTAGATATTATAGTGAAAGAAAGCAAAAATAAAGGACTCAGCCTTAATAGCAGAAAGATAGAAGTAATGGTAACAACAACAAAAAAGACATCACTTCAGTGCAAAATAAAGACAAGTGGAACAATATTAAAACAGGTAAATGAATTTTTATATTTTTTGGGAACTTTGTTAACCTCAGACGGTAGATGTACAACAGAGGTGAGATGCAGAATTACTCAGGCAAAAGCAGCTTTAAAAAAAATGAGGAAGATAATATGCAATCCATTTTTGACAATAGAAACAAGAAAGATAGTTCTTAAATTTTATGTAGAGCCAGTCTTAACATATGGATGCGAATCATGGACAATAGGACAGCAGACAAGAAAATCACTGGAGTCTGTTGAAATGTGGTTTTACAGAAGAATGTTGAGAATACCATGGACAGCTAAGAAAAGTAATGAAAATGTTCTGAGAGAGGTCAAAGCAAAAAGAGTGTATTACAATCATTAACCAGTCTAGTTCATCAACCGTGTACTACATTCATTAACTAGTATAGTTCATCAAACGTGTACTACAATCATTAACCAGTCTAGTTCATCAACCGTGTACTACAATCATTAACCGGTCTAGTTCATCAACCGTGTACTACAATCATTAACCAGTCTAGTTCATCAACCGTGTACTACAATCATTAACCAGTCTAGTTCACTAACCTTGCTCTTCATGATAACACCAACGCTGTAGATGTCAACTTTGAGCTGCTCCACACTCGGCGCCTCCACACGTGGAGCATACGTTGAGGACTTGCGGACCAGGTGGAATACCGGTGGAGATGTTGGAGAGTTGGAGCTTATAGTGGAGGTGTGGAGCGAGGCGGTGTCGTCATCGTTAGGGTACATTGTGTTTACCTGTGTGGATTGTTTAAGGTGTAGAGAAATTGATTGAGGACATCAAGAGTGACAGACATGGAGAGAAATTGATTGAAGGACATCAAGAGTGTCAGACATGGAGAGAAATTGATTGAGGACATCAAGAGCGTCAGACATAGAGAGAAATTGAGTACATCAAGAGTGTCAGACATAGAGAGAAATTTATTGAAGGACATCAAGATTGTCAGACATAGAGAGAAATTGATTGAAGGGCATCAAGATTGTCAGACATAGAGAGAAATTTATTGAGGACATCAAGAGTGTCAGACATAGAGAGAAATTGATTGAGGACATCCAGATTGTCAGACACAGAGAGAAATTGATTGAAGGACATAAAGAGTGCCAAAGAGAAATTGATTGAAGGACATCAAGTTTGTCTGACATAGAGAGAAATTGATTGATGGTCAGAAATACTGGAAGAGGAAGAAATTGATTGATGGACAGAAATACTGTGAGACAAGAAGAAATTGATTGATAGACATAAATACAATAAGACATAGAGAGAAATTGATTGATGGTCAGAATACTGGAAGAGGGAGAAATTGATTGATGGTCAGAAATACTGGAAGAAGGAGAAATTGATTGATAGTCAAAAATACTGGAAGAGGGAGAAATTGATTGATGGACAGAAATACTGGTACAGAAAGAAATTGATTGATGGACAGAAATACTGGTACAGAGAGAAATTGATTGATGGACAGAAATACTGGTACAGAGAGAAATTGATTGATGGACAGAAATACTGGTACAGCGAGAAATTGATTGATGGACAGAAATACTGGTACAGCGAGAAATTGATCGATGGACAGAAATACTGGTACAGAGAGAAATTGATTGATGGACAGAAATACTGGTACAGCGAGAAATTGATTGATGGACAGAAATACTGGTACAGAGAGAAATTGATTGATGGACAGAAATACTGGTACAGAGAGAAATTGATTGATGGACAGAAATACTGGTACAGCGAGAAATTGATTGATGGACAGAAATACTGGTACAGAGAGAAATTGATTGATGGACAGAAATACTGGTACAGAGAGAAATTGATTGATAGACAGAAATACTGGTACAGCGAGAAATTGATTGATGGACAGAAATACTGGTACAGAGAGAAATTGATTTGATGGACAGAAATACTGGTACAGAGAGAAATTGATTGATGGACAGAAATACTGGTACAGAGAGAAATTGATTGATAGACAGAAATACTGGTACAGAGAGAAATTGATTGATAGACAGAAATACTGGTACAGAGAGAAATTGATTGATGGACAGAAATACTGGTACAGAGAGAAATTGATTGATAGACAGAAATACTGGTACAGAGAGAAATTGATTGATAGACAGAAATACTGGTACAGAGAGAAATTGATTGATGGACAGAAATACTGGTACAGAGAGAAATTGATTGATGGACAGAAATACTGGTACAGAGAGAAATTGATTGATGGACAGAAATACTGGTACAGAGAGAAATTGATTGATGGACAGAAATACTGGTACAGAGAGAAATTGATTGATGGACAGAAATCCTGAGACATAGAGAAAAATTGATTGATAGACAGAAAGAGCGTATGACCTTCAGAAAATCATTATTGAAAGAACCAAATTAACGAAACAGTAACTAACTAATGGGGTCCCTGAACCTTATATAAGCATGTGACGCCAAAATTAAATTTGTGGGGATCTATAGGGACTGCGTACAAGGGCCCCACACTCAGTCCGCTCGACCCACAGTGTGTACATGTACGGGTTCTTTTTTTTTTTTTTATTTGTCCCCATTCTCCCTTCCGATTAATAAAAAAAAAGGTGGGGAAAAAAGTATTGGCTGTGCTGGGAATTGGCCTCCAGCTGTTTGACGAGAGTGGTCGGTTCAATCGCTTTCCTACTCCCATTTTCCTACTCCCATTTTCCTACTCCCATTTTCCTACTCCCATTTTCCTCCCATGAACAATTACCGTGATGGTAATCTAGACAGAAGTCATGAACATCGCAAAATAAAAAAACAGAGCATCAACATAACAATAAGCGACATAGAATTAAGAGAGAGATATTATTGAAGACTTGAAATGTGGACCTAAATAGGGGACAAGAACTACAGGTAAGTGAGAGATATTATTGAAGACTTGAAACGTGGACCTAAATAAGGGACAAGAACTACAGGTAAGTGAGAGATATTATTGAAGACTTGAAATGTGGACCTAAATAAGGGACAAGAACTACAGGTAAGTGAGAGATATTATTGAAGACT
Organism: Megaustenia siamemsis; assembly: GCA_032433765.1. NCBI lineage: Eukaryota > Metazoa > Mollusca > Gastropoda > Stylommatophora > Ariophantidae > Megaustenia > Megaustenia siamemsis. Next base: position 18,450,545 of record JAVIAB010000049.1, read on the forward strand.
TGAAATCTGGACCTAAATAAGGGACAAGAACTACAGGTAAGTGGGAGATATTATAAAAAACTTGAAATGTGGACCTAAATAAGGGACATGAACTACAGGTAAGTGAGAGATATTATTGAAGACTTGAAATCTGGACCTAAATAAGGGACAAGAACTACAGGTAAGTGGGAGATATTATAAAAAAACTTGAAATCTGGACCTAAATAAGGGACATGAACTACAGGTAAGTGGGAGATATTATTGAAGACTTGAAATGTGGACCTAAATAAGGGACAAGAACTACAGGTAAGTGGGAGATATTATTGAAGACTTGAAATGTGGACCTAAATAAGGGACAAGAACTACAGGTAAGTGAGAGATATTATTGAAGACTTGAAATGTGGACCTAAACAAGAGACATGAACTACAGGTAAGTGGGAGATATTATTGAAGACTTGAAATGTGGACCTAAATAGGGGGCAAGAACTACAGGTAAGTGGGAGATATTATTGAAGACTTGAAATGTGGACCTAAATAAGGGACAAGAACTACAGGTATGTGAGGTATGTGAGAGATATTATTGAAGACTTGAAATGTGGACCTAAATAAGGGACAAGAACTACAGGTAAGTGGGAGATATTATTGAAGACTTGAAATGTTGACCTAAAAAAGGGACAAGAACTACAGGTAAGTGGGAGATATTATTGAAGACTTGAAATGTGGACCTAAACAAGAGACATGAACTACAGGTAAGTGGGAGATATTATTGAAGACTTGAAATGTTGACCTAAAAAAGGGACAAGAACTACAGGTATGTGGGAGATATTATTGAAGACTTGAAATGTGGACCTAAATAAGGGACAAGAACTACAGGTAAGTGGGAGATATTATTGAAGACTTGAAATGTTGACCTAAAAAAGGGACAAGAACTACAGGTAAGTGGGAGATATTATAGAAGACTTGAAATGTGGACCTAAATAAGGGACATGAACTACAGGTAAGTGAGAGATATTATTGAAGACTTGAAATGTTGACCTAAAAAAGGGACAAGAACTACAGGTATGTGGGAGATATTATTGAAGACTTGAAATGTGGACCTAAATAAGGGACAAGAACTACAGGTAAGTGGGAGATATTATTGAAGACTTGAAATGTTGACCTAAAAAAGGGACAAGAACTACAGGTAAGTGGGAGATATTATTGAAGACTTGAAATGTGGACCTAAATAAGGGACATGAACTACAGGTAAGTGAGAGATATTATTGAAGACTTGAAATGTTGACCTAAAAAAGGGACAAGAACTACAGGTAAGTGGGAGATATTATTGAAGACTTGAAATGTGGACCTAAATAAGGGACATGAACTACAGGTAAGTGAGAGATATTATTGAAGACTTGAAATGTTGACCTAAAAAAGGGACAAGAACTACAGGTAAGTGGGAGATATTATTGAAGACTTGAAATGTGGACCTAAATAAGGGACAAGAACTACAGGTAAGTGGGAGATATTATTGAAGACTTGAAATGTGGACCTAAACAAGAGACATGAACTACAGGTAAGTGGGAGATATTATTGAAGACTTGAAATAAGGACCTAAACAAGAGACATGAACTACAGGTAAGTGGGAGATATTATTGAAGACTTGAAATAAGGACCTAAACAAGAGACATGAACTACAGGTAAGTGGGAGATATTATTGAAGACATGAAATAAGGACCTAAATAAGAGACAGAAACTACAGGTAAGTGGGAGATATTATTTTAAGACCTGAAATTGTCTTCCCTTTTAATTTTTACATCCCCCTCACTGTTCCTGCTAACGAGTAAGTCCTTTGAGTCGACACGTCTTTTGATGATATCTGATGTTCTTGGGTACCTGAAAGAAGAGGAAGAAGGAGTAGAAGAAGAGAAGAAGAAGAATAAGGAAGAAGAGACGAAGAAAAGAAGGACGAGGAGAAGAGGATAATGAAGAGAAGGAGAATAAAAAGGAGGAGGAGGAGAAGAAGATCAAGAAGAGAAGGAGAAGAGGAAGTAGAAGAAGGAAAAAGAAGAAAGAAGAGGAGGAAGAATAAGGAGGAAGAGAAGAAGAAGAAGAAGATGAAGGAGGAGGAGAAGAAGAAGAAGATGATGAAGGAGGAGGAGAAGAAGAAGAAGAAGAGGAGGAAGAGAAGAAGAAGAAGAAAATGATGGAGGAGGAGAAGAAGAAGAAGAAGAGGAGGAAGGAAGAGGAGAAGAAGAAGAACAACAAGAAGAAGAAAAAAGAAGAAGGAGGAGGAGGAGGAGAAGAAAAAAAGAAGTAAAATAAGACGAAGAAGAAAAAGAAGGAGAAGAAGAAAAAGAAGAAGAAGGAGGAGGAGGAGGAGGAGGAGGAGATGAAGAAGTGGAAGAAAAAAGGAGAAGAGGAAGAAGTAGAAGAAGAAGAAAAAAGGAGGAGGGGGAGAAGAAGAAAAAAAAGAAGCAGAAAAAGAAGTAGAAGAAGAAAGAATTAGGAGGAGGAGGAGAAGATGAAGAAGAAGAAGAAGAAAAAAGGAGAAGAAGAAGAACGAGGAGGATGAGAAGATGAAGAAGAAAAGAAGTAGAAGAAGAATGAGGAGGTGGAGAAGATGAAAAAGAAAAGAAGAACAAGTACAAGAAGGAGAAGATGAAGAAAAAGGAGAAGAAGAAGAATGAGGAGGAGGAGAAGATGAAGAAGAAAAGAAGAAGAAGAATGAGGAGAAGGAGAAGATGAAGAAGAAAAAGAAGTAGAAGAAGAATGAGGAGGAGGAGAAGATGAAGAAGAAAAGAAGAAGAAGAATGAGGAGGAGAGAAGATGAAAAAGAAAAGAAGAAGAAGAATGAGGAGGAGGAGAAGATGAAGAAGAAAAAGAAGAAGAAGAATGAGGAGGAGGAGAAGATGAAGAAGAAAAGAAGAAGAAGAATGAGGAGGAGAAGATGAAGAAGAAAAGAAGAAGAAGAATGAGGAGGAGGAGAAGATGAAGAAGAAAAGAAGAAGAACGAGGAGGAGGAGAAGATGAAGAAGAAAAGAAGAACAAGTACAAGAAGGAGAAGAAGAAAAAGAAGATGAGGAAAAAGAAAAAAGAAGAAGCAGATGAAGGAGTAGAAGTAAAAGAAGCAAACGAAGAAGAAAAAAGAAAATAGGAGGAATAGAAGACGAAGAAGAAGTGAGAAGAAGAAGGGAGTAGAAGACGAAGAGGAATTAGAAGAAGAAAAAATTAAGGAGAAGAAGGAGAAGATGATGATGATGAAAAAGAAGAAGAAGGAGGAGAAGAAGAAGAAGAAAATGAAGGAGAAGAAAAAATGAAGAAGAGGAAGAAGAAGAGGAAGAAGAAGAAAATAGAAGAAGAAGATGAAGAAGAAGAGGAAGGAGTAGAAGGAGTAGAAGAAGAAGATGAAGAAGATGGAGTAGAAGGAGTAGAAGAAGAAGAAGTAGTAGAAGGAGTAGAAGAAGAAGATGAAGAAGAAAAAGGAAGAAAGAGTAGAAGAAGAAGATGAAGAAGAAAAAGAAGGAGTAGAAGGAGAAGAAAAAAAGGAGAAGGAGTAGAAGAAGAAGGAGTAGAAGGAGAAGAAAAAGAAGAAGTATTAGAAGAAGAAGAAAAGAAGAAGGAGTAGAAGAAGAAGGAATGGAAGAAAAAGAAGAAGAAAAAAAAAGAGGAATATGAAGGAGTAGAAGAGGAAGAAAAACAAAAAGAGGAAGAAAAAGAAGAAGAAGAAGAAAAGAAGAGGAAGAAGAAGAAAAAGAAGGAGGAGAAGGAGGATAAGAAGAAGAAGGAGGAGAAGAAGAAGAATGGGGAGGAGGAGGAGGAAGAGAATTAGGAGAAAAACAAGAGGAGGACGGGAAGAAGAAGAAGAAGAAAGAGGAGGAGGAGAACAAGAAGCAGAAGAAAAAAGAAAAAGAAAAAAGAAAAAGAAGGAGGGGAGGAGGAATAAGAGAATTAGGAGAAAAATCAGAAGAAAAAAGAAGAAGAAGACGAAGGTGAAAGGATGGACGGATAGAGGAATGGGTTTGTTGATGAATTGATAGTTGAAGGTCACAGAATCTGAGTAGAAGAAACAAATCAGTAACACATCAATATTTTGAGTGCATACCTTCAACACCGTGCCGCTAATTGAGTCACCATTACTCGTGCCAAGCTTGTTGCTGAATCCCATGTTCTGACTGTAACTAGGAATCTCCGATTTACTGCTGGAGTTATCCATATTTCTTGACCGATTGCTGCCCTTGACTGTAATGACTGTTCTCTCACTTTTATTGTAGTGGACTTGCTTTTCATATCGGGGATATTCTAAGCCGTAAGTCATCATATCTGACTGTCACAATAAAGATATTTATGTCTAACATGAATTGTTTTAATTAGATCAACCGGATTTTTATTTATTTTTCTTTTAAATTGACCAACTTGACTAAAAGTTCAGTGTTTAGTCCCGTAAATTATTTCGTTTCGGTAACAGTTCGGAAGAGTAGTGTCCCCATTGAGTAAACATTGCAATTAATTCAGTGATTCTCAGTCTATCGGTTAGAAGACTCTTAATTCTAGATAAAAGAGAAACAACAAACGGATTTCGTCCTTAAAGAAAAAGCAAATTAAAAGGCACAAGTGCTTTTGATTGGATAACACAGATCTATCTATCTATTGTCTTTTCGAGCCGAAGACGGCACATAAGGCAGAACCACAATCTCAAAAACAGAAACCTTGCGTGCCAAAGTGGCACATATTGCAGAGATCACTGCTTCTAAAATCTATGGCGCTGTTTCAATAACAATACTTTTTACAATGACAGCTTATCAAGCCATCGATCAACCTCCTTAGTCGCCTCTTACGACATGCCTGGAAGGTCACAGTGTCGCTATTCTTTTCCTCCCTCATATTGAGGCCCCGGTAACACACGGGATATATGTCAGATAAAAATATTTATACCCTATATTTTACAGACCTTCAGCACATGATTGTTGGGGTAATGTGGGCGGTATTACGCCCGTGCTGCTTTACTTTCCCAGAAAAAATATCCGGTACCCATATAAGGCTGGGTGAACCCGGAAGCCGTCGGTTGGGATCGAACCCTACCCCTTGTCCTTTGTAGTCCAGTTCACTAACCACTGAGCTATCGCGGCTCCTCATATGTCAGATAGCTCACGTAAAATTAGGGCATATTTCATCAGGAGAGCACACTGGAACATACCAAGTTACATCAACTAAATATCCACGCTTAATTAAACAAATAAATAAATGCGCCTGAATTGAGAAGCGGGTAAAGTCAGTCATAGTTTCATCTTCATACAGTTCCTTGCCTGCTGGCGTAGGTGATCATGTCTCTCCACAACTTTCGTTCTCGACAGTTATGGTTTATGGTTTATGGTTATGGAAGGCCCCGGTATCACTGCAAACGAATTAAAATCCATAATTGCTCAACCGCCCGTGCCAGTGGAATCATCCGAATTACTAACTCATCTCCCAAACAAAGAAAGGTAGCTGTAGTCCCCATCATAGCAGTCTCAGCACACGCCAAAAGACATAAGGCGAAACCGCACTGAAGTTAACACAGCCAACTGTTCCCTGTCATACGATATCAGCATTCATCGTAAGCAATTGGAATATCGGAACATGATCTCGACAGTTATTTATCATTTCTGTTGTTGACCTTCTGCTAAGCCATTCTCTTAAGCTGTTTGAGAAGAGGAAAACATAGCTGAAGTCTTAGTTTAGTCCGGTAAACTATTTAAGCGAAAGTAATGGCCTACCTTTATGTTAAGTCTGTCCTATTATATGGCTGGAGCCGCGATAGCTCAGTGGTTAGTGAACTGGACTACAAAGGACAAGAGGTAGGGTTCGATCCCAACCGACGGCTTCCGGGTTCACCCAGCCTTTAATGGGTACAGGATTTTTTTCTGGGAAAGTAAAGCGGCACGGGCGTAATACCGATCACATTACCCCAAAAATCAGGTGCCGAATGTCTGTAAAATGTATGGTCACTAACCGGGGGCACATTTTTTTATTATATGGCTGTGAAACATGGAGAACAACAAGAGTAACAATCATGAAGATACAGACTTTCATTAATGGATGAAAATAAAAGGATGGAAATGGCAGGACAGAATCCGGATAACATAGAATTATGGAAATGTACCAGTCAAATACCAGTGGATAAAGAGATACAGCGAAGACGATGGCGCTGGATAGCACACACACTGTGGAAGCCAAATGAAAGGATTACACGAAAGACCCTTTTTTGGAATCCCCAGAGAAAAAGACAAAGAGGAAGACGAAGAAATTCTTGGAGAAGACAAATGGAAGCAGAGATGAAGATGATGGCGAAGACATGGAATGATCTTAAAAGAATGGCAAGAAACAGAACGGCTTGGAAAGTGTTTGTTGAAGACATATGCTCCACAGGGAGCTGAAAGTGTTTGTTGAAGACCTATACTCCACATGGAACTGAAAGTGTTTGTTGAAGACCTATGCTCCACAGGGAGCTGAAAGTGTTTGTTGAAGACCTATACTCCACAGGGAACTGGAAGTGTTTGTTGAAGACCTATACTCCACAGGGAACTGAAAGTGTTTGTTGAAGACCTATGCTCCACGGGGAGCTGAAAGTGTTTGTTGAAGACCTATGCTCCACAGGGAGCTGAAAGTTACAAGAAGAATGTTCTACACCTTAGCTGGCATCACAACAAAACTATAGTAGTTGTTATGTACTACAAATAATTTAATTATTTAGGATTGTAGTTAGTCTTATGGTAAAACTAAACCTAAACCCTACCATTCATCATCATCATGTGCCATACCGATTGGCCTAGGCGATCATATCATTCCACAAACTTCTATCCACCGTGCATCGTATCTATTCTGTTGTTGACTGTTTTCCATCCCGTAAAACCAAGTTATCTATTGTTTTATCTCTTTGTCGTTCGTGATCTCTGTTTCCCTGTATTTTGCCAGTTGTAACCAAGTATTCCAACTTTCCTCTTCTCAGGATGTGCCCGAAAAATGGTGATTGTTTCTTTCTGCTGTTTTTTTTTTTTTATGAGCTCCTTTTTTGTGCTTGCCTATTTGTGAATTATAGAAGAAAACCGAACAGAAAATTGAAGCCTTTGAAATGTGGATTTACAGAAGATTAGGTAGAATTGGATGGAAAGAAAAGAAAACAAACGATGTAGTTTTAAAACAACTAAAAATAAAAAGAGAACTACTAAATACAATTAAGACAAGACAAATAAAATTTTGAGGCCATGTTAAAAGACACAACGCCCTACTAAAAGTAATATTGGAAGGGAAAATGCAAGGTAAAAGATGCAGAAGCAGACCAAGACTAACATGGACGAGTAATATCAAATGATGGATAAGTCAATCTATGACAACCTGCACCATCAAAGCAAGAAACAGAGTGGAATGGCGATCCATGGTAGCCAGCCTTCAAAACGGAGATGGCACTCGATGATGATGATGAATTTACCTTTACCTTTACTCAAGGGAGACAAAAAAGCGAAGGCCTTGAATATTTCAATTTGGCCGAGATTTCTTCAAATTTGGCATCAACTTGGTAGTTTGTACAGTCTAAAATATTTTAAGCAAATATTGAGCGATGCATTTGCAAATAATATATGTCTGTGCCTGACTGCTGGTGGGTACAGGGAACACGAACTGTTCACACGATACATACAAGTTCGCGTAATTCTTTCATGCTCTCTCTCTCTCTCTCTCTCTTTGGGAACGCAAACACCGTTCTGGTTGTGTTTGAAATGTTCTTAACCGACGCCTTCAGTGTAACCATGGTAACAGGCGATTTACCCCCACCCCCCCCCCCCACCCCACATACACACACACCAATCTCTTCTACCCTTCGATAAATTTGAGGGATGGCTAAAAATAAAAACTTACTTTGAAAATTTTTTTAAAAAGCGAAAAAAATAATCTTACATACATCATCATCATCAAATACCATGCCTGCTGGCGTAGGTGATCATGTCTCTCCACAACTTTCGACCTCGTCAGTTATTTATCATTTCTGTTGTTGACCTTCTGCCAAACCATTCTCTAAGCTATCTTTTCTCTTTGTTTAACTCTATCTCTTTGCCCCTCAATTTTCGCAGTTGTCACAATATATTCCAGCTGTTCCCTTCTCATTGCATGACCAAAAAATTATGATTCTTCCTTTCTAGTATTGGATATTTGCTCTCTTTTTGATTTGGCTCTTTCAGAACGTTTTCATTACTCTTCTTAACTGTCCCTAGTATTCTCAAATTCCTTCTATAAAACCACATTTCTACAGATTCCAGTGATTTTTTTTTTCTGTGGTGTCCTATTGTCCATGATTCACGTCCATATTTTAACACTGGCTCTACATAAAATTTAAGAACTCTTCTTTTTTCTTGTTTCTATTGTATTCTATTATCTTGCTACAAATTTAGGTTTGTCAAATCACAATAAGATTTGGTCAACCCCCATTAACTCTGAGATCTCTTTCTGGGAAAAAAACGCTGGAAGATCATGACAACACAATGCACGAACTCTGTAACACAATCTAAATATCCCACTCCACTTTTCCACGAGGGGTTAGTTATTGTGACAGATGTTAGGATTTGTAATGCTTATTTCTCTTTTTTATTTTAATTTGGCACGAACAGCGGCATAAAAGTAAAAGTAAAGTCCCCCCCGTCACGTCAAGTGGCGGTTAGGGAATATGGTGTTAGTGACCATACATTTTACAGACTTTCAGCACATGATTTTTGGGGTAATGTGGTCGGTATTACGCCCGTGCCGCTTTACTTTCCCAGGAAAAAATCCGGTATCCATTAAACGCTGGTTGAACCGGAACCGTCGGTTGGGATCGAACCCTACCTTTTGTCATTTGTAGTCCAGTTCACTAACCACTGAGCTATCGCGGCTCCCGCGAACAGCGGCATGGAGTCTACTAATTCGATTTTAATTCTACAAAAAGTGTACTTAAAGCACTCAATTTTAAAATCAGTATCCAACAAAACTAGATGTTTCCACGATTTCCTTTCGACCAGGAAGTTATTGAAAGAAGCCTGATCGAGCTCTATATGGCCCGAACCGGTTAGTATAAGATGATGAAGCGAGGGCCATAGCTAATCAACAATGTCAGGACAGTTCTGAACACTAGATAGTAAGAGAAAACAGAAATGAAGAAATCCGGGACAGAACAACGCAAGGCTGAATCGAGGAACAGTTTGTGAATAGAAAATGAAGACGGATTTGGCATACGCTCAAAAACCTGATGCCAGTTTAGCAAGATAGGGATTGACTTGGAACTCACATGGAAAGAAAAAGTCAGGAAGGCCTAAGAACACGCAGTCTTGAAGGAGAAGAAATTCTAGCGCAATCTCAAACAACGACAAGATGGCACAAGATGATAGTGTTTGCACAAAAAGGGGAAGAAATTCTTGCACCAGCTCAAACAACAAGATGGCACAAGATGATGATGGATGTACAAGAAGGAGAAATCCTTACACCGGCTCAAATGAGGTGACATTATCACATAGTCACATTATCACATAGTCACATAGTCACATTATCACATAGTCACATTATCACATAGTCACATTATCACATAGTCACATTATCACATAGTCACATTATCACACAGTCACATTATCACACAGTCATATTATCACATCAAAACAAATAACACCATGACTAAAACTAAGAATAGCAACATGTTACATCTCAATATTCCTGTATGGTGCAGAAACATGGACATTAGACAAGAAAACAGAACAGAAAATTGAAGCCTTTGAAATGTGGATATATAGAAGAAAAGGTAGAATTGGATGGAAAGAAAAGAAAACAAACGATGAAGTTTTAAAACAACAAAAATGAAAATAGAACTATTAAACATAATTAGAACAAGACAAATGAGATTTTTGGGCCATGTTAAAAGACACAACAGCCTACTAAAAGTAATCCTGGAGGGGAAAATACAAGGTAAAAGAGGCAGAGGCAGACCAAGACTAATATGGACGTATAACATCAAAAGATGGACAAGTCAACCTATGACAATCTTCACCATCAAAGCAAGAGACAGAGTGGAATGGTGCTCCATGGTAGCCAACCTTCAATGCGGAGAGGGCACTCAATGATGATGATGATGATGATGGTGATGATGATGATAATGATGATGATGATGATGATGATGATGATGATCATATAGTGTGTGCTCTAACAGTAGATGAAGAGGAGTTTACTTCGAGTGGTTATAAATGGCACATGTCGAGAGCGGTAGCTGCGCAGTGTACTGACTAGATTTATTATTTCGTCTTTGGGGCCACGTCACCTTACACTCTCAGCACCCTATAAACAACATAGAAATGGAGTCTTCAGTCGCTGAACACTGCGGGGCAGGATCTGAGCACCTATGGACATGTTCGGAGTGCAATGATGATGACCCTCAAATAACTCATTGACTCTATGAACACAAATATGGCTCACAGAAACAGCCCTGCAATTTCAAATATGGGGAACCTGTGAAAGCCTCAAATACACCGTCGCGTTCTATGACGTTCTATGACGTTCTATGGCGTTCTATGACGTTCTAAACGTCTATTTGCGTAGAAAAAGCTGATCACTGAAGAAGAAGAGGAAGAAGAAAGTAGGAAGAAGATGGGAGTAGAAAACGAAGAAGAAGAAGGAGTAGAAGACGAAGTACAAGAACAAGGGAGTAGAAGACGAAGAAGAAGAAGGAGTAGAAGACGAAGTACAAGAACAAGGGAGTAGAAGACGAAGGAGAAGAAGGAGTAGAAGACGAAGAAGAAGAAGGAGTAGAAGACGAAGAAGAAGAAGGAGTAGAAGACGAAGAAGAAAAGAAGGGAGTAGAAGAAGGGAGAAGAAGATGGGAGAAGAAGAAGGGAGAAGAAGAAGGGAGAAGAAGATGGGAGAAGAAGAAGGGAGAAGAAGATGGGAGAAGAAGATGGGAGAAGAAGATGGGAGAAGAAGAAGGGAGAAGAAGATGGGAGAAGAAGATGGGAGAAGAAGATGGGAGAAGAAGATGGGAGAAGAAGAAGGGAGAAGAAGATGGGAGAAGAAGATGGGAGAAGAAGATAGGAGAAGAAGAAGGGAGAAGAAGAAGGGAGAAGAAGATGGGAGAAGAAGGGAGAAGAAGAAGGGAGAAGAAGAAGGGAGAAGAAGAAGGGGAAGAAGATGGGAGAAGAAGATGGGAGAAGAAGAAGGGAGAAGAAGAAGGGAGAAGAAGATGGGAGAAGAAGAAGGGAGAAGAAGATGGGAGAAGAAGAAGGGAGAAGAAGATGGAGAAGAAGAAGGGAGAAGAAGAAGGGAGAAGAAGATGGGAGAAGAAGAAGGGAGAAGAAGATGGGAGAAGAAGATGGGAGAAGAAGAAGGGAGAAGAAGATGGGAGAAGAAGAAGGGAGAAGAAGAAGGGAGAAGAAGATGGGAGAAGAAGAAGGGAGAAGAAGATGGGAGAAGAAGATGGGAGAAGAAGATGGGAGAAGAAGATGGGAGAAGAAGAAGGGAGAAGAAGAAGGGAGAAGAAGAAGGGAGAAGAAGATGGGAGAAGAAGATGGGAGAAGAAGAAGGGAGAAGAAGATGGGAGAAGAAGAAGGGAGAAGAAGAAGGGAGAAGAAGAAGGAAGAAGAAGAAGGGAGAAGAAGATGGGAGAAGAAGATGGGAGAAGAAGATGGGAGAAGAAGAAGGGAGAAGAAGATGGGAGAAGAAGATGGGAGAAGAAGATGGGAGAAGAAGAAGGGAGAAGAAGATGGGAGAAGAAGAAGGGAGAAGAAGAAGGGAGAAGAAGATGGGAGAAGAAGAAGAAGAAGAAGAAGGAGTAGAAGACGAAGAAGAAGAAGGAGTAGAAGACGAAGAAGAAGAAGGAGTAGAAGACGAAGAAGAAAAGAAGGGAGTAGAAGAAGGGAGAAGAAGATGGGAGAAGAAGAAGGGAGAAGAAGAAGGGAGAAGAAGATGGGAGAAGAAGAAGGGAGAAGAAGATGGGAGAAGAAGAAGGGAGAAGAAGATGGGAGAAGAAGAAGGGAGAAGAAGAAGGGAGAAGAAGATGGGAGAAGAAGAAGGGAGAAGAAGATGGGAGAAGAAGATGGGAGAAGAAGATGGGAGAAGAAGAAGGGAGAAGAAGAAGGGAGAAGAAGATGGGAGAAGAAGATGGGAGAAGAAGAAGGGAGAAGAAGATGGGAGAAGAAGAAGGGAGAAGAAGAAGGGAGAAGAAGAAGGGAGAAGAAGAAAGGAGAAGAAGAAGGGAGAAGAAGAAGGGAGAAGAAGATGGGAGAAGAAGATGGGAGAAGAAGATGGGAGAAGAAGAAGGGAGAAGAAGAAGGGAGAAGAAGAAGGGAGAAGAAGATGGGAGAAGAAGATGGGAGAAGAAGAAGGGAGAAGAAGAAGGGAGAAGAAGAAGGGAGAAGAAGAAGGGAGAAGAAGATGGGAGAAGAAGAAGAAGGGAGAAGAAGAAGGGAGAAGAAGAAGAGAGAAGAAGAAGGGAGAAGAAAATGGGAGAAGAAGAAGGAAGAAGAAGAAGGGAGAAGAAGGGAGAAGAAGATGGGAGAAGAAGAAGAAGAAGAAGAAGAAGAAGAAGGGAGAAGAAGAAGGGAGAAGAAGATGGGAGAAGAAGATGGGAGAAGAAGAAGGGAGAAGAAGAAGGGAGAAGAAGAAGGGAGAAGAAGAAGAAGAAGAAGGGAGAAGAAGAAGGGAGAAGAAGAAGGGAGAAGAAGATGGGAGAAGAAGAAGGGAGAAGAAGAAGGGAGAAGAAGAAGGGAGAAGAAGAAGGAGAAGAAGAAGGGAGAAGAAGAAGAAGAAGAAGAGAGAAGAAGAAGGAAGAAGAAGAAGGGAGAAGAAGAAGGGAGAAGAAGAAGGGAGACGAAGAAGGGAGAAGAAGAAGAAGAAGGGAGAAGAAGAAGGAAGAAGAAGAAGGGAGAAGAAGAAGGGAGAAGAAGAAGGGAGAAGAAGAAGGGAGAAGAAGAAGGGAGAAGAAGATGGGAGAAGAAGAAGAAGAAGAAGGGAGAAGAAGAAGAAGAAGAAGAAGAAGAAGAAGAAGAAGGGAGAAGAAGAAGAAGAAAAAGAAGGGAGAAGAAGAAGAAGAAGGAGAAGAAGAAGGGAGAAGAAGAAGGGAGAAGAAGAAGAAGAAGAAGAAGGGAGAAGAAGAAGGGAGAAGAAGAAGAAGAAGAGAGAAGAAGAAGGGAGAAGAAAAAGAAGTAGAAGAAGGGAGAAGAAGAAGAAGAAGGGAGAAGAAGAAGGGAGAAGAAGAAGGGAGAAGAAGAAGGGAGAAGAAGAAG
>JAVIAB010000049.1:18468767-18669305 GCA_032433765.1 Megaustenia siamemsis
TAGAAGAAGAAGAAGGGAGAAGAAGAAGAAGAAGGGAGAAGAATTAGAAGAAGGGAGAAGAAGAAGAAGGGAGAAGAAGAAGAAGAAGGGAGAAGCAGAAGAAGAAGGGAGAAGAAGAAGAAGGGAGAAGAAGAAGAAAAAGGGAGAAGCAGAAGAAGGAGAAGAAGGGAGAAGAAGGGAGAAGAAGAAGAAGAAGAAGGGAGAAGAAGAAGAAGGGAGAAGAAGTAGAAGAAGGGAGAAGAAGAAGAAGAAGGGAGTAGAAGAAGACGAAGAAGAAGAAGGGAGTAGAAGAAGACGAAGAGGAAGAAGACGGGAGAAGAAGAAGAAGAAGAAGGGAGGAGAAGAAGGGAGAAGAAAGGAGAAGAAGAAGAAGACAGGAGAAGAAGAAGGGAGTAGAAGAAGACGAAGAAGAAGAAGACGGGAGAAGAAGAAGGGAGTAGAAGAAGACGAATAAAGAAGAAGACGGGAGAAGAAGAAGACGAAGAAGAAGAAAAAAATATCACCTCATAAAATTGTTTCCTGGCTAGCCACTTTAACACTCATGCGACAGCACACGATCTAACTTCAGAGTTTGAGAAAACCAAAAATGCCAAATAGATGAGCGAACCATTTCAGAGGGAAGAGGTACGTTTCCTGCACTCGGAAAAAAAAATTACAAGTAATCAACAGAAAAAAAAAACAACAAAAGAACGATATATGATCCGAAGTGACATAAAACCCAGTACTCCTTGGCACAGCGCCTTGCTACAAGAAACCAAACGCTAGAGCGCACTTTATTTTTTATTATTTACCGCCAGGTAGATTACCACTGTGCACGAGATACCTCAGCGACACGGACTAACAACTGTTACATTTTTTGTTATGCTTCTACCAGGATTTCAAATCGGCAGACCTAAACTACGATATAGAGATATCTGTAAATCATCTCTGGATGACTTCTCCATCTGTGAAAATGACTGGGAACATTTGGCAAGTGATCGCACATCATGGAGAGCATGTATAAGGAATGGTATAACATCATTTTGGGAGCCGCGATAGCTCAGTGGTTAGTGAACTGGACTACAAAGGACAAAAGGTAGGGTTCGATCCCAACTAACGGCTTCCGGGTTCACCCATCCTTAAATGGGTACCGGATTTTTTTTCTGGGAAAGTAAAGCGGCACGGGTGTATTACCGACCACATTACCCCAAAAAATCATGTGCTGAAGGTCTGTAAAATTTATGGCCACTAACACCATATTCCCTATACGCCACTTGGCGTGACGGGGGTACTTTACTTTTTTCTTACTATAACATCATTTGAGACTGTGCTAGGGCAAAACTTAGAAGAGAAAAGACTCATGAAAAAGGATGGAAAACCGCTGTGGACCAGTGGGCCTGACTTGTTCATTCTGTGACCGCGTGTGTTTGTCAAACATTGGTAGAATTAGCCACGAGAGAGGCTGTTCGACAAAAACAATACCTCAAAAAAATATTTAAAATAGCCTCCACTAGACCGTCTGACAAGACAAAAAGTGCCATATACACAATAGCCTCTACTAGACCGTCTGACAAGACAAAAAGGGCCATATGCACAATAGCCTCCACTAGACCGTCTGACAAGACAAAAAGGGCCATATACACAATAGCCTCTACTAGACCGTCAGACAAGACAAAAAGGGCCATATACACAATAGCCTCTACTAGACCGTCTGACAAGACGAAAAGGGCCATATACACAATAGCCTCTACTAGACCGTCTGACAAGACAAAAAGGGCCATATACACAATAGCCTCTACTAGACCGTCTGACAAGACAAAAAGGGCCATATACACAATAGCCTCTACTAGACCGTCTGACAAGACAAAAAGGGCCATATACACAATAGCCTCTACTAGACCGTCTGACACGACAAAAAGGGCCATATACACAATAGCCTCCACTAGACCGTCTGACAAGACAAAAAGGGCCATATACACAATAGCCTCCACTAGACCGTCTGACAAGACAAAAGGGTCATATACACAATAGCCTCCACTAGACCGTCTGACAAGACAAAAAGGGTCATATACACAATAGCCTCCACTAGACCGTCTGACAAGACAAAAAGGGTCATATACACAATAGCCTCCACTAGACCGTCTGACAAGACGAAAAGGGCCATATACACAATAGCCTCCACGAGACCGTCTGACAAGACAAAAAGGGTCATATACACAATAGCCTCCACTAGACCGTCTGACAAGACAAAAAGGGTCATATACACAATAGCCTCCACTAGACCGTCTGACAAGACGAAAAGGGCCATATACACAATAGCCTCCACTAGACCGTCTGACAAGACGAAAAGGGCCATATACACAATAGCCTCCACTAGACCGTCTGACAAGACGAAAAGGGCCATATACACAATAGCCTCCACTAGACCGTCTGACAAGACGAAAAGGGCCATATACACAATAGCCTCCACTAGACCGTCTGACAAGACGAAAAGGGCCATATACACAATAGCCTCTACTAGACCGTCTGACAAGACGAAAAGGGCCATATACACAATAGCCTCTACTAGACCGTCTGACAAGACGAAAAGGGCCATATACACAATAGCCTCCACTAGACCGTCTGACAAGACGAAAAGGGCCATATACACAATAGCCTCTACTAGACCGTCTGACAAGACGAAAAGGGCCATATACACAATAGCCTCCACTAGACCGTCTGACAAGACGAAAAGGGCCATATACACAATAGCCTCTACTAGACCGTCTGACAAGACGAAAAGGGCCATATACCAGGATTAAACTCTACAGCTCCCACACACCACCTCACATTGTACGTGATTAAAACACAACTTCTTGTAGACGATAAAACTACTTGAAAATGATGATGATGATGATGATGATGATGATGATGATGATGATGATGATGATGATGATGATGATGATGATAATAATAATAATAATAATAATAATATTAATATTGTTAATAAAATTAGCCAAATACATTTTTTTTGGCAAAGTTGATTTTTCGTAATTTCCTCCCATCACATTCATCAATCATAAAAGAAAATAAATAACAGAAAATCAAATTAACTTTTTTTTTGTCCCTGTTGACCTGATAGCAAAAATATTACTCGATCTTTTGTGATTGTTTCTTCGTTTCCTGTTTGACGTCACTGTACAGTGGCGCCCAAGGGCGATCACCCGTCCCGGGCTCACAGACTATACAATTACAATGATGTTAGTTTTCTTCTTTCTTTTTCCAAATTAAAAAAAAAAAAACGTCAATGTATGTTGACACGCAGCCGAAGAAGCGTATATTTCATAGGACACATGTCAACATTGGTTTAGTTAGTGTGTTCAAATACGTCCCTTTGTTGGAGCATGCACGGACACCATTTTGTGTCCTGCTAGAAGGGGTGGTGTGAAAGGACTCGTTCATGGGCGGAGTCACGTGTATTTTGTTATGTTATGGGCGGAGAAATGTGGTTTTACAAAAGAATGTTGAGAATACCATGGACAGCTAAGAAGAGTAACGAAAACGTTCTGAAAGAGGCAAAAGCAAAAACAGAGCTAATTTCCAATATTAGGAAGAGACAATCATCAATTGTTTGTGTCATATAATGAGAAGAGAGTTAAGGTATGCTGATGATAGTCTTAATCGCTAAGAGTGAAAATGAGTTTTTAAAAATGTTAGACATTATAGTGAAAGGTAGCAAAAATAAAAGACTCAGCCTTAATAGCAAAAAGACAGAAGTAATGGTAACAACAAAGAAAAAGACATCACCGCAATGTACAATAAAGACAAGTGGAACAATATTAAAACAGGTAAATGAATTTAAATATCTGGAAACAATATTAACATCGGATGGTAGATGTACAACAGAGGTGAGATGAAAAATGGCTCAGGCACAAGCAGCTCTCCAACTGTGCAATCCATTTTTGACTATAGAAACAAGAAAAAGAGTTCTTAAATGTATGTGGACCCAGTCTCAACATATTGATGTGAATCATGGACACTAGGACAACAAACAAGAAAATCACTATTGCTGGAGGCTCAAGAAATATGGTTTTACAGAAGAATGTTGAGAATACCGTGGAGAGCTAAGAAGAGTAATGAAAACGTTCTGAAAGAGGCCAAAGCAAAAAGAGAGCTAATTTCCAATATTGGGAAGACACAATCATCATTTTTTGGCCATGTAATGAGAAGAGAACAACTGGAATATATTGTAACAACTGGAAAAAAATGAGGGACGAAGAGATAGAGGGAAGCAAAGAGAAAAAATAACAGACAGCTTAAGAGAATGACTTGGCAGAAGGTCAACAACAGAAATGATAAATAACTGTCGAGATCGAAAGTTGTGGAGAGACATGATCACCTACGCCAGCAGCCCCGGCACTTGATGATGATGATGGGCGGAGAAAAGGGTACAAGGTTCTGTCCACGTTTTAAGGCTGATAATGGTTCTGGGTGGGGGGGGGGGGGCCTTGACACGTCTCAAACCGTATAGGAAAAATTGTATTAGTGTCCATGTTCGTCAATGACCTACAGCACAATTTGATGGTCAATGTGGCCAGTATCACGCCAGGCCGCATAATATCCCAGAAGACTCTGATTTGGATTTAAGGCTGGGTGAACCTAGAGACGTCGATCGGGGATCGAACCATAGTCCAGTCACAACCTACTGAACTGAGGTCTTGACATGAGGGTAATGATTCAGACATCATGGAATGACGTCATGGGACGCACCAAAATGGACGCTTCTTGCGTCCAAGCCATGTAAACAATGTTGACTTTCCTTGTCTCCAACGGTTTATCTCATTCTATTTGAGAATTTCACGCTATCTGTTACCACAGTGAGATGGCGGATTTTTTTGAAATGTAATCACGGGTTTGATAATAAATGTGTGTACACAGTTCGTTAACCATCGCTGTAGATCAAGTCTTTATTCGCTGGCTTCGTTAGCAACCATGGAAGCTAATGACCTTACTTGTGCCGACGGTTGATTTGGGGCAAATTGTACGTTACAATGTCACTGCTATAATGGCTTAGTTTGTGACAAAACTACAGGGACTTTCCCCAAACAATGACAGTTGTCAGCACAAAATTTTTGGACCCCAATGTCAGTACTTGGATTTTATTTTCAAATATGCCCAAAAATCTGAACCTACTTTCCTGTTTGATAACAACGACTCCTCATGTAATCCGGACACAGATTCTACATCAGTTGAGGTAACTCTCACTCAATCTTTGCCGTGCTCCTGGTTTAGGATTTATGCGAATGCCTTCAAATATCCGGACAGTTTCACGGTAAAACTGAATGGTTCTGCCTCATGTAACAATGTACAGGAAGATTGGAAGTTGCTGTCCAAGTTTGTTGTACATTCGGAAGTAGCTGTCCAAGTTTGTTGTACATTCGGAAGTAGCTGTCCAAGTTTGTTGTACATTCGGAAGTAGCTGTCCAAGTTTGTTGTACATTCGGAAGTAGCTGTCCAAGTTTGTTGTACATTCGGAAGTAGCTGTCCAAGTTTGTTGTGCATTCGGAAGTAGCTGTCCAAGTTTGTTGTACATTCGGAAGTAGCTGTCAAAGTCTGCTATACATTTGGAAGTAGCTGTCAAAGTCTGCTATACATTTGGAAGTAGCTGTCAAAGTCTGCTATACATTTGGAAGTAGCTGTCAAAGTCTGCTATACATTTGGAAGTAGCTGTCAAAGTCTGCTATACATTCGGAAGTAGCTGTCAAAGTCTGCTATACATTCGGAAGTAGCTGTCAAAGTCTGCTATACATTCGGAAGTAGCTGTCAAAGTCTGCTATACATTTGGAAGTAGCTGTCAAAGTCTGCTATACATTTGGAAGTAGCTGTCAAAGTCTGCTATACATTTGGAAGTAGCTGTCAAAGTCTGCTATACATTTGGAAGTAGCTGTCAAAGTCTGCTATACATTTGGAAGAATCTGTCAAAGTCTGCTATACATTTGGAAGTAGCTGTCAAAGTCTGCTATACATTTGGAAGTAGCTGTCAAAGTCTGCTATACATTTGGAAGTAGCTGTCAAAGTCTGCTATACATTTGGAAGAATCTGTCAAAGTCTGCTATACATTTGGAAGTAGCTGTCAAAGTCTGCTATACATTTGGAAGTAGCTGTCAAAGTCTGCTATACATTCGGAAGTAGCTGTCAAAGTCTGCTATACATTTGGAAGTAGCTGTCAAAGTCTGCTATACATTTGGAAGTAGCTGTCAAAGTCTGCTATACATTTGGAAGTAGCTGCCATAGTCTGCTATACATTCGGAAGTAGCTGTCCGAGTTTGTTGTACATTCGGAAGTAGCTGTCCGAGTTTGTTGTACATTCGGAAGTAGCTGTCAATATCTGATATACATTCGGAAGTAGCTGTCCAAGTTTGTTGTACATTCAGAAGTAGCTGTCAAAGTCTGATATACATTCGGAAGTAGTTGGTCAAGTTGACTGTATATTCAAAAGAAGTCGAATACACTTCATGGAAGTAAACTTGTTATGAACTAACCCTTCCTACAAATCAACCTACAATCATCCACGCACATCAAACACGTGTAGTGCACTTTAAACATTCACAATCTCTTTTGTATTCACTTGAAAAGGTTTATTAGTTCAACGAGCAGAAACCAAAAAGATAGAACACAAGAAAAAGCGGTTTTTAAGTCTCAGGTAACTTGAATACACACGTCCTTTACTGATGTAGTTAAAAACAGGTTATTATAGAATAGTAATTCATTGGCTGGCCCTTTGAATGTTGCTAGAAATATTTAAAAAATAGAATCAATATTTACAGTACATTATTTTAAAGTTGTAATTTTGCGAAACACGAACTAGACGTGAATCGGGCGCATACGTTTGGGTGGGGTGTGGGGGTGGGAATTACATAGTACAAGCTATCGGGAGTCCTCAAAGTGGCTCATTTTGACAGAAGATGGGCACAAATATAAAATATATGATAATAAAGAATACTATAACAGCAGGCAGAATGCGTGGAAATACGAGCGGAAAAAATATCAAGAAAAACAAGTGAATAGCTTGTCAAAAAGGCATACAAAAGATCATCATCATCATCAAGTACCGGGCCTGCTGGCGTAGGTGATCATGTCTCTCCACAACTTTCGATTACGACATTTATTTATCAATTCTGTTGTTGACCTTCTGCCAAGCCATTCTCTTAAGCTGTCTGGTATATGGTATATTTTCTCTTTGCTTCCCTCTATCTCTTCGTCCCTCAATTTTCCCAGTTGTCACAATATATTCCAGTTGTTTCCTTCTGATTACATGGCCAAAAAATGATGATTGTTTATTTCTATTATTGGAAATTAGCTCTCTTTTTGCTTTGGCCTCTTTCAGAACTCTTTCATTACTCTTCTTAGCTGTCCATGGTATTCTCAACATTCTTCTGTAAAACCACATTTCTACAGACTCCAGTGATTTTCTTGTCTGTTGTCCTATTGTCCATGATCCACATCCATATGTTAAGACTGGCTCTACATATTTAAGAACTCTTTTTCTTGTTTATATTGTCAAAAATGGATCGCATAGTATCTTCCTCATTTTTTGGAAAGCTGCTTTTTGCCTGAGCCATTCTGCATCTCACCTCTGTTGTACATCTTCCGTCTGAAGTTAACAAAGTTTCCAATATTTAAATTCATTTACCTGTTTTAATATTGTTCCACTTGTCTTTATCTTGCACTGAGGTGATGTCTTTTTCTTTGTTGTTACCATTACTTCTGTCTTTCTGCTATTAAGGCTATATGACCTTTGTTTTTCTCCATTGGCCATTTGGATCCTCCAATGAGATTAGCTTTATTTCAGATGAGTCCATTGACATAGGTAGTTGAGCAATTATGGATTTTAATTCGGTTGCAGTGGTACCGGGGTCTTGGACTAACCTTAACCATAACCAAAGGATTATTTCTCTCTAGTTTTTGTAAAGTGACAAGAATCATGACAAATGAATAACTACTTAATTAAGAACCGGTGCGTTAGTTTGGTTTGGTTTGGTTTGGTTATGGAAGGCCCCGGTATCACTGCAAACGAATTAAAATCCATAATTGCTCAACCGCCCGTGCCAGTGGAATCATCCGAATTACTAACTCATCTCCCAGACAAAGAAAGGTAGCTATAGTCCCCATCATAGCAGTGTCAGCACACGCCAAAAGACATAAGGCGAAACCGCAAAGAAAGTGAACACGGCCAACTGTTCCCTGTCATACGATATCAGCATTCATCGTAAGTAATTGGAATATCGGAACATGATCAAAGCGGATTAAACACACAGCTCACGGTGTGCACAGAGCACTTAACTCAGTAGCTCCTGCAACAAGCCGGACTTGGAATATGAGGAAACTGAGAGGGACACTTTTCAGACATAGCCTTCAATGGTTCCTGCCGCCTTTCCACCATATTGCCCGGAAGTTCACGTCCTCCTAAAAATGATGATCGTCAGAGTATTTAAATGTATAGCGCTTGATGATGTTAGGACATCGTGTTTACTCCAACTCCGAACATACAAAACACAGTTCGTCGTCAGATAATCCTCGTTGCACACCAAACAACAGATCGCAATATTAGCGCATGGTCGGTCTTGGCACACACGATGATTGGGACACCGTGCGTTAATCTCTTTACAGCCATTACAAGATTTTGTCCGCATGATTTACAGGTAGTATATCGCTGAAGAAAACGGTTGTTTCTATCAAGGACCCATACTTCCCAGATTTGAGGACCTTTGATGACTCAGCTCCCCCAACCAACTCTCCCATTTGCTGATAGTCAAAAGAGGAAGCCATGCATGAGAAGTTTAGTCATTGAATTCCGATCGTTTTGTACAGTTATCGTATACGATGACGTTTAATTACCACACAGTGTCGGTACATTTAAATAGCGGTAATAATAGACTAAGCATTCGCTTGTGTTTGAAAATAAAAAAGTTGTCAGTACTTTTTAATCGTTATCATCATCAAGTGGCATGCCAGAGAGCGAAGATGGCCTTTCATGTCTTTCTTCTTCTTCCTTTACCATTCGGCTCCCTGTGGAGCATAGGTCTTCAACAAACACTTTCAGCTCCCTGTGGAGCATAGGTCTTCAACAAACACTTTCAGCTACCAGTGGAGCATAGGTCTTCAACAAACACTTTCAGCTCCCTGTGGAGCATAGGTCTTCAACAAACACTTTCAGCTACCAGTGGAGCATAGGTCTTCAACAAACACTTTCAGCTCCCTGTGGAGCATAGGTCTTCAACAAACACTTTCAGCTCCCTGTGGAGCATAGGTCTTCAACAAACACTTTCAGCTGTCAGTGGAGTATAGGTCTTCAACAAACACATTCAGCTCCCTGTGGAGCATAGGTCTTCAACAAACACTTTCAGCTGTCAGTGGAGTATAGGTCTTCAACAAACACTTTCAGCTCCCTGTGGCGCATAGGTCTTCAACAAACACTTTTACCTCCCTGTGGAGCATAGGTCTTCAACAAACACTTTTACCTCCCTGTGGAGCATAGGTCTTCAACAAACACTTTCAGCTCCCTGTGGAGCATAGGTCTTCAACAAACACTTTCAGCTCCCTGTGGAGCATAGGTCTTCAACAAACACTTTCAGCTCCCTGTGGAGCATAGGTCTTCAACAAACACTTTCAGCTCCCTGTGGAGCATAGGTCTTCAACAAACACTTTCAGCTCCCTGTGGAGCATAGGTCTTCAACAAACACTTTCAGCTCCCTGTGGAGCATAGTAAAAAAGTAAAGTACCCCCGTCACGCCAAGTGGCGTATAGGGAAATATGGTGTTAGTGACCATATATTTTACAGACCTTCAGCACTTTTTGGGGTAATGTGGTGAGTATTACGCCCGTGCTGCTTTACTTTCCCAGAAAAAAATCCGGTACCCATTTAAGGCTGGGTGAACCCGGAAGCCGTCGGTTGGGATCGAACCCTACCCCTTGTCCGTGGTAGTCCAGTTCACTAACCACTGAGCTATCGCGGCTCCCCTGTGGAGCATAGGTCTTCAACAAACGCTTTTAGCTCCCAGTGGAGCATAGGTCTTCAACAAACACTTTCCAAATCGTTCTGCTTCTTGCCATTCTTTTAAGATCATTCCATGTCTTCCCCATCATCTTCATCTCTGCTTCTATCTGTTTTCTCCAAGAATATTTTGGTCTTTTCTTTATTTTTCTCCTTGGGGATTCAAAAAGGGCCTGTTGTGTAATTCTCTCAGTTGGCTTCCGCAGTCTGTGTTCTATCTAGCGCCATCGTCTTCGCTGTATCTCTTTATCCACTGGTATTTGACTGGTACATTTCCATAATTCTATGTTAGTGATTTTGTCCTGCCATTTCCATCCTTTTATTGTGCGTAAGCATCCATTAATGAAAGTCTGTATCTTCGTCATTGTCAATTTTGTTGTTTCTCCATGTTTCACAGCCATATAATAAGATTGACTTCACACTGGAGTCGAACATTTTTATTTTTGTATTTAACCTAATTTCTTTTGGTTTCCATGTTTCCCAGTACAACAAATGCTCCTCTTGCTTTTGATATCCTTATTTTGGTATCATTTTCTGTTCCTCTTTCTTTGTCTATATTACTGCCCAGATATATGTAAGATTGTACGTCTAGTAGAGGTATTTCTACTACTATTATTTAGTTATTGCCAACTACATTAACTCTCATAATGTTGGTCTTATCTCTATTAATTTTCAGTCCTAGCTGTTGTGATCTCTCATCAAGTATGCTCATGTTATCCTGCATCTGTTTATGGTTACCAGAGCGGGCTCAAAGACAGATTGACATTTGAGTTTACCTTCGCCGCCTACAACAGGGTCGTGGTTGTCAAAGACAACCCGGCAGCCTCGTGATAGAAGAGCTATGTCATCAGCAAAGTCTAAATCATCAAGTTGTTTGGTCAGTGACCACTGGATCCCATTTCTGTTGTTTTGAGTTATTTTCATAATCCAATCTATGGCCAGTAGAAGGAGAAATGGAGACAGAAGGCATCCTTGCCTTACTCCTGTTCTTATTTCAAATGCTTCTGTATGCTGTCCTTCATGCACCACACTACATTTCGTTCCTTCATACATTGTTTTTATCAGGTTAATAAACTTTATGGGGATTCCGTAATGACTCAGCAACTTCCAAAGCATTCCTCTGTCTAAACTATCAAATGCCTTTTCGTAATCTATGAATCCAATATAAAGTGGGGATTTTAGTTCTAAACTTTGTTCAACTATTTTACATAGAGTAGTTATTTGATCAGCACATGATCTGTTCTTCCTAAATCCTGCTTGTTCATCTCTCAAATGTTTCTCTATGGCCTCTTTTAGTCTCTCCAGAATGATTCTGCATAATATTTTTTTCCTGGCACTGATAGTAGCATAATTACCCTATAATCTGTGCACTGCTGTAAACCGTCTTTCTTGGTAGTTTGATCGTATAACCTTCTTTCCAGTCTTTATGTATTTCTTTCCTTTCAAAAAATTTTATCTCGTATTATGTCCTATCTTATTTCACATTGTTTTCTGCATACCATGTTGTGTTTATTTCACATTGTTTTCTACAGCTCTTCTCTCGGCCCCACATAGTATATTCTAAAGTCGCAGTGCAGTGAATTTCTACTCTCGGAAGAAAAACGTCACCAGAAATGCGGTTAACTAATGCGTCACACAAATGGTAAAATATTCAAATATACTTGACTGCTATCGGCGAGCTTATAATGGGTAATGTTGGTATTAACACAATAAAGTGCCTAAAGCATATGTTGAAAATGTCCACCACGGGCATCAAGACATATCGTGATTCGTCTTTCCATATTTGCGAAAACCTTCAGAATAATGTCTGGTGATATTTGTTTAATCTTGTCTACTATTTCAGTCTTTAGGTCATTAATTGTCTGCGGATTATTTTCATAAACTTTCCTCTTCAATGCCCCCCACAGATAATAATCTGGGGGTGTTAGATCTGGTGAACGAGCAGGCCAGATTCCACGTGAAATAATGCGATTTGCAAATATGCTTTCTAAATAATTGAGTGTTGTTGTGGCTGTGTGTGCTGTTGCCCCATCCTGCTGAAACCAGGATTCCATAATTTCCCGTTCTGTAAGGTGTGCTATGAACGGTTCCAGAATTAAAGTACGGTAACGTTCTGCATTTATTGTTTCATTAAAAAATATAGGTCCTATTATCCGCATACGACTTATAGCGCACCACACTCCGACTTTTTGATCGTAAAGCGGCACTTGATGAAATTCATGGGGGTTTTCACTGCTCCACGGCCGATTGTTCTGACTGTTCACATAACCGGATAAATGAAACCAGGCCTCATCAGTGAAAAAAGTGACGTCAAGGATGGCAGCGCCATGTTCATAAATAAAATTCTGAAACCACATGCAGTAGTTTAAACGGGATTCATAATCTCTTTCTTGGAGTTGAGACACTTCAGTTAATTTGTATGGAGGATAGTGTAGTTCACTTCTTAAAACCTTGTGAACAGAACTCTTAGATATTTGCACCTGTTGAGACAAGTGGTTTAAAGATGCATTTGGACTCATTGTAATTCTGTCTTGGAGTTCCATAATTTGGTCTTGTGAAATTGAAGGTCTTCCAGATCGGTGGTGTTTCTTTAATGACTGTGCATTATTTGAAAATCTAGTTGTTCCAATTTATTTATGTAAATCATGCATCATGTACTGCTGTAGCTTGTTCCTTTTTCGGTAAAGTTAAACATATAACATCACTATTCACAAAAGGTATTCGAAATATCCACCACGTTTTAGTTGGCAAATATTGATACGTTTTTTCATATTGTCAAAAACCTTACGCAGTATGGGCTGTGTAACATTATTAATGTTGTTGGCGATTGAAACCTGCAGCTCATCGAGTGTGTGGGGATTGTTTTCGTACACTTTTCCTTTCAGTTCACCCCAGAGATAGTAGTCCATGTGAGTAAGATCAGGAGACCGTGCAGGCCAAATTCCGCGAGAGATTATACGATTAGCAAAAATTTCATATAAAAATTCCAGTGATTTTACAGCAGTGTGAGCAGTTGCGCCATCTTGTTGAAACCAAGCTTTTTCAATTTCCGGCTCAGAAAGTTGGGTTACGAATCGCTCCAGTATGTTAATCCTGTATTTTTCTGAATTTATTGTGTCATAGAAGAAAATTGGGCCGATTATCCGCTGACGACTCATTGCACACCACACTTCTACTTTCTGATCGTGGAGAGGCACTGGGTGCAATGCATGTGGATTTTCATCACTCCAAAGACGATCATTCTGCCCATTCACGTACCCAGACAAATGGAACCATGCTTCATCTGTGAAGAAAGTGAAATCAAGAATTTCCTCACCTTCATGGGCTAGAAAATTCTCAAACCACATACAATAATTAATTCTGGATTGGTGATCTAATTCTTTTAATTGAGGAACGACGGAAAATTTGTACGGATGTAACTTTAATTTTTTTTTCAGAACTCTATGAACAGTACTGCTTGATTTGTGTACTTGTTGAGCCAGCTTTCTTATTGATTTGCCAGGACTCATTAGAATGCTGTCCTGGATGTTGAGAGATGTTACTTCAAGAACAGATGGTCTACCAGGACGGCTAACATCATGTACACTACCGGTGTTTTGAAATTTGATTATTAAATTACTCACAGTATTTCGATGAGGCACTGGTGTATCAGGAAATCTATTCACAAATTGTTCAACAACCCCATTCGAATACTTGCCGCCGTTACGGAACACATGTTCCACTATAAATACTCTTTCTTCAATCGTTAACACCATTGTAAGCCAGATCTATCATGTAGCAGTGATGTTTAAATGAACACGTAAATGGTGCTTGAACTATTACGTCATACATAGATAAAATTTAGGTGCGTAATTATTTCAACAACAAAAAATGCACAGTCATTAAAGAGACACCCTATATTTTATATGGGATATTTATAAAGTCGAATGTGCAGTGACTAAAAATGTTTTTGAAATTACGTCACCGATTGATGAAATTTACGTCATGATATTCTGTGTCCACAATCCCATCTGCAGCATAACACAACAAGTCGCTGTTATATTCACGGTTTCATTGCTGAAAGAAAATGGTGTCAAACATTGAAAACCGGATATTATTGGTTGAACACGTCTGCCGTAAAGGTGGCATATATACTGAAGAAGAAATTCTACAACTTGTGCTGCCATTTCCAGACATATACTGTAGGCACAACTTCATCGCGTGAACAGCCACATTACCCAAAACAAGCCAACCAAGAGCAGTAGCGTCTAGATGAATAATACAAAATGTACGTTACACTTTCCCGTAATTTCATTTCACAGCGACTTTATAAACATCAATATTTTATATTAAAAACATTCGACCAAGTAAACAGAGAACAACTGTGGGAGATACTAACAACATACGGAGTAAGCCAACAGCTGACCAACCTAATTAAAAGTTTCTACATCAACAGCAGCTGCACAGTCAGAACAGCAGCAGACTACACAGACCACTTCGAAGTTAGATCAGGTGTAAGACAGGAGTGCGTACTATCCCCCCTACTGTTTATTACATACATGGACTATATATGCAAGTTAGCCAACCCATCAGAGACAGAGGAGATCAACGAGCTTTTATTTCCCAGACGATCAGGCACTCATACATGGAAAAATAGAAGACCTACAAGAACACTTAAATAGACTCAACAGCACAGGCACAAAATATAAAATGAATATAAACAACAACAAAACAGAAGTCATGAATATCGCAAAAGAGAAACAGAACATCAACGTAACTATAGAAAGCAGGCAGCTAAAACAGGTACAGGAATTTAAATACCTAGGAAGTTTATTGACAAACGACAATTCACAGACAGCAGAAATTGTCTCAAGATGCAACAAAGCTTGACAAATCATCGGACAGCTATCACCACTATTGTCCAACAAAGAAATAACTCTAGAGGCAAAACGGACACTCTACAATACAATCTTCATCCCAACGTTGTGCTACCAATGCCAGTCCTGGACCCTAGATATAAGAACAAGAAGAAAAATCACCTCTACAGAGATGAAATGTGTTAGACGAGTGACATGAAACAGCCTGGAGATAAGATCAGAAATGAAGAACTCATAAAAAAAAGCTAGGAATAATCCACGCCATAGAATATGTAAAGAAACAACATATAAAATAATTTGCTAAACATGGAAAGGCAGATTAGTCAATCAAAACACGACACAAGGAGCCTTCAATAAACATTGCTAAAACACCATACCCAAAGGCCGATCACGAAAAAGATGGATCGACGGAATATTAGAAACACTAGGAAACAACAGCAGCAGAAACGAACTGAAGAGCAAAAGACCGCAAATTATATCTCCCCTCAACACTGAAAGGCAAATGAACAAAGAAAGAAGAAGAATATTTTATACTTGTCTCCATCTTGTCGTCTTTCCTTGAATGTCCCAGGTCTATCTCCCGCTGTTTATCTTCACAACTATTCGTTAAGCTATTCCTGTTCTGTCTTTGTCTTCAAACACAGGGGCCTGAACTCAACATGGTACACAACTAACTTACCTCTCGCAGCTTTGAAGCTCCAACAGGAGAACCATTCTATTCTGACCAATCTCGGTTACCGTAATTATCCGTAAATCTATTGAAATGCATCTAGTGAAGTGATTGGTCCTAGGTCCTATTTTTTGCAAAATAATGATGATTATATAACCAATCAGCGCGAGGAATGGACATGACGTACGGAGTAAAAATTGGGAAAAAAATTAGGTTAAATACAAAAATAAAAATTTTCAATTCCAATGTGAAGTCAGTCCTATTATATGGCTGTGAAAAATGGAGAGCAGCAAAAATAATAATTATGAAGATACAGACCTTCATTAATGGATGCTTACGCAGAATAAAAGAATGGAAATGGCAGGACAAAATCACTAACATAGAATTATGGGAATGTACCAGTCAAATATCAGTGGATGAAGAGATACAGCGAAGACGATGGTGCTGGATAGGATACACGCTGCGGAAGCCAACTGAGAGTATTACACCACAGACCCTTTTTTGGAATCCCCAAGGAAAATGACAAAGAGGAAGATCAAAATATTCTTGGAGAAGACTGATGGATGCAGACATGAAGATGACGGGGAAGACATAGAATGATCTTAAAAGAATGGCAAGAAACAGAACGGCTTGGAAAGTGTTTGTTGAAGACCTATGCTCCACAGGGAGTTGAAAGTGTTTGCTGAAGACCTATGCTCCACAAGGAGTTGAAAGTGTTTGCTGAAGACCTATGCTCCACAAGGAGTTGAAAGTGTTTGCTGAAGACCTATGCTCCACAAGGAGTTGAAAGTGTTTGCTGAAGACCTATGCTCCACAAGGAGTTGAAAGTGTTTGCTGAAGACCTATGCTCCACAAGGAGTTGAAAGTGTTTGCTGAAGACCTTTGCTCCACAGGAAGCTGGAGGTAGATGAAGAACTAACATTTAGCATGGACAATAAAACAGCGAACAAGGTGTTTGGAGGCTACAGAAATATCATTCTAGGGTAAAATGTTGAGTATGCAGTGGGCAGAAGAATGTTGAGAATACCGTTGGTAGAATAATGATGAGAACACAATGGGCAGAATAATGTTGAATATACCATGGGCAGAAGAATGTTGAGAATACAATGGGTAGAATAATGATGAGAACACAATGGGCAGAATAATGTTGAATATACCATGGGCAGAAGAATGTTGAGAATACCGTGGGCAGAATAATGATGAGAATACAATGGGCAGAAGAATGTTGAGAATACCGTGGGCAGAATAATGATGAGAATACAATGGGCAGAATAATGTTGAATATACCATGGGCAGAAGAATGTTGAGAATACCGTGGGCAGAATAATGATGAGAATACAATGGGCAGAATAATGTTGAATATACCATGGGCAGAATAATGTTGAATATACCATGGGCAGAAGAATGTTGAGAATACCGTGGGCAGAATAATGATGAGAATACAATGGGCAGAATAATGTTGAATATACCATGGGCAGAAGAATGTTGAGAATACCGTGGGCAGAAGTTTGTTGAGAATACCGTGGGCAGAATAATGATGAGAATACAATGGGCAGAATAATGTTGAATATACCATGGGCAGAAGAATGTTGAGAATACCGTGGGCAGAAGAATGTTGAGAATACCGTGGGCAGAAGAATGTTGAGAATACCGTGGGCAGAAGAATGTTGAGAATACCGTGGGCAGAAGAATGTTGAGAGTACAATGGGCAGAATAATGTTGAATATACCATGGGCAGAAGAATGTTGAAGGGTGTCCGGTTAGCGCAATCGATAGGCGGTTGGCTTACCACGGCAACAGCCGGGGTTCGTAATCCTGGCGAGGACACCTGGGTTTTACTAATTCCCTAAAAATTAGTAGGAGCCGCGATAGCTCAGTGGTTAGTGAACTGGACTACTACGGACAAGGGGTAGGGTTCGATCCCAACCGACGGCTCCGGGTTCACCCAGCCTTAAATGGGTACCGGATTTTTCTGGGAAAGTAAAAGCAGCACGGGCGTAATACCGACCACATTACCCCAAAAATCATGTGCTGAAGGTCTGTAAAATATAGGGTCACTAACACCATATTTCCCTATACGCCACTTGGCGTGACGGGGGGTACTTTACTACTTTTTTTTTTAGAAGAATGTTGAGAATACCGTGGGCAGAAGTTTGTTGAATATACCGTGTGCAGAAGAATGTTGAATATACCATGGGCAGAAGAATGTTGAATATACCGTGGGCAGAAGTTTGTTGAATATACCATGGGCAGAAGAATGTTGAATATACCGTGGGCAGAAGAATGTTGAATATGCCGTGGGAAGAAGAATGTTGAATATACCGTGGACAGAAGAATGTTGAATATACCATGGGCAGAAGAATGTTGAATATACCGTGGGCAGAAGAATGTTGAATATACCGTGGGCAGAAGAATACAATGGGCAGAAGAATGTTGAGAATGCAATGGGTAGAAGAATGTTGAGAATACAATGGGTAGAAGAATGTTGAGAATACAATGGACATAAGAATGTTGAGAATGCAATGGACATAAGAATGTTGAGAATACAATGGACATAAGAATGTTGAGAATACAATGGACATAAGAATGTTGAGAATACAATGGACATAAGAATGTTGAGAATACAATGGGTAGAAGAATGTTGAGAATACAATGGGTAGAAGAATGTTGAGAATACAATGGGTAGAAGAATGTTGAGAATACAATGGGCAGAAGAATGTTGAGAATACAATGGGTAGAAGAATGTTGAGAATACAATGGGTAGAAGAATGTTGAGAATACAATGGGTAGAAGAATGTTGAGAATACAATGGACATAAGAATGTTGAGAATACAATGGGCAGAAGAATGTTGAGAATACAATGGGCAGAAGAATGTTGAGAATACAATGGGTAGAAGAATGTTGAGAATACAATGGGCAGAAGAATGTTGAGAATACAATGGGCAGAAGAATGTTGAGAATACAATGGGCAGAAGAATGTTGAGAATACAATGGGTAGAAGAATGTTGAGAATACAATGGGCAGAAGAATGTTGAGAATACAATGGGCAGAAGAATGTTGAGAATACAATGGGCAGAGGAATGTTGAGAATACAATGGGCAGAAGAATGTTGAGAATACAATGTGTAGAAGAATGTTGAGAATACAATGTGTAGAAGAATGTTGAGAATACAATGGGTAGAAGAATGTTGAGAATACAATGGGTAGAAGAATGTTGAGAATACAATGGGCAGAAGAATGTTGAGAATACAATGGGCAGAAGAATGTTGAGAATACAATGGGCAGAAGAATGTTGAGAATACAATGGGCAGAAGAATGTTGAGAATACAATGGGCAGAAGAATGTTGAGAATACAATGGGCAGAAGAATGTTGAGAATACAATGTGTAGAAGAATGTTGAGAATACAATGTGTAGAAGAATGTTGAGAATACAATGGGTAGAAGAATGTTGAGAATACAATGGACAGAAGAATGTTGAGAATACAATGGGTAGAAGAATGTTGAGAATACAATGGGTAGAAGAATGTTGAGAATACAATGGGTAGAAGAATGTTGAGAATACAATGGGTAGAAGAATGTTGAGAATACAATGGGTAGAAGAATGTTGAGAATACAATGGGTAGAAGAATGTTGAGAATACAATGGGTAGAAGAATGTTGAGAATACAATGGGTAGAAGAATGTTGAGAATACTATGGACAGAAGAATGTTGAGAATGCTATGGACAGAAGAATGTTGAGAATTATATGGACAGAAGAATGCTAGGAATGCGGGGATCCATGGAAAGCTAAAAGATTAACCTGGATGTTCTTGATGAGATCAACATCAGGAGGTTGCAATCAACGCTGTTTTTTGCCATATGTGAAAAAGCAACAGTTTGATTTCAATATGGCAGCTTGAAAAAAAATGATGGAGGAATAAATAGATGGAAGAGGAGAAGAAAGATACCAGACAGAATGGTTTGCTAGAAAGAGAAACAAGAGAAATGATAAACAACTATAGAAATATAAATTGGTGGAAAGGTCCACGCTAAAAGGCGTGGAACTTGATGATAGTAATTAAAATAAAAATCCTATGTGGGGATAAGAATTTACATGCGAAAGAAAAAAAGCGATAAAAGTATAGTACGTCACTACAGTGTTGAGTGTGTGATCACGTGTTACGTTCAAAAGATATCGGTGTTTTGTTTTTAGCTTTGATCATGGCACAGCCCATACTGCAGACAAATAATAATAAATGAATATTATTATAGAGGGAAACTTCCAAAGCGATAATCAGCGAATAAATTCAGAGGAAGAGGTATGTTTACAGCACTCAGAAAAATGACAAATAATCTATCTATCTATTGACCTTTCGAGCCGTAACCGACCCGTATGGCGTAGACCAAGATACATCTTCTCTTATCTGAATTTTTTTGTTCTAGCAGTTTTCTATTAAAGATATTTTATCAAATCTCGCCATCTGTCTCTGTTCTGTGCAAGCAGCTCTATCTCATTGAGGGAGCCGATTCCTGCTGCTCTTGCATCTCTCATCAATGTTCTTCTCAGTGTCTCCCTGGGTCTTCCTCTTTTTCTCTTACCTGTTGTTTCCCATATGAGGGCTTGCTTTGCTATTCGGTTATTATCTCTTCTCATCACATGTCCAACGTATGACCATCGTCTTTTCTTTATTACTGAAGATATTAGTGGTTGATTGGCGATTTCTCTAATTTCTTCGTTTGTTTTGAATTCGTTCCACACTAGACCAAGTATTTTCCTTAGACATTTATTTTCGAATGCGTTCAACTTTATTTCTATATCTCTTGTTGTTTTCCGACAAATAATCAACAACAGAAAAAAACAAAGAACAACATATGGTCCAAAGCAGGATCAAACCCGTACTCAGTGGCACAGCGCCTTTGCCACGAAAGTCCAAGCGCTAGGGAACACTGCCACTCAGTTAATTGGCTTTTCGTGGCAAGGCGCAGTGCCACTGAGTACGGGTTCGATCCTGCTTTGGACCATATGTTGTTCTTTGTTTTGTTTCTGTTGTTGCTTATTTGTCCTTTTTTTCCTACTGTTGTAAACATACCTCTTCCTCTGAATTGATTCGCAGCCCATATTGCCTAGGCATTCAGTTTCTCATCTGCAAATGCTTTTTTTGTTTTTGTTTTTTAACAAGCCCAATTTAAGCACCGCAGCTACCTCTATAGTCCGACTCCGACAGGAGTAGGTATTCGAATCCACCTACCTTAAGGTCAGAAGTCACTGGAGGAAAAAAAAAAACATATCGCTCCAAATGTGGATCGAACACTGCTCTGTCTGTGAGCAGGACTGCAGCTCAAGACTGCAACGACCATACTGAACTGGTTCATCATCAAGTACCAGTGCTGCTGGCGTAGGTGATCATGTCTCTCCACAACTTTCCATCACGACAGTTATTTATCATTTCTGTTGTTGACCTTCTGCCAAGCTGTCTTGTATCTTTTCTCTTTGCTCCCCTCTATCTCTTCGTCCCTCAATTTTCCCAGTTGCTACAATATATTCCAGTTGTTCCCTTCTCATTACATGGCCAAAAAATGATGATTGTGTCTTCCTAATATTGGAAATTAGCTCTCTTTTTGCTTTGACCTCTTTCATAACGTTTTCATTACTCTTCTTAGCTGTCCATGGTATTCTCAACATTCTTCTGTAAAACCACATTTCTATAGCCTCCAGTGATTTTCTTGTCTGTTGTCCTATTGTCCATTTTGAACTGGTTCAACAACGCTAAAAAAAAACAGCGTATAATAATTTACAATTAAACATAACAAATTAACTTATGAACAAAATCCTTGCGAAAGAATGAAAACATAAACGACGCACTCCGAATTAATTGAAATGCCGCGTTTAATATTACAACAATCACTGTTTTAACACTCAGAAATGTCGACCCATTAATCTTACAAAATGTCCAACCACCAAGTCCTGTTAATAGTCAACTTTGAATAATATATTTTTTACATTTTAATTCATTTTAAAAGTAGTTATATATACTCCATATACCGATGGAGATCATACTTGTCAAGGGCTGAAGAATGTCTTTAAGCAAAGCAAGTACCGCCCCTTTTTGTGACCTCTGCTCTTCTATTTATAGAAACATTGGTTGTCAAATTTTATGTGGGTTTCATTCCGTGCGTGAATGTGGACGATTCATTTTACTGGTTAGCTTTTAAAGCAGCGTGTGCACAGACTTTCAGATGCTAGGGGCCAGGTATGAAAAAAAAAGAAGAAAATACGAAGATTTTGTATACATCTATAACTTAATTTATATGTGCAAGGTATTGTAAATTATAATAAAATCATGCGATTTGTGGAAAGTGGAAAATAAAAGGGAGTGGAATGGGAGAAAGAGAGGGGGAGAGAAAGAGAGGGAATGGAGGGGGGTGAAGGAAAGAGGAAACGAAGAAAAAACTAAATGAAGAACTTATTGATTAATTAAAGAAAAAGACATCACTTCAGTGCAAAATAAAGACAAGTGGAACAATATTAAAACAGGTAAATGAATTTAAATATTTGGGAACTTTGTTAACCTCAGACGGAAGATGTACAACAGAGGTGAGATGCAGAATGGCTCAGGCAAAAGCAGCTTTAAAGAAAATGAGGAAAATACTATGTAATCCATTTTTGACAAGAGAAACATAAAAAGAGTTCTTAAATGTTATGTAGAGCCAGTCTTAACATATGGATGTGAATCATGGACAATAGACAACAGACAAGAAAATCACTGGAGTCTGTAGAAATGTGGTTTTACAGAAGAATGTTGGGAGTACCATGGACAGCTAAGAAGAGTAATGAAAATGTTCTAAAAGAGATCAAAGCAAAAAGAGAGCTAATTTCCAATATTAGGAAGAAACAATCATCATTTTTTGGCAATGTAATGAGAAGGGAAACAAACCAGTAGAAGAGATCGATCACTTCATCTATCTTGGAAGTCACATTGATCGAGAAGGGGATACAAGCAAAGAAATTAGAATCAGAATGGCTAAAGCAGCAATGTCTTTCAGAAGCCTTGAAAAGTTGTGGAAATCAAAACTCATTAGCACAAACACAAAACTTAGGCTATTCAAATCAAATGTACTATCAACCCTTACGTATGCGTGTGAAAGCTGGAAAACAACAAGAGATATAGAAACAAAGTTGAACGCATTCGAAAATAAATGTCTAAGGAAAATACTTGGTATAGAATGGAACGAATTCAAAACAAACGAGGAAATTAGAGAAATCGCCAATCAACCACTAATATCTTCAGTAATAAAGAAAAGACGATGGTCATACGTTGGACATGTGATGAGAAGAGATAATAATCGAATAGCAAAGCAAGCCCTCATATGGGAAACAACAGGTAAAAGAAAAAGAGGAAGACCCAGGGAGACACTGAGAAGAACATTGATGAGAGAGGCAAGAGCAGCAGGAATCGGCTCCCTCAATGAGATAGAACTGCTTGCACAGAACAGAGACAGATGGCGAGATTTGATAAAATATCTTTAAAAGAAAACTGCTAGAACAAAAATTCATATAGGAGAAGGTGTATCTTGGTCTACGCCCTATGGGCCGGTTACGGCTCGAAAGGTCAATAGATAGATAGAATGAGAAGGGAACAGATGGAATATATTGTAACAACTGGAAAAATTGAGGGACGAAGAGATAGAGGGAAGCAAAGAGAAAAAATACCAGACAGCTTAAGAGAATGGCTTGGCAGAAGGTCAACAGAAATGATAAATAGCTGTCGAGATCGAAAGTTGTGGAGAGACATGATCACCTACCCCAGGAGGCCCGGTACTTGATGATGATGATAAATGATGATGATGATGATGATGATGATGATGATGATGATGATGATGATGATGATGATGATGATGATTGATTGATTAATTAGAGGGTTATCAAGAAAGAAAGAAAGAAAGAAAGAAAGAAAGAAAGAAAGAAAGAAAAGAAAGAAAGAAAGAAAGAAAGAAAGAAAGAAAGAAAGAAAGAAAGAAAGAAAGAAAAAGAAAGAAAGAAAGAGGACTGGGAATAGAGAAGTTGATGTCAGTGACTTAATGTCAATATAAAATGTGACTTAAACCCGGCAGCGACACGAGCCGTAACTGTAAGTTTAGGAATACTTCGGTCAGAACAGAGAAGCTGCAACATTCAATGCACGGCTGTTTGTTTTAATCTCAATGTGTCATTTTAATTTCACTCCTAAAACATTTGCTATATTTAAGAATATAAATTTTTTTAAAATCTATCTATCTATCTATCTATCTATCTATCTATCTATCTATCTATCTATCTATCTATCTATCTATCTATCTATCTATCTATCTATCTATCTATCTATCTATCTATCTATCTATCTATCTATCTATCTATCTATCTATCTATCTATCTATTTATCTATCTATCTATCTATTTACAATCCATCCATCCATCCATCCATCCTTCCATCCATCCATCCATCCATCCATCCATCCATCCATCCATCCATCCATCCATCCATCCATCCATCCATCCATCTATCTATCTATCTATCTATCTATCTATCTATCTATCTATCTATCTATCTATCTACCTACCTATCTACCTACCTAACTATCTATCTATCTATCTATCTATCTATCTATCTATCTATCTATCTATCTATCTATCTATCTATCTATCTATCTATCTATCTATCTATCTATCTATCTATTGACCTTTCGAGCCGTAGCCGGCGCATAGGGCATAGACCCAGATACTCCTTCTCTTATCTAACTTTTGATTTTAGCGATTTTCAATCCTTGTAAAAGATCTTTTTATGAAATCTCGCCATTTGTCTCTGTTCTGTGCAATCAACTCTATCTCATTGAGGGAGCCGATTCCTGCTGCTCTTGCCTCTCTGATCAATGTTCTTGAAACAAAATTAGATATAGGAAAAAACGGTTATGTTAAAGCTTCGCATAGCAAGAGGACAACACAAACCAGAACGACGTTTCGGCTCAATAGGCCTTCGGCAGGAACAAATATACAACACACACACAAATATGTATTTAATATTTTTTAAATGATAAAGATTTTTTAATTTTTTAATTTGAATACATATGTGTGTGTGTTGTATGTTTGTTCCTGCTGAAGGCATATTGAGCCGAAACGTCGTTCTGGTTTGTATTATCCACCTGTTACGTAAAGCTTTAACAATACCGTTTTTTATATTTTTTATTCTATTTCTATTTTTTTTTCATTTTTCCTCACAATTAGCTACACTTCAGCTGTGCAGTTTTATGCAATAATGCACATTTGTTTGCTTTGACCCTACCGTCTATCTTCTACCTTTTTAGCTCCCAGTGGAGCATAGGTCTTCAACAAACATTTTCCAAGTCATTCTGTTTTTTGCCATTCTTTTAAGATCATTCCATGTCTTCCCCATCATCTTCATCTCTGCTTCGATCTGTCTTCTCCAAGAATTCCTTGGTCTTCCTCTTTGTCTTTTCCCCTGGGGATTCCAATAAAGAGCCTCTTGTGTGATACTCTCAGTTGGCTTCCGTTGTGTGTGTCCTATCCAGCGCCATCATCTTCGCTGTATTTCTTTATCCACTGGTATTTGACTGGTGCATTTCCATAATTCTATGTTAGTGATTTTGTCCTGCCATTTCCATCCTTTTATTCTGCGTAAGCATCCATTAATGAAAGTCTGTATCTTCGTGATTGTCAATTTTGTTGTTCTCCGTGTTTCGCAGCCATATAATAGGACCGACTTAACATTTGAGTTGAAAATTTTTATTTTTGTATTTAACCTAATTTCTTTGGATTTCCATATGTTTCCCAGTGCAATGAAAGCTCCTCTTGCTTTTGATATCATTATTTTGGTATCATTTTCTGTTCCTCCCTCTTTATCTATATTACTGCCCAGATATATGTAAGATCGTACGTCTAGTAGAGGTATTTCTCCTAGTTTTATTTGGTCTATACCTACCGTCTATACTATATATATATATATATATATACATATATATATATATATATATATATATATATAGGAAGGACGATATATTCTTCTATCTACAGTGCATCATATAAATTCTGTTGTTGACTGTTTTCCATGCCATGACACCAAGCTATCCAGTATTTTCTCTCTTTGTCGTCCGCGATCTCTCTTTCCTTTTATTTTGCCAGTTGTAACCAAGTATTCCAACTTTCCTCTTCTCATGATGTGCCAAAAAAATGATGATTGCTTCTTTCTGATGTTTTTTAAGAGCTCCCTTTTTGTATTGGACTCTTTGAGAACTTTCTCATTGGTCTTTTTAACTGTCCAGGGAACTTTCAACATTCTTTTGAGATATCCCATCTCTGTGACCTCTAATCGTCTTTTTCATTCTTTTCATAATGAAAGTTAGAAAAGCATGTTTTTTTTTTTTTTAAACATTCCGCACGGAGAGCGAGCTGCTGTACATAAATGTCTATGACTTTACTTTTTTTTTATATTTTAGGGTGACAATCCGGGGTGGAGAATAACGGCGGGAGAGATACTATAGTCCGTTCAGAATCGTTTGCCGAGATGTTATGATTTATAATTCAAAAAGTTCTTGATGATTTCACATGATTTTTGGCATACGGTGTTAAAATGTCCATGTCACGAGAACATATGTGTTACTCGATGTCTAGCTATAACGGTTTTCTTAAAGCGGCGAATTCCTTTGATCTTTGCCCAT
Source organism: Megaustenia siamemsis (assembly GCA_032433765.1). Lineage (NCBI taxonomy): Eukaryota > Metazoa > Mollusca > Gastropoda > Stylommatophora > Ariophantidae > Megaustenia > Megaustenia siamemsis. The sequence goes on from JAVIAB010000049.1 coordinate 18,494,994, forward strand.
GTAACTATTATTTTGACCCTAATCAAAATGTTTTACAGTAATCTAGTGCAACGATGACCCATAGGCGTGTCCATAAAATTTTACTGGGTGGCAAGTATACAAATTTTAAATTATATATAGAACTTTTGTTCGTAGAGTCAATTTGATATAGTTCCATGCTCTTGGTGTGAGTTTCCCAAATGTTGTCGCTGCCTTTCAAATACGTACATTTAGTTCCTCATCTAAGGAAAGTGTGGCTGTAATAGTGGATCCAAGATAGCTGAACTTCTGTACTGACTCAAGCAGGCTTCCATTCAAAGTAATGGTTGTTGGTTTGCTTATAACATATTTTTGATTGCTTGGGTGGTCTTGAACAATAAACTGTTTAACAAATCAACTAGGAAATTTTGCAAATCAAACTATTTATCTGTAGACTTAATCAGAGTAATGATCATTCAGAATCAGACGAGTCAAATAGGTCGATTACTGCTTTCGGCTGAACAAACAACAAACCATCCTTTTTCCAATATTCCTCTTCTTGTCGTAACACATGATCCTCACATTTTACCCAGTAGTCTTTATTTATATTTGATAGAGCCTGATTTGTAAGTGTCTCAGCATCGCATAATTTGAAAGTTTTATTTGTATTTGCTACGTGTCCTTTAACTTTTGCCCAAACTAGTTCTATAGGATTTAAGTGTGCATGATATGGAGGTAGTCTCAAACATCTATGGCCATGTTCTTGAATTAACTTGGTTATTTTAAATATCTTTGTACGTTGTGTCTGTTTTACAAGGCTAAGCAATTCGGGTTTCAAGTAGCTGTCGTTAACTTGTATGTGTTCTTTTATGAGCCACGTTTTGATTGCATCTTTTGTACTTGATGATGTTGGGATTCTATCTTCTACGTTAACTACGTTATGGTATGAAGCATTGTCCATTATCAGACAAGAAGGTCGATCTAATATTGGAAGGATACTTTTCTCGATCCAGTCTTTAAATATGTGCCCATTCATTTCGGAGTGGTAGTCTCTATTGTCTATGGATTTTGAAATGAAAACGAGATGAGCATTCTGCAACAACCCATTATGTCTGCTACCTGCATGTGCAACTATCAAACGTTGCCCTTTACTGCTTGGTACTGATCTTTTAATACTTCCATCTGCTAACTGCCATTCCTTTTCATTTGTATGATGAGCGTTGATCCAAGTTTCATCTAAATAAACAATATCATAATCATTTTCGCGCATTTCCTTCACTTCACGTAAATACTTGCTTCTAAGAGCTACTAGATGTGGCTTCTCACAAATACTGTTTTTTTCCACCAGCATACTTTCTAAAGGTGAAGCCTGCACTTCTTAATATTTTCCATAATGAAGTTTTTGATATTTCAATATCCATGTTAGTTTTCAGCCAAAGCTTCAACTTTCTAAGTGTCACTTCTTCGTTTATATCAAACATTCGACAGATTTCTCTTTTTACTAGGTCCTTATCAAAACTGTCTAACGTTTCTTTCCTTCCTTGCTTTCTTGCATTTGTTGGCAATAAATATCCGCTTCCTTTAACTATTCGATCAAATGAACGTTTACACAAACCTAAAATATGCATTGTTCTCTTCTCAGGGTTTGATAAAGAACAATAAAGATGTCCCTTTTTACGCTCTCTGCAGAAGTATTGATAAATCTTTATAGCAATGTTATGCTCAGTAAAATATTTTGCCTTTATATTCATTCTCACATAGACTTGCAGAAGATAATATGGATAGTGCCGCCTCCTTTCTGTAAATATTGAGATTTGCCTCTGAATTATGACTCGAACTCGAGTCTACGGCCGTGATTTTGACGTCACATAATTTCCGGTTTCGGCTAAAATGTCATTTTGTGCTAAACGGGAAATTTCATATGTAACATTTCTTTATAAAAATTTATAGTGGAAACATAACTATTTTAGGACGGTGCGCATTCAGCCGTGAAGGTCATGCCTATATGTTAAAGAATCAGCTGTGAGATGTAAGCATCTACATAATCCCGCCGGTGTTTATAATATCGATTAACTTTTTTTTAATATAGGTTAAATAAGGCATCTTTGAAACTGGATCACATTTCTTTGATAAAAAATATTTTTATAGCGACATTAGTATTCTAAACCTAACTTCAAAAGATCAATGCAAATGAACAATAAGTTTTTGAAAAAAATAAATTAATGTCTAGGCAAACGAATCTGAACGGACTATAGAAGCGTATCTACATAGTGCTTAATTGTGGGTGTTGTTCGTTATGTGTATTTGCAAACATGAATTCAATTGGTTACAATTAGTGTGGCCGTATTTCTCAATGATTTTGTCAACATGGTACACCTTTTTCTTATTCGTATTCTTCACAAGTTGTAACAATTCGGGTTTTAAATATGTGTCGTCAAATTTGACATTTTCATTCGCAAGCCATGTCCTAATTTGCTCTTTTGTATTTGATGCAGTAGGCACTTTGTCCCATCTTGAATTCCCTAAGGAAGTGCTGATATAGTAAAACAGTAACCTTTTGCATAGTTATAAATTTGCATTTCAAACTCATTGTAATTTAGATATAAATGTTGGTATTTAAAGTCAACAAATTGTCTACTGAGTCTTCACAAAATTAATAAAGATACGCCTTCCCTTCGGTAATTAATTAATGTAAATAATTTGTCTGTCAATTTTTCCGAGTGCTAACACATTGTCTGTCAATTTTTCCGAGTGCTAACACATACTTCTTTGTTCTATTATTCCCTATTATCGCCTCGGAAGTTCCCCATATAATAATATTTATGTATTATTATTTGTACCCGGTAATTAATGCCCAGGCCGTGGTGCGTCATGTCGTTCAATAACAATTCAGTTTTGTGCACGGGATTTTCCTGAACTTAGTGTTTCTGCAATAGCCAAACTATTTTACGTGAACGACCGCACCAAATTAATGTATATATCCTAAAATGGTGTCAAATTCGAACAGGGTGAATTTAATATAGCCTAAAGAAGAAAACTTTTAAACTAGATCAAATTTCTCAGAGCAAAAAATATTTCTATAACGACATCAATATTATAAGATTACATGCAAAAGTTGAAAGCAAAATAACAAACGGTTATCACGTAAAGCTAATTCAAGTGTGGTTATGAATTTCTGAACGGACTATAACAACATACGGAGTAGGCCAACATCTAACCAGCCTATGTAAAAGTCTCGACATCAATAACAGCTGCACAGTCAACACAGCAGCACGGCTGACAAACCACTTCGATGTTAGAAAAGAATTAAATTGGGTGTGTAATATTGTCCCAATATTCATAGTAAAGAATAGTGACACTGTGACCTTCCAATGTCGTAAGAGGCAACTAAGGAGGTTGATCGATGGCTTGACAAGCCGTCATTGTAAAAAGTATTGTTATGGAAACAGAACCATAGCTATTAGAAGCAGTGATCTCTGCAATATGTGCCACTTTGGCACGCAAGGTTTATGTTTTTGAGATTCTAATTCTACCCTATGTGCCGTCTTCGGCTCGAAAGGACAATAGATAGATAGAATATTGCCCCTAGACCTACACATTAATGGAAAGATAACCAATATCCTAAGATATGCTGATGATACTGTACTACTAGCAGAAAATCCTAAAGATCTACAACAATTACTTAATGAAATAAACATGACAAGCTCAAAATATGGGCTGGATATGAATATCAAAAAGACTACAACTATGATCATAAACAAAGAAAATGCTCAAAACCCACAAGAGGATATAAAAGTTGAAAGAATAGACCTGGAGACAGTTCAGAACTACAACTACCTTGGACATACTATAACCAGTGATGGAAAATGTACAACTGAAATAAACAAAAGAATAGGAATGGCAAAAAGTAATGCCATGAAAAATATACTAACATCAAAACAAATAATACCAGGGCTAAAAATAAGAATATCAAAACGATATATCTTCTCAACCTTTCTATATGGTGCAGAAATATGGACATTAGACAGGAAAACAGAACAGAAAATTGAAGCCTTTGAAATGTGAATATATAAAATAATAGGTAGAGAATTGGATGGATAGAAAAGAAAACAAACGATGAAGTCTTAAAACAACTACAAATTAAAAGAGAACTACTAAACACAATTCAAACAAGACAAATGAGATTTTTGGGCCATGTTAAAAGAAACAAAAGCTTACTAAAAGTAATCTTGGAAGGGAAAATACAAGGTAGAAGAGGCAGACCAAGACTAACATGGACAAGTAACATCAAAAGATGGATAAACCAGCCTATGACAACCTTGCACCATCAAAGCAAGAAACAGAGTAGAATGGCTCTCCATGGTAGCCAACCTTCGTTGCGGAGATAGCACTCGATGATGATGATGATGATGACGATGATAATGATGATGATGATGATAATGATGATGATGATGATGATAAATATTGACCATCTTGTTTATTACTTACATGGTGTAAAAAAAAAAAAAAGTAAAATACCCCCGTTAAGCCAAGTGGCGTATAGGGAATATGGTGTTAGTGGCCATAAATTTTACAGACCTTCATCACATGATTTTTGGGGTAATGTGGTTGGTATGACGCCCGTGCCGCTTTACTTTCCCTGAAAAAAAATCATGTACCCATTTAAGGCTGGGTGAACCGGAAGCCGTTGGTTGGGATCGAATCCTACCTCTTGTCTTTTGTAGTCCAGTTCACTAACCACTGAACTATCGTGGCTCTCTACTTACATGGTGTACATATGTGAATGAGCCAACCCGTCGGAGACAGAAGAGATTAACGAGTTTCTATCTGTAAACGGTCAGGCAACAATACTTGGAAAAATGGAAGACCATCAAGAACACTTTAAACAGACCCAACAGCACAGGCACAAATTACAACATGAAAATGAACATCAACAAAACAGAAGTCATGAATGTCGCAAAAGATAAAAATAACATCAATACAACCATAGACAATTAATTCTCTCTCTCTCTCTCTCTCTCTCTCTCTCTCTCTCTGCAATCAGGGCTCAATCAGAGTAGGATTCCAGACTCTCACATGAAGTCAGCTGTCAGTTTAAGTATGTTGATCGCTCCAACAGACAGAACATCACAATTAGAGTCTGCCAGATCCACTCTGATTGAACACCCGTTAAAACGTTGCACTGTGTTCTGCGCCAGTGACCCAGTGCATCCGATTTCAGCCAGCATTTTATTCAGGTTTGCTTTCCTTAGCCTTTGATTGTCCCCAATCTTCCTGCAAGGCAGCAGATGATCTTTTCTGTTGGGGGATTCTGCCCTTAGATGGTCGGTCCTCCCAGCATCTGCCCGAGTCACTAAAGGTGACTAACACAGACAAGCACACACAAAGATATGAGATGTGACTAACACAGACATGCACACAGCGATACGAGGCATGACTAACACTGAAACAAGTGCAGGAATTTAAATACCTAGGAAGTCTAGTGACAAACGACAATTCACAAGCAGCAGAAATAGACTGAAGATGCAACAAAGTCTGTAAAGTCATTGGACAGTTATCACCTTTATTGTCCAACAAGGAAATAACCTTAGATGCAAAATGGGCACTCTACAATACAATCTTCATCCCAACGTTGTGCTACCAATGCCAGTCTTCACTTGGACTCAAAAACAATATGAACAATAACCACTAACGAGATTAAATGTGTTATACAAATGACAGGAAACAGCCTGAGAGAAGATTAGAAATGAAGAACTGAGAAACAATAAAAACTAGGGAAAATTCCCGCAATAGAATACTTAAAGAAACCATGGATAAAATAGTTGTCCACGTTTTAAGACAGAAAGGCCAAAACACAACAAAACGAGCTTTCATAAACGTTGCGAGAACACCAAACTCAAGGGCCGACCACAATAAAGATGGATTGACGGAATATTAGAAACACTAGAAAACATAACAACAGCATAGGCCAACAGAAAAACAAAAAATCGTGAAATATGTATCACTTCAAAGCTGAAAGGCAAATGAGGAATGAAAGAAGAAGAGGAATATAACTCTATCATTATCCCACCCTATAAAACTAGAGACCCGTAATATACCAGTTCTCTGAAGTCTCTAGTATACTCATTGTTCTATCTATCTATCTATCTATCTATCTATCTATCTATCTATCTATCTATCTATCTATCTATCTATCTATCTATCTATCTATCTATCTATCTATCTATCTATCTATCTATCTATCTATCTATCTATCTATCTACCTACCTACCTACCTACCTACCTACCTACCTACCTACCTACCTACCTATCTATCTATCTATCTATCTATCTATCTATCTATCTATCTATCTATCTATCTATCTATCTATCTATCTATCTATCTATCTATCTATCTATCTATCTATCTATCTATCTATCTATCTATCTATCTATCTATCTATCTATCTATCTATTGACCTTTCGAGTCGTAGACGGCCCATAGGGTGTAGACCAAGATACTCCTTCTCTTATCTGAATTTTTGTTCTAGCAGTTTTCAATTATTTTAAAGACATTTTATCAAATCTCGCAATTTGGCTCTGTTCTGTGCAAGCAGCTCTATCTCATTGAGGGAGCCGAATCCTGCTGCTCTTGCCTCTCTCATCAATGTTCTTCTCAGTGTCTCTCTGGATCTTCCTCTTTTCCTCTTACCTGTTATTTCCCACATGAGGGCTTGCTTTGCTATTCGGTTACTATCTCTTCTCATCACATGTCCAACATACGACCATCGTCTTTTTTCTATTACTGAAGATATTAGTGGTTGATTGGCGATTTCTCTAATTTCCTCGTTTGTTTTGAATTCGTTCCACGCTATACCAAGTATTTTCCTTAGACATTGGACCGTTAATCATAAAAGTTTATTGGAACGCACTCCAGACCGTTTCGGCTGAAAAAAAAACACGCTGAGTACTATTATTATAGTGGTGTGGGATTCTCGTCAGTCCTGGCGGGACGATTACGTTTGTAATCATAGAAGAGACTACTGTTCTCCTTCGTACATGTCTAGTTTCGACAGCTCGTCAAAGTTTGATTTCGCTTACTTTCAAGCCAGTTGTATTTCCCTACTTCCAGTTGAGTCTGCCTTAAGCGAGCCCTCGTGGTCGGCCCTTTGGTCTGATTTTCTCGTAACCTTTATTGAAAGCTCGTTGTGTTGTATTTTGATCTTTCTGCCTTATCACGTGACCAAACCATTGATTATGTTGTTTCTTTATATATTCTATGGTGTGGATTATACTAGCTTTTTTGTTTGTTATCAGTTCTTTATTTCTGATCTTATCTCTCAGACTGTTTCATGCCATTCGTCTAACACATTTCATCTCAGTAGAGGTTATATTTCTCATTGTTCTTGCATCTAGGATCCGTAACACACGAGAATGCTTGTTTGCTTACGTTCGCCCGATGACTAAAGTATTCTAGAGTATTCGTAGACTAGAATTCCTCTTCGTCATCCATCCTTAAAAGGACGTTAAGTGGACGAGTCTGCGTTGTGTTGTGGTTTGCAGTATAACTGTTATATTTGCACCTTTCGGCCTAGCTCATCCGACTTCAGCACGACATTTTTTAGTACCGGGTTGTTTTCCCTGTCGATCCCTGTTCGCTTGGCCAGACTAGACAGGTTAGTCTGTTACTGGAGGCACCACGGAGAGGTGGAGCAGGGTCTGGATGGGTTTTTGTTCACCGATCCAGCCATCAGCTGTGGGTCGATGACAACTTCCAGCTCTGGTGCTTGAAGGCGCGCCTTCGCTTCCACACACGAAAATGATCAGAAACAAGCAATGCGGTTATTTTCGTTGATGCGGTAAGTTGTGATCTCGCCATAAACCACGAGATTACACGCGAGAACAGATTGTTTATTCCGTCACTGGGGACGCCACCGCCGCCGGGAGTCCAGTCTTGTTGATCATCACCAATTTTCACAAATCTGCGGTTGTTTAACGGTTTGAAGGTCTGTCGTCAGCTTCTTCTTGAGAAATTGTGATATTTTCTTTTTAAATTGAGGTCTACAACTTTGTAACTGTGTTTTCATCACGTCATCAATGGTTATGCGTCTTTTTGATCTTTAAAAGATCTCTAGACTAAATGCATTCTTTTCGTCGGATTTGACGTCTGGATAAAACGATGTTTTTTTTTTTTTCGTTGCTGTCCATTGAATTAATTTTATCGTTGTGCTGTTCCTACTTCATCAACCTGCTTGCATACACGAGCTGACATAAATAATAAAAGACAGTAATACACAGCTGACGTAAACTTGTTTATACACTTGTGAGTGAATATATACTGAATAGATAATACATTGAAAACAGAAAATACAAAAAAAAACAAACAAAAAATATTATTATTACTAAGTATCTTCTTCATCTTCTACCTTTTTAGCTCCCAGTGAAACATAGGTCTTCAACAAACACTTTCCAAGTCGTTCTGTTTTTTGCCATTCTTTTAAGATCATTCCATGTCTTCCCCATCATCTTCATCTCTGCTTCGATCTGTCTTCTCCAAGAATTCCTTGGTCTTCCTCTTTGTCTTTACCCCTGGGGATTCCAAAAAAGGACGTGTTGTGTAATACTCTCAGTTGGCTCCCGTAGTGTGTGTCCTATCCAGCGCCATCGTCTTCGCTGTATCTCTTTATCCACTGGTGTTTGACTGGTACATTTCCATAATTCTATGTTAGTGATTTTGTCCTGCAATTTCCATCCTTTTATTCTGCGTAAGCATCCATTAATGAAAGTCTGTATCTTCGTGATTGTCAATTTTGTTGTTCTCCATGTTTCACATCCATATAATAGGACCGCCTTAACATTACTAAGTATACTCACTCACAAATAAGAAAATTACTGGACGCTGTAGAAATGTGGTTTTACAGAAGAATGTTGAGAATACCACAGACAGCTAAGAAGAGTAATGAAGGCATTCTGAAAGAGGCCAAAGCAAAAAGAGAGCTAATTTCCAATATTAGGAAGAAACAATCATCATTTTTTTGCCATGTAATGAGAAGGGAACAGATGGAATATACTGTAACAACTGGGAAAATTGAGGGATGAAGAAATAGAGGAAAGCAAAGAGAAAAGATACCAGACAGCTTAAGAGAATGGCTTGGCAGAAGGTCAACAACAGAAATTATAAATAATTGTCAAGATCAAAAGTTATGGAGAGACATGATCACCTACGCCAGCAGGCCCGGTACTTGATGATACTCACTAAACTCAGTTACTCACTGTCTGAAAAATATAAAATAAATGACTTCATAACTATTTATTTCATTGTATTGTTAAAAAAGTTAATTCATTGAAACAATGAACTGATTGAATTTAAATATTGAAATAGATAATAATGAATATAATTATAATGTCCTGGACTAGGACTTTACCATATAATATCTGGTAAAGTCCTATTTTAGCATCTTTCTGCTAAACAACTGATCTCCTCTGATTGACGGCACATATTTCAATGTTTCAACTGCTTCTAGTTTTTGTGCAGTTATTTCATTTTTTTTCAACAAACGTTTAGGGTTAGGTATAATTTCAGGTATTCCTAACCCAGGGTTAGGGTTAGGTATAATTTCAGGTATTCCTAACCCAGTGTTAGGGTTAGGTATAATTGAAGGTATTCCTAACCCAGGGTTAGGGTTAGGTATAATTGAAGGTATTCCTAACCCAGGGTTGGGTATAATAGAAGGTATTCCTAACCCAGGGTTAGGTATAATTGAAAGTATTCCTAACCCAGGGTTAGGTATAATTTCAGGTATTCCTAATCCAGGGTTAGAGTTAGGTATAATTGAAGGTATTCCTAACCCAGGGTTAGGTATAATTGAAGGTATTCCTAACCCAGGGTTAGTAAAAAAAAAAAAGTAAAGAGCCCCGTCCCGCCAAGTGGCGTATAGGGAATATGGTGTTAGTGGCCATAAATTTTACAGACCTTCAGCACATGATTTTTGGAGTAATGTGGTCGGTATTACACCCGTGCCACTTTACTTTCCCAGAAAAAAATCCGGTACCCATTTGAGGCTGGATGAAACCAGAAGCCATCGGTTGGGATCGAACCCTACCCCATGTTCTTTCTAGTCCAGTTCACTAACCACTGAGCTATCGTGGCTCCCAATCTAGGGTTAGGTATAATTGAAGGTGTTCCTAACCCAGGGTTCTTCTAATGAAAGATTAGAGAACGACTGAATAAAGTGAAAGGGAATGTTACTCTGATTTGTATTTCTTGCGTTATAACAGATATTGAACAAATTTTAATTTCCTGATTGTGAGATTTATCTTCAATAAATTTAATGATCAAGTTTCATTTAGTAAAAATTAGATCAAATGGATTTTCTTTTTGACTCCATTATCTAGTGAAAGTAAGGTCATGTATTTGCTACATAGCAGCATTGTCCTGTTGGAGACAGATGGTAAAACTTAGGCCTCATGTTCCTCTTCTTTACTAATCTTGTGCTGTGAATTATTCACTCTTTGCCAGCAATAGTAGTCTGCAGTAGTGAAAGCCCTGACTTACTCTGCGACAGAACTAGCAGAGCGGCAGAGGACAATGTAACATGCACACAACAGTGCTCAGAGCCAAATAATGGAGAAACAATCGCACATAAAGAAACAACATATAAATTGGTTCGGCCACATAACAAGACAAAAAGAAGTAACAATGACTCAAAGAGCCATAAACAAATGCTACGAAAACGCCAGATGAAGAGGAAGACCGAGAAAGAGATGGATAATGGGAATACTAGAGTCACTAGGAGGAATAACATCATAAGAGGTCAACAGAAGAGCAAAGAATTGCAGATTGTTTCTCCCCTCGACTCCAACGGCAGCAGAGGAAGGATAGAAGAAGAAGAAGAAAACTAACATTAGGCCTGAAAGGAGTTGTGACAATTTAAACTCAGAGAAGGTATGTTTTCATGTCCTTCTTCTACCTTTTTAGCTCCCAGTGGAGCATAGGTCTTCAACAAACACTTTCCAAGTCGTTCTGTCTCTTGCCATTCTTTTAAGATCATTCCATGTCTTCCCCATCATCTTCATCTCTGCTTCTATCTGTCTTCTCCAAGAATTCCTTGGTCTTCCTCTTTGTCTTTTCCCCTGGGGATTCCAAAAAAGGGCCTGTTGTGTAATACTCTCAGTTGGCTTCCGTAGTGTGTGTCCTATCCAGCGCCATCGTCTTCGCTGTATCTCTTTATCCACTGGTGTTTGACTGGTACTTTTCCATAATATGTTTTCATGTGGGGGAGAAAAAAACAAATCTTTAAATATGCCGTCCAGAACTGTCTGCTCCACATAAAAAAAGAGCAGTATGATGACTGTCCCAGTCATTTGGTTATGAGAAATCTGCAGCAGACTACCATCTATAAGAGAGACATTAATGTGGCTGATATGAAAGCATATATCACTTATATATTAAATATACACTTGGGGTTTCTGGTCAACATGGTGGATAGGTGGCAGGAACCTTTGATGCTGAGTCTGAAAAGTGTTCCTTGTTGCAGTTTCCTCATATTCCAAGTCCGGCTTGCTGCTGGAGGTACTGAGTTAAGTGCTCTGTGTACACCGTGAGCTGTGTTTTTCATCCAGATTGTGTTTCAATATTCCAATTGCTTATGATGAATGATCATACTGTATGATGAAGGACAGTCACTTCAGCTGTGTTCACTTTCAGTGCCGCTTGGCTGTACGTCTTTTGGCATGTGCTGTAACTGCTATAATGGGAACTGCAGCTGCCTTTCTTTGTTTGGATCATTCAATGGGATTAGTTTTAATTCGGATGATTCCACTGTCACGGTCAATTGAGCAATTATGGATTTTAATTCATTTGCAGTGATACCAGGGCCTTTGACTAATCATGACCATGAGAGCATATTGTGGAAGTAATCCCTGACAGATATGTGCTGAAGGTATATGTTCTGGACCATCAAATGCAAAAGACAGTGCAAAAATCCACTAATAAGAAAATTAAGAAGAAGAATATATGAGAGTAAAAAAAAGTAAAGAACCCCCCCGTCACGCCAAGTCGCGTATAGGGAATATAGTGGTAGTGACCATAAATTTTACAGACCTTCAGCACATGATTTTTCGGGGTAATGTGGTCGATATTATGCCCATGTCGCTTTACTTTCCCAGAAAAAATCCGGTACCCATTTAAGGCTGGGTGAACCCGGAGGCTGTCGGTTGGGATCGAACCCTACCTCTTGTCCTTTGTAGTCCAGTTCACTAACCACTGAGCTATCGCGGCTCCCTAATATATGAGAGTGGATGATGAAAAAGAAGACATTAGAGCAAATTAAGAAGTAGATAAAAGAGCAAAACTTGACGATGAAGATGTTTGGAGTTAATTGTTAATTATTTTCTCAGATATAAGTGGATGGAGAACGGATGTTCTACCTGACGTTCAACTGCAAAAAATGCCTGTTTTCAACACTTCCACAAGAAAGGAAGACATCTCCCTCAAACTCCGAGCACAGTAAGAAGTATTTAATTTTTGTTTCTTGCATTTACCACGCGACTGAAGGAATAAATGGTCCCCATAAGTGGTAGGTCTGGTGTTCTTGCAATGTTTATTGAAGGCTTGTTGTGTTTTGATCTTTCTCCCAAACCATTTTATCTGTTGTTTCTTTATATATTCTATGGTGAAGGGTAATCCCTAGCTTTTTTCTCAGTTCTTCTTTTCTGATCTTATCTCTCAGACTGTTTCCTGTCATTCGTCAAACACATTTAATCTCTGTAGAGGTTATTTTTATTATTGTTCTTGTATCTAGGATCCAGGACTGGCATTGGTAGCAAAACATTGGGATGAAGATTGTATTTTAGAGTGCCAGTTTTGCCTCTATAGTTATTTACTTGTTGGATAATAGTGGTGATAGCTGTCCAATGATTTGACAAGCTTTGTTGGATCATGAGTCTATTTCTCCTTTTTGTGAATTGACGTTTGTCACAAGACTTCCTTGGTATTTAGATTCCTCTACACTGCACTGAATATAGTAGACTGAGGAAAATTCATTGACCCATAGATACAACACTACAGACAAAACTATATGGACCACTGCAAGAATTACAAAAGACAGTAAAATTTATACAGGAAACGACATTGAAGATATAGACAATACTTCGGGCGAATGAAAAATAGATAGAAATTTCTCTACTTGTTTCATAATCTATAGTTATGTTGATGTTCTGTTTCTCTTTTCCGATATATATATATATATATATAATATGTGATATATATTGCAATATGTGTCGAAAGACACATATATCACAATTCTGCTGCTTATCACAACACAATGCATGTATGTCATCATAACACCCTTTTAAGGCTGATAAAAATGTCATCAGGCAAACACAAGCAGACAAGAATTGTACCCATTTATTGCACATTTTATGGGTGATGTGGCTAGTGTCACCCAATACCATCCTACTTTCTCAGAGGAAATCTCTGATAACCCATTTTCAGAAGTCAAGTGCAGCTTTGACGGTCGGAAAAAAATTCACCACATCTCGGAATGAACCCAGAACCTTCTAGTCAGTAGCGAGAGCACCAACGACTAAGCCATCAAGGCTTCTGTCTGATCGGTGTTATCTGATGTTTGACAGAATGTATTTTAACTTGAGCATCAGGCGTTTATGTTAAATTTGACAGCGTTTTAATTTGTGCATAAAGTGTTTATGTTAAATTTTACAGTGTTTTAATTTGTGTATAAAGTGTTTATGTTAATTTTGACTGTTTTAATTTGTGCATAAAGTGTTTATGTTAATTTTGACGGCTTTAATTGGTGCATAAAGTGTTTATGTTAATTTTGACAGTTTTTAATTTGTGCATATAGTGTTTTATTTAATTAAGACAGTTTTAATTTGTGTATAAAGTGTTTATGTTGTATTTGACTGAGTGTGTTTTAATTTGTGGATTACCTGTATTATGTTACCTCTAACTGTCAAACCCACTGCCTTATGGTTGACTCACGTATAAAGCTAAACGTGGAGGAATGTAAAACTAGAAAGAAAATCTGGATAGCAAAATGTGGCCTATTCATCTTCTGACATCCCTTGTAACTCAATTTCTGTTTTGAATGTTTATATCCCTGCATTAAAACTCTTTGAAAAGAATTTGAACAGTGGTTAGTGCAACATATGCAAAGCACTGATTCCATAATAATCAGACAATCAGATGTCAACAGATGATCTCCCTCAGCCAGACCGAGTAGTCTTTTTCCTGGGACACTGCTGGATAGTGATTTCAGTAGAAGAGAGGACGAAATAAATGAAATACTGTTCGCAGACGACCAAGTTCTAATACATGAAACAACTGAGGACCTGCAAGAACATATCAACAGGCTAAACAACACTTGTAAACAATACAACATGGAGATCAACATAAACAAAACCAAAGTAATGGCAATAGCGAGAAAGAAAGAAAAACTAAACATCATAATAGATAATACGACTCTGAAACAAGTAGACAACTTTTAAACATCTGGGTAGCATGTTAACACAAGACAATAACCAAGAGACAGAGATAGATATGGATGGATGCATTCGCCCGATGACTAAAGTATTCTAGAGTATTCGTAGACTTTAGACTTCCTCTTCGTCATCCGCCCTTAAAAGGACGTTAAGTCGGCGTGATTGCGTTGTGTTGCAGTTTGCAGTGTAACACTGTGATATCTGTCTGCGCCTTTCGGAAGGGGGGGGGGGAGGGGGCTTCCTTCATTCCCACATAAATGGGTTAATGGGACATAATCATATTTGGACATATTTCTTCCAAATTGTCAGCAGTGTGGGTCTGAAGTTCAAGAGTTAAACCAGGATTAAAAATTGAATAGAGAGATATTAGTCAATTTTGTTTATTGAAAAATTGTCGCTCGAGATATTAGTCCATTTTGTTTATTGAAAAATTGTTGCTCGAGATATTAGTCCATTTTGTTTATTGAAAAATTGTTGCTCGAGATATTAGTCCAATTTGTTTATTGAAAAATTGTCGCTCGAGATATTAGTCCACTTTGTTTATTGAAAAATTGTCGCTCGAGATATTAGTCCATTTTGTTTATTGAAAAATTGTTGCTCGAGATATTAGTCCATTTTGTTTATTGAAAAATTGTTGCTCGAGATATTAGTCCAATTTGTTTATTGAAAAATTGTCGCTCGAGATATTAGTCCACTTTGTTTATTGAAAAATTGTCGCTCGAGATATTAGTCCATTTTGTTTATTGAAAAATTGTTGCTCGAGATATTAGTCCATTTTGTTTATTGAAAAATTGTTGCTCGAGATATTAGTCCAATTTGTTTATTGAAAAATTGTCGCTCGAGATATTAGTCCACTTTGTTTATTGAAAAATTGTCGCTCGAGATATTAGTCCATTTTGTTTATTAAAAAATTGTTGCTCGAGATATTAGTCCATTTTGTTTATTACAAAATTGTTGCTTGAGATATTAGTCCAATTTGTTTATTGAAAAATTGTCGCTCGAGATTTTAGTCCAATTTATTTATTGAAAACTTGTCGCTCTAGATATTAGTCCATTTTGTTTATTAAAAAATTGTCGCTCGAGATATTAGTCAAATTTGTTTATTGAAAAATTGTCACTCTCCGTTTCTTTTTTAATTTTATATTTCTATTCATGCTAGGCACCTGCTTAAGGCGCGTGATCAAACAAGGAAGTTGGAGGAGGACAATCGAAAGATGGAGGAGAGGCTGAAAGAGTTGAAGATATTCATGAGAAGGGAAAAGGAATTACGAGAGTAAGTGGATATTTTCTAGTTTTCTTTTTCTGCTACTGCTTGCACCCAACAGCTACTCTTCTTTATCTTGAGTTCTTGAAAGGTCATGAACTCTTCCTAGCTCAAAAACCACGTTTTTACACAGCATTTTTAAGGAGAAAAATTAGGGCATGAGTGCATATATATCGTAACAACTTTTTAACCTCACACATTGCTATGATGTATTTTATATCAATGACCCAAAGAGACACTGAAAAGAACATTGATCAGAGAGACAAAAGCAGCAGAAATCAGCTCCCTCAATATGATCGAGATGCTTGCACAGAACAGAGACAAATGGCAAGATTTGATAAAAGATCTTTGCAAGGACTGAGACTGCTGGAAAGGAAATTTAGAAAAAGAGAAAGAATATCTGGGTCTATGCCCCATGGGTTGAATACAGCTGGAAAGGTCAATATATATGTAGATAGATTACGTTGATGTATCATATGTAAAAATGTGTAGAACTAAGTGAACTTCTTATAAAAAGTATGTTCAATAATAATTTTGCAAGAAAAGTAAAAAAAAAAAAAAAAAAAAGATTACGTGATTGACCTGCTATTTATAGAGACAATAATAATTTTGCTAGAAAAGTAAAAAAAAAAAAAAAAAAAAAAAAAAAAAATTACGTGATTGACCTGCTATTTCTAGAGACAGAAGATGGAATGGACATCTCCTTATCTCAGGTGCCAATATATGTTCGGATGATCAATATTATCACTCAGTGAAAAATCTTAATCTGAATTTCCATCCATGTGGTGGATAAATACATCTTCTACATTTTGAACAATAAATACATGACTAAGTTAATTGTCAGGCTTATTTGGCCGTCATATTTTTGGGTCATGTTAAAAGACACAACAGCCTAATAAAAGTAATACTGGAAGGGAAAATACAAGGTAAAAGAGGCAGAGGCAGACCAAGATTAACATGGACAAGTAACATCAAAAGATGGACATGTCAGCCTATGACAATCTGCACCATCAAAGCAAGAGACAGAGTGGAATGGCGCTCTATGGTAGCCAACCTTCGATGCGGAGACGGCACTCAATGATGATGATTCGGCCGTAAATTGTTGAGTAAGTTTTAAAAAAAAACACATTTTCTTATCAGTGAAAATTCACTATTCGCCATATTGACTAGAAGTCTCTCGATATGTATTTTAATATTGATTCTATGCCACATCTTTCTTTTATGGTGTAATTTATACATTGGTATCTTCTGTACAAAAGAGGTGAGATGTAGAATGGCTCAGGCAAAAGCAGCTTTCCAAAAAATGAGGAAAATACTATGCAATTCATTTTTGATAATAGAAACAAGAAAAGGAGTTCTTAAATGTTACGTAGAGCCAGTCTTAACATACGGATGCGAATCATGGACAATAGGACAACAGACAAGAAAATCACTGTAGTCTGTAGAAATGTGGTTTTACAGAAGATTGTTGAGAATACCATGGACAGCTAAGAAGAGTAATGAAGAG
This sequence comes from Megaustenia siamemsis, assembly GCA_032433765.1. Lineage (NCBI taxonomy): Eukaryota > Metazoa > Mollusca > Gastropoda > Stylommatophora > Ariophantidae > Megaustenia > Megaustenia siamemsis. Next base: position 18,512,204 of record JAVIAB010000049.1, read on the forward strand.
GTTCTGAGAAAGGTCAAAGCAAAAAGAGAGCTAATTTCCAATGTTAGGAAGAGACAATCATAAATTTTTGGCCATGTAATGAGAAGAGAACAACTTGAATATATTGTAACAACTGGAAAAATTGAGGGACGAAGAGATAGAGGGAAGCAAAGAGAAAAAATAACAGACAGCTTAAGAGAATGGCTTGGCAGAAGGTCAACAACAGAAATGATAAATAGCTGCCGAGATCAAATGTTGTGGAGAGACATGATCACCTACGCCACTAGGCCCAGTACTTGATGATGATGATGATCTTCTGGTCACTCCTGCCACTTTTATTAAATAATTTATCAAACTAATTCAAAGTCATCTGTAATGTTATAACCAATCATTCAAGCAAAGTCATCTGTAATGTTATAACCAATCATTCAAGCAAAGTAATCTGTAATATTATAACCAATCATTTAAGCAAAGTCATCTGTAATATTATAACCAATCATTCAAACAATCGTTATTTTTTTGTTCTCAGTGCCATGTTTTTATTTTTCTCCAGAAAACATGGTCCTGGTTTTTGGGCCAGAGGTCAGTCGAACACTGGATCCTTGACCAAATATGCGTCTGACGTTTTACAAAATAATACAGTGACCGTACCTTCAGAAGGAAAGATAAAGAAGGTGAAAGTTTTAAGGGATGAGCCTATTGGTAAGAGATTGTGTGAAATTATGATAGTCTTTGACGTTTTCATTGTTCTCCCGTATTTAGATCCATACAAAATTATTATGGATGCTAAGTCGCCTCCCAGTTATTATGGAGGCTAAGTCGCCTCCCAGCAGCATAGCTGGAAGTTATCAGCAACCCACAGCTGATAGCTTGTGACAGGATTGGTAAACCAGAACCATCCAGACTCTACTTTACCTCTCCGTGGTGCCTCCAGAAACAGACTAACCTGTCTAGTCAGGCCAAGCGAGTATGGATCGAAGAGGGAAGACAACCCAGTACTCAAAAATGTCATGCTGAAGTTTGTTTGTGTTGGGCTAATAGGCGCAAATATCACAGTTATACTGCAAACCACAAACACAACTCAGACATGCCCACTTTACGTCCTTTTAAGGATGGATAATTAGGAGGTGTATTCCTTTAATCATTGGGTGAACACAAGCAAGCAAAGTCATTATCACTGACTGGTTGGTCTCGAGGCAAGATGTCGGCCTTGAGACAGAGAGGTTGTGGGTTCAAATCCTGGCTACACCGGTGGGGATTTTTATTTATGATTTCTCTCTGCAGCAACCACCCCAGGTCTCAGCAGCGAGGCCCGGCTTGAAACGTCAATTACTCATCGATGGATAAAATATGAGTACCTCTGAAGTCGGAGTTATCTGCCTGTGTTGCAAGGGACCCCTGTGCACATGGCTGCCAGGGAAAAATGGATTAACATGCAAAATTCAATTCCTAGTCTCTAGGGACTTCGTCAGAGGTAAAAAGCTGGTGAACGAAAAAAGAAAACCACTGACTGTACATGGATCTCATGTATCCTTATTTTGTTTGTGTTTGTACTAATTGAATATTGCTTAAATCGATACAAGTTATCATGGTTTTATATATCCTTTTTGTTGATATATATTTGAATGTGTGTGTGTGTGTGTGTGTTCATGCTGGGTCATCTGGTGTCACAATCCTTTCAATATGTTATAACATGTATGTTATTTTCATTTGTTTGCTTGTTTATAACCACATAATTTGTTCTTCCTGATTTGAATGCTTGTGACAAGGCATGGGTTCAGTCATCAGTTATCATTGTTCAGAGATCTCTTTGGTTTAATAAATAAAGATGATGAAAATTAGATGAAATGTAGAATGAGGAAAAATTAGATGAAATGTAGAATGAGGAAAATTATATGAAATGTAGAATGAAGGAAAATTAATTAAATGAAATGTAGAATGAAGGAAAATTAATTAGATGAAATGTAGAATGAAGGAAAATTAATTAGATGAAATGTAGAATGAAGGAAAATTAATTAGATGAAATGTAGAATGAAGGAAAATTAATTAGATGAAATGTAGAATGAAGGAAAATTAGAGGAAGTGTTGAATGGAGTGTAGAATAAAAATGTGAAAGATAAAGCTAAGACAGATTAAACATAAAAAGAAGACATATAGGTAGAAAGCTATTTAGTTAATGAGGAATATAAACAAAAAAATAGAGACAAATTAAGAATAGGCAAGTAAAAGAGAGAATCGTGGAATGGAAAATGAAGAATCAGAAGAAGTAGAAAAAAGAAAGTAAAGCAAAGGCATAACAGGCTAAGAAGAAGTATAGAAGCTCCCACAAATAGCTTAGATGTAATACCATTCTATTCAGGAATCAAAGAAAGGAGCAGATGAAGGAAAGACGTAACATTATGACAATGAATTTGCTATTTTTTAAAATATTTTTTTTTATTTCACAGACAAACCAAAGCAGATCGGTCCCCCAGGAACATTAAAATATATTGCTCAGAGGAAACTGCCCATTGGAACTGTCCCAAAGGACAAACAGAAGGGTCCTAAATGTGGCCAATGTGAAGACAGGACAGCTACTGTGGTATGTATATTTGTTGTGGTTTCTGTAGAATAGTAATTCATTTATTGTAGTTCATCATGTCTAGAGTGTTTGAAAGCAGTGGTTGGAGTATCTGAGTAGGTCCAGATTAAAAAGAGTTTAGAGGTGAGATGCAGAATGGTTCAGGCAAAAGCAGCTTTCCAAAAATGAGGTAGATACTGTGCAATCTATTTTTGACAATAGAAACAAGAAAAACAAGACACATATGGATGTGAACCATGGGCAATAGGACAACTGACAAGAAAATCACTGGAGGCCATAGAAATGTGGTTTTACAGAAGAATGTTGAGAATACCATGAACAGCTAAGAAGGGTAATGAAAATGTTCTGAAAGAGGTCAAAGCAAAAAGAGAGCTAATTTCCAATATTAGGAAGAAACAATCATCATTTTTTGGCCGTGTAATGAGAAGGGAACAACTGGAACATATTATGACAACTGGGAAGGTTGAGGGATGAAGAGACAGAGGGAAGCAAAGAGAAAAGACACCAGACAGCTAAAAGAGAATGGCTTGAAGGAAGGTCAACAACAGAAATGGTAAATAACTGTCGAGATCAAAAGCTGTGAAGAGACATGATCACCTATGCCAGCAGACATAGTACTTGATGACGATGTATCGCCCTTTTTGTCTTATCAGATGGTCTAGTGGTTGTTATTGTGTATTTTTTTAGGTTTTGTTTTTGTCAAACAGCGTCTCTCTCGTGGCTAATTCTACCAATGTTTGACAAACACATGCGGTCACATAATGAACAAGTCAGGTCCACTGATCCACAGCGGTTTTCCATCCTTTTTCATTAGTCTTTTCTCTTCTAAGTTTTGCCTTAGCACAGTCTCAAATGATGTTATACGGTTCCATATACATGCTCTCCATGATGTGCGATCACTTGCCAGATGTTCCCAGTCATTTTCACAGATGGAGAAATCATTCAGAGATGATTTACAGATATCTCTATATCGTAGTTTAGGTCTGCCGATTTGTCTTTTTCCGTGTATTAGCTCACCATATAGTATTTTTGATGACGATAATGATGTTGAAAAAGGACATGTGCTGACAGGTTGACATGTACAACTGTTGTGAGGAATGGACAATGATTCTCAATGCTTTCTAAAGTATACCCTCCAACATGTTGTGGTGGACAACTAAATACTATTATGGTTTGCTAGTCTTCTCTGGTTCCCTGCATAATACTTCTGTAGGATTTCTTCCCTTCTGATTTGCTGATGGCAATGGGCTACTCTGACTTGCCGAAGGGCAATGGACTGCTCTGACTTGCCGGAGGCCAATGGACTGCTCTGACTTGCTGAAGAGCAATGGATTGCTCTGACTTGCTGAAGGGCAATGGATTGCTCTGACTTGCTGAAGGACAATGGACTTTTCTGACTTACCAAAGGCAATGGGCTGCTCTGACTTGCCAAAGGACAATGGACTGCTCTGACTTGCCAAAGGACAATGGACTGCTCTCACTTGCCAAAGGACAATGGACTGCTCTCACTTGCCAAAGGACAATGGACTGCTCTGACTTGCCAAAGGCAATGGACTGCTCTGACTTACCAAAGGCAATGGGCTGCTCTGACTTGCCAAAGGCAATGGACTGCTCTGACTTGCCAAAGGACAATGGACTGCTCTGACTTGCCAAAGGACAATGGACTGCTCTGACTTGCCAAAGGACAATGGACTGCTCTGACTTACCAAAGGACAATGGACTGCTCTGACTTACCAAACGCAATGGACTGCTCTGACTTGCCAAAGGCAATGGACTGCTCTGACTTGCCAAAGGACAATGGACTGCTCTGACTTGCCAAAGGTAATGGGCTGCTCTGACTTGCCAACGCAATGGACTGCTCTGACTTGCCAAAGGACAATGGACTGCTCTGACTTGCCAAAGGACAATGGACTGCTCTGACTTGCCAAAGGCAATGGGCTGCTCTGACTTGCCAAAGGCAATGGACTGCTCTGACTTGCCAAAGGACAATGGACTGCTCTGACTTGCCAAAGGCAATGGACTGCTCTGACTTGCCAAAGGACAATGGACTGCTCTGACTTGCCAAAGGCAATGGGCTGCTTATTATTATTAAAAATGGCAGCTTATTTATATTCGAGCTATGGACTAAGCAATGTTTACATTGAACAACACGAGATATGATATTGCTGCGAGTTGGCAGATTTTTGAAAATGTTTTCAAGGGTTTGAACATAAATGTTTGTTCACAGTTCGTTAACCTTCGCTGTAGATAAAGTCGTTAATTCGTTTCAGACGTTTGGGACGTTGGTAGCTAAGGACCCTAACTTGTGCAAACGGATGGCATTGGCAAGGATCATTTTGAATCTATGAAGTGGGCTCATTGTGTGTTTAACTCAAAAGCATATGTGCTTTTTAACCAAAGACCTTTTTTTGGGGGGGGGACTCAATGAAGATATCCCCGATGGAAGAATAAACTGTACTATTAGTCCCATACATGATTCGCTTCCAGAGGTTTATGATGTAAACAAAGCAGTTTTGTCATTGCAAGTGAATATTTATAATGTCCACACCTATAATTGGTCAGGATTGTGTAGCAGCAGCAGCTTTATAGCGAACACAGAAAACATCACAGGATTGTGCTGTTCTGAAACAGCTATGCCATGCTACCCTAGAATTGCCTTTAATGGGATTACTGTGACCACAAACCACTCTCCATGTGTGTGCCACATATTTACACCCCAGAAAGAAATACTGAATATAACAACATCATGTGCCGTCTGTGATATTAATGACCACAGACCAGGAGCCTCCAGTATGATTGATACAACTGTTGCACCAAGCATTTCATCAGCAGAGCCATATCTATGGAATGTTAATCTGACATTGTTCTTGAATGATATCCAAGTTAATGAGACATCAGAATCGTGTGGCGGCAGCTACAAGAAGGGAGCGGAGAACATCAAGTTCTGCTGCTATAAAGGAGACTTGCCTTGCTATCCCAGAATTGCCTTAAATGGGATCACTGTAGTTGAAAACTTCTCCTCTTGTGTAAACTACACATTCACATCTAAGAGTGAATCAGTGAAGGTCACAAAATCATATTCTCTCTGTGGTTTTACTAACTACAGGTCATGTGGCTTCTGTTGGATTGGAAATGATAACTTACCACCACTGTGTGTCTATATGTTTGGAATTGGAGTCATCAATGACGGCCTAACATCATCAAGTGCTATGACGATCATCATTTTCGGGAGGACGTGAACTCCCATGGTATATGGTGGATAGGCGGCAGGAACCATTGAAGGCTATGTCTGAAAAGTGTTCCTTCTTGCAATTTTCTCATATTCCAAGTCCGGCTTGTTGCAGGAGCTACTGAGTTAAGTGCTCTGTGCACACCGTGAGCTGTGTGTCTCATCCGTTTTGATCCTGCTTCGATATCCCGCTTGTTTACGATGAATGATGATATCGTATGACAGGGAACAGTTGGCTGTGTTCACTTTCTGCGTGGTTTCGCCTTATGTCTTTTGGCGTGTGCTGAGACTGCTACGATGGGTACTACAGTTACCTTTCTTTGTTTGGGAGATGAGTTAGTAATTCGGATGATTCCACTGGCACGGGCGGTTGAGCAATTATGGATTTTAATTCGTTTGCTGTGAAACCGAGGCCTTCCATAACCAATAACCAATAACCAATGGGCTGCTCTGACTTGCCAAAGGCAATGGACTGCTCTGACTTGCCAAAGGACAATGGACTGCTCTGACTTGCCAAAGGACAATGGGCTGCTCTGACTTGCCAAAGGACAATGGACTGCTCTCACTTGCCAAAGGACAACGGACAGCTCTCACTTGCCAAAGGACAATGGACTGCTCTGACTTGCCAAAGGACAATGGGCTGCTCTGACTTGCCAAAGGACAATGGACTGCTCTCACTTGCCAAAGGACAACGGACAGCTCTCACTTGCCAAAGGACAATGGACTGCTCTGACTTGCCAAAGGACAATGGACTGCTCTGATTTGCCGAAGGACAATGGACTGTTCTGACTTGCCGAAGGACAATGGACTGCTCTGACTTGCTGAAGGGCAATGGACTGCTCTAACTTGCCAAAGGCAATGGACTGCTCTGACTTGCCAAAGGCAATGGACTGCTCTGACTTGCCAAAGGCAATGGACTGCTCTGACTTGCCAAAGGCAATGGACTGCTCTGACTTGCTGAAGGGCAATGGACTGCTCTAACTTGCCAAAGGCAATGGACTGCTCTGACTTGCCAAAGGACAATGGACTGCTCTCACTTGCCAAAGGACAATGGACTGCTCTCACTTGCCAAAGGACGATGGACTGCTCTGATTTGCCGAAGGACAATGGACTGTTCTGACTTGCCGAAGAACAATGGACTGCTCTGACTTGCTGAAGGGCAATGGACTGCTCTAACTTGCCAAAGGCAATGGACTGCTCTGACTTGCCAAAGGCAATGGACTGCTCTGACTTGCCAAAGGCATTGGACTGCTCTGACTTGCTGAAGGGCAATGGACTGCTCTAACTTGCCAAAGGCAATGGACTGCTCTGACTTGCTGAAGGGCAATGGACTGTTCTGACTTGCCAAAGGACAATGGACTGTTCTGACTTGCCAAAGGACAATGGACTGTTCTGACTTGCCAAAGGACAATGGACTGCTCTGACTTGCCAAAGGACAATGGACTGTTCTGACTTGCCAAAGGACAATGGACTGTTCTGACTTGCCAAAGGACAATGGACTGCTCTCACTTGCCAAAAGACAATGGACTGCTCTGATTTGCCGAAGGACAATGGACTGTTCTGACTTGCCGAAGAACAATGGACTGCTCTGACTTGCTGAAGGGCAATGGACTGCTCTAACTTGCCAAAGGCAATGGACTGCTCTGACTTGCCAAAGGCAATGGACTGCTCTGACTTGCCAAAGGCAATGGACTGCTCTGACTTGCCAAAGGCAATGGACTGCTCTGACTTGCTGAAGGGCAATGGACTGCTCTAACTTGCCAAAGGCAATGGACTGCTCTGACTTGCTGAAGGGCAATGGACTGTTCTGACTTGCTAAAGAGCAATGGACTACAAAAAAGAGCAATGGACTGCTCTGACTTGCCAAAGGACAATGGACTGTTCTGACTTGCCAAAGGACAATGGACTGCTCTGACTTGCTGAAGGACAGTGGACTGCTCTGACGTGCTGAAGGACAATGGACTGTTCTGACTTGCTAAAGAGCAATGGACTACAAAAAAGAGCAATGGACTGCTCTGACTTACTGAAGGGCAATGGACTGCCCTGAAATTTTGAATGCTTTCAGGGATTATATATGAAAAATAACTAAAAAAATCACTTTAAAAAATGACCAAAAAGTGATTTAAAAATTACTCGAAAAAATGACTCTCAATATGCAACCATGAACAGATTGGTGAATATCATGTCAAGGTGGAAGATGCCAGATGTGAACGTTACACAGAAATTTAAAGAAGATTTGTTAACCAAAACAACACTGGTGCCATTAGTCACTAAACATTGAAAGGTTGTTTTTTTTGGTGCTTATTTTACCTTGTTTCATTTTACCTTGTTTATTCAAGGACCACAAATTTGTTGAAGTTCTGTTTCCTTGAAAGTTATTAGAGCCTGATTGTCAACAAAAAGTAGTTCATTTATATCATCATTTTGTGGCTTGGTCTCCTTACTTATTTTGTCAATGCTAGGAATAAACAAAATGCTAGGAATAAACAAAACTTTCCGTTTCCGGTTGTTTCCAAAATGGAGGAATTATTTTTCTCCGGCTTGGTATTGAACCGTTGATCAGAGGTTTAACAAGCCACTATCGTAAAAACAATGTTGTTAATGAAACGTAGACCTGATACAGAGAAACAAAGTTGAACGCATTCGAAAATAAATGTCTAAGGGCAAGAGCAGCAGGAATCGGCTCCCTCAATGAGATAGAACTGCTTGCACAGAACAGAGACAGATGGCGAGATTTGATAAAATATCTTTAAAAGAAAACTGCTAGAACAAAAATTCATATAGGAGAAGGTGTATCTTGGTCTACGCCCTATGGGCCGGTTACGGCTTGAAAGGTCAATAGATAGGAATAAACAAAATGGTAGCTATACACATGCATCAGCCATTAATTTAATATGCAGAATAAGAATAATTCTGTGACAGGCCCAACAAGAAGATAGGAGATTTATTCTGTTCATTATTAATCACGCTACAAATAGTTAAATAAGGAGAATATTACCAAAATGGCAATCAGAGACTAGAACAGTCATCAGTTTGCAGCAAGCCAGATCTCCAAACAAGATACAATCTGGCAATACAAGTATAACTTTGGATGTAAACATTTTTTCGTACAGAACTGTGTCCAGTGCTCAGAGATGTATTGTCCAGGATGCTTTGCAGCATTTCATTTGAAAGGAGCTCTGAAGCAACACAGGAGTGTCCCACTAAGTGTGAGTAGATTATTCTTAGTGACCAATACTCTAAACAACACAGGAGTGTCCCACTAAATGTGAGTAGATTATCCTTAGTGACCAATACTCTAAACAACACAGGAGTGTCCCACTAAGTGTGAGTAGATTATCCTTAGTGACCAATACTCTAAACAACACAGGAGTGTCCCACTAAGTGTGAGTAGATTATCCTTAGTGACCAATACTCTAAACAACACAGGAGTGTCCCACTAAGTGTGAGTAGATTATCCTTAGTGACCAATACTCTAAACAACACAGGGGTGTCCCACTAAGTGTGAGTAGATTATCCTTAGTGACCAATACTCTAACCAACACAGGAGTGTCCCACTAAGTGTAAGTACATTTTCTCTAGTGACCAATACTCTAAACAACACAGGAGTGTCCCACTAAGTGTGAGTAGATTATCCTTAGTGACCAATACTCTAACCAACACAGGAGTGTCCCACTAAGTGTAAGTACATTTTCTCTAGTGACCAATACTCTAAACAACACAGGAGTGTCCCACTAAGTGTGAGTACATTATCCTTAGTGACAAATAATCTAAACAACACAGGCGTGTCCCACTAAGTGTAAGCAGATTTTCTCTAGTGACAAATACTCTAAACAACACAGGAGTATCCCACTAAGTGTTAGCAGATTTTCTCTAATGTCCAGTGCTCTAAACAACACAGGAGTGTTCCCTCTAAGTGCAAATAAATTTTCTGTTCTTAGGTCTTCTCAAGCCACCAATGATAACATTTAGGGTGGAAATAAGAAAACAAATTCTATTTCTACTGATTCTCTGCTGTTATTCTTTCAGTGATGTCAGGACATGCACAGGAACCACTCAAAGTGTATCTAACCACATGGTAGTTTACTGGCTCCCATTCTATTAGTTTTTATGCAGCTGTGGTTGTTATTATGACCACTTCTTCTTGGTGTTGTCCATCTTTCCTACTTGAATATATTCTTAAACATCAGATGAAGAGACTTTGCATCCACTGAAACTAAGCAAAAAGAACTCAGCCTCAATAGAAAAAAGACAGAATTAATGGTAGCAACAAAGAAAAGGACTTCACCGCAATGCATAATTAAATACAAGTGAAACAATATTAAAACAGTTAAAAAGTAAAAAAGTAAAGAGCCCCGTCACGCCAAGTGGCGTATAGGGAATATGGTGTTAGTGATCATAAATTTTACGGACCTTCAGCACATGATTTTTGGGGTAATGTGGTCGGTATTACGCCTGTGCCACTTTACTTTCCCAGAAAAAAATCCGGTACCAATTTAAGGCTGGGTGAAACCGGAAGCCGTCGGTTGGGATCAAACCCTACCTCTTGTCCTTTGTAGTACAGTTCACTAACCATTTAGCTATCACGGCTCCCATTAAAACAGGTAAATGAATTTAAATATCTGGGAACAATGTTAACATCAGGTGGTAGATATACAACAGAGGTGAGATGAAGAATGGCTGAGGCAAAAGCAGCTTTTCAAAAAATGAGGTAGATACTGTGCAATCCATTTTTGACAATAGAAACAAGAAAAAAAGTTGTTAAATGTTATGTATAGCCAGTCTTAACAAATGGATGAGAATCATGGACAATGGGACAACAGATAAGAAAATCATTGAAGGCTGTAGAAATGTGGATTTACAGAAGAATGTTGGGAATATGGACAGCTAAGAAGAGTAATGAAAATGTTCTGAAAGAGGGCAAATATCCAATATTAGGAAGAAACAATCATAATTTTTTGGTCATGTAATGAGAAGGGAACAGATGGAATATATTGTGACAACTGGGAAAATTGAGGGACGAAGAGATAGAGGGAAGCAAAGAGAAAAAAACCAGACAGCTAAAGAGAATGGTTTTGCAGAACGTCAACAACAGAAATGATAAATAACTGTCGAGATCAAAAGTTGTAGAGAGACATGATCACCTACACCAGCAGGCATGGTACTTGATGATGATGATGGTGATGAAACTGTAAGAGAAGAAATCAAACAAGAATATTTGTAAACCTAGAAATTTGGTAATATCATCATTATCAAAATCTGAAACAAATGTAATGCGTCAAATACTTGGGCACAATAATATCATCTGATAATAACATCATAGTAACATCACATAGAAGATTCACCACAGGAATTAAAAACAGAATAGTTAAAACCAAAATAGCATTTCAGAAAATGAAAAATGTCTTATGCAACTTCTATGTCAATAGAAGTGAGAAAGAGAGTTCATCGGTGCTATATAGAGCCAATTCTGACCTATGAGAGCGAATCATGGACAGTAAACAAACAAATGAAAAGACGATTTGATGCCACAGAGATGGGATTTCTCATAAGAATGATAAAAGTTCCCTGGACAGCTAAAAAGACCAAGAAGGAAACTCTCAAAGAGGCTAACACAAAAAGGTAGCTCCTAAAAAACATCAGAAAGAAACAATCAACATTTTTCAGGCACATCATGAGAAGAGGAAAATTGGAATACTTGGTTACAACTGGCTAAAATACAGGGAAAGAGAGATCACAGATGACAGAGAGAGAAGATACTGGACAGTTTGGTGTCATGGCATGGAAAACAGTGAACAACAGAATTGATATGATGCACTGTAGATAAAAGATTGTGGAAGGGCATGATCGGCTATGCCAACCGGCACATGATGATGATGATGATCATTGTAAATGAATTAATAATTGTAAAATTATTCATAAAGTTGTCATTATGATGTGTGATCACACAGGCTGCTGGACCAAGAGTGTGTTTGTCCCCTAGTGCGTCCGGAGACTCTCAAACCCCAAGGTAAGGGGGAGATTATTCTTTAATGTTTCTGCACAGCTTCTTCCTTTTCATTCAAGAGGTCTTACTGGGTCTGATGTCTTTTTCATCTTCTTCCTCTTCATCTTCTTCTACTTCTTCATTATTCCCCCTCTATTGCTCTTTTATATAACCTCTCAATTCATTCCATACAACGAGCTGCAAATCATGGCTGTAGTAATTGATATGAGATACCCATGAGCCACTTTATGAGGCATTTAATTTATAATAAAAAAGTAAAGTGCCCCCGTCACGCCAAGTGGTGTATAGGGAATATCGTGATAGTGACCATATATTTTACAGACCTTCGGCACATGATTTTCGGGGTAATGTGGTCGGTATTACGCTCGTGCCGCTTTACTTTCCTAGAAAAAAATCCGGTACCCATTAAAGGCTGGGTGAACCCAGAAGCCGTCGGTTGGGATCGAACCCTACCTCTTGTCCTTTGTAGTCCAGTTCAAATAATTATATATATATAATATGCATATATATATATAATATATTCCCTCATATGGGAAACAACAGGTAAAAGAAAAAGAGGAAGACCCAGGGAGACACTGAGAAGAACATTGATGAGAGAGGCAAGAGCAGCAGGAATCGGCTCCCTCAATGAGATAGAACTACTTGCACAGAACAGAGACAGATGGCGAGATTTGATAAAATATCTTTAAAAGAAAACTGCTAGAACAAAAAATTCATATAGGAGAAGGTGTATCTTGGTCTACGCCCTATGGGCCAGTTACGGCTCAAAAGGTCAATAGATAGATAGATAGATATATATATATTGAATTTGCATTGTATTAACTCTTCCAGGACCAGAACAGGAAACAGGAATTTTCAGATTTGGACCAGGTTAATTTTCCTGTTTCCAGAAGTTTTACCATATACCTTTTTCATTTGACTACTTCACACAATAATTTAGATAAATGTGGCATGTGTTATACATCACCAGAAAGGGAAATGGATACAGAAAATAAAAATAGCAATATATTTATGATATGGGATTATTTAAAGAAATAAAATATTTTTTAAAATATAAAATATTCAAGGTAGATCATTTTTAATTGAAAATATTGTAATTCACTTACCCTTTTTCATGTTTATATATGTTGCTATCCATTTGTCTTGAAATATTACACAACAATCCAAATTCCTCCAAAGTACAGTTTATTTGATTAATTTATGTCCACAAATAACGAAATTATGTACATTTTTGTAAATGATCCCAGAATGAAAAATATTATAAATTTATGTGACATCAGTACAATAATATTTACAAGTCAAGTTTATTATTTTTATTTACACAACTGGACTTATTTTGTGTGATATGTCCCTAAAGTACCAGTTTCGTTATCAGAATAACTACGACTCGATTCCTCTGAGGCACGGATAGTGCTGGAATAGAAGGCATTCACTAGCTAAACCTAAGCCAGATCGTCTTACCTTTTTATCATAACTTTTATCAATATTCCGACCCATCATCACAACAAAATTATTGCCCAAGCCTAAATACTATGAATACTCTTTTTCTGAATCACTCAATAAGAAGGTTTCGAACATAGATCTAGCTTGTTCTGCTCTATATCATTTTGGTCTACTGCAAGAAGTATCAACAGTGGGCGTGGCCATTATGTGACAAAAATTTGAGAAATAAACAATGAATATAAATTAAAAATTATCCAACGTTGGAAACTTCGACCATGCTGGTATAAACAGAAAGATCAAGAGAGAGAAATCTCCTACTTCCGGAAATCAAGTATTGGTTGAAATAAAAATGAAAATCAGTGAAAGCGAATCAAATATTCAGTTACACCCGAAATAACCGACATGTTGGTGAGTGGTTAGAACTAATCAATTTCATAGAACCGAGGTGTCGGATAATAGACAGGAAAGAGTTAAGTCTTAAATGTCTTATTATGCAAGAAAAGTCTTATTACAACTTACAATATTTCCTCTTACAGGGGAGGTCAGGCCAGTGGATTGATACCAACACAGGAAGTAAGTTATATTTTGTTTTAATTAATTAATGTTATATATATATTGACCTTTTGAGCCATAGCCGGTCCATAGGGCATAGACCCAGATACTCTTTCTCTTATCTAAATTTTTATTCTAGCAGTTTTCAATCTTTGTAAATATCTTTTATCAAATCTCGTCATTTGTCTCTGTTCTGTGCAAGCAGCTATATCTCATTGAGGGAGCCGATTCCTGCTGCTCTTGCCTCTCTGATCAATGTTCTTTTCACTGTCTCTCTGGGTAGGCCTCATTTCCTCTTACCTGTTGTTTCTCACATGAGGGCTTGCTTTGTATTTCGATTATTATCTCTCCTCATCACATGTCCAACATATGACCATCGTCTTTTCTTTATTACTGAAGATATTAGTGATTGGTTGGCGATTTCTTTAATTTCTTCATTTGTTTTGAATTCGTTCCACGCTATACCAAGTATTTTCCTTAGACATTTATTTTCGAATGCGTTTAACTTTGTTTCTATGTCTCTTGTTGTTTTCCAGCTCTTACATGCATAAGTAAAGGTAGATAGTACGTTTGATTTGAATAGTCTAAGTTTTGTGTTTGTGCTGATGAGTTTTGATTTCCACAACTTTTCAAGACTTCTGAAAGACATTGCTGCTTTAGCTATTCTGATTCTAATTTCTTTACTTGTATCCCATTCCCGATCAATGTGACTTCCAAGATAGATAAATGGATCGATCTCTTCCACTGGTTTGTTTTCCATGTATATTCTGTCATCTGTTGGAATTAAGCTTTTCATGACATTAGTCTTTTCATGATTGATCTCATATATAAGGTCAGCTACTACAACTGCATTTTGTGGCTTGTAGTATGGAAGTAAAACCAAGTGGATATCAAAGTTGAAGGAATAGACTTGGAGACAGTTCAGAGCTACAACTATCTTGGACATACTATAACCAGTGATGGAAAATGTACAACTGAAATAAACAAAAGCATAGGAATGGCAAAAAGTAATTTTAATGCCATGAAAAATATACTAACATCAAAACAAATAACACCAGGGCTAAAACTAAGAATAGCAAAATGATGTATCTTCTCAACATTCCTGTATGGTGCAGAAACATGGACATTAGACAAGAAAACAGAACAAAAAATTGAAGCCTTTGAAATTTGGATATATAGAATAGGTAGAATTGGACGGAAAGAAAAGAAAACAAACGATGAAGTCTTAAAATTTAAAAAAAATTAAAAGAGAACTATAAAATACAATTCAAACAAGACAAATATGATTTTGGGGCATGTTAAAAGACACAATAGTCTACTTAAAGCAATCTTGGAAGGGAAAATACAAGGTAAAAGAGGCAGAGGCAGACCAAGACTAACGTGGACGAGTAACATCAAAATATGGACAAGTCATCCTATGATAACCTGCACCATCAAAGCAAGAAACAGAGGCAGATCAAGACTAACATTGACTAGTAACATCAAAAGATGGACAAGTCATCCTATGACAACCTGCACCACCAAAGCAAGAAATAGAGGCAGATCAAGACTAACATGGATGAGTAACATCAAAAGATGGACAAGTCAGCTTATGACAACCTACACCATCAAAGCAAGAGACAAAGCAGAATGGCACTCCATGGTAGCCAATCTTCAATGCGGAAACGGTACTCAATGATGATGATTATGGAAGTGCTAAACAATGTTCGCTGAGTGTAGATGGCATGTGTTGTGGTATAACAGCAAGCTGTGTTTATTACTCAATTGAGCCTAACACATCTGACTTCAGCACACTGTTCTTGAGTGCTGGCTGACCTTTTCTCTTTGATCTCTTCTTGCCTGGCCTGACTGGTTAGTTTGTTTCCTTGTGAAGGTAGAGTGGGATCTCGATTCGCTGTTTTTACTGCTGATCCTGACGCATGTAGCTAGTTATCAGTCACTGGTACAAGTAGCCAGTTATCAGTCACTGATACAAGTAGCCAGTTATCAGTCACTGGTACAAGTATCCAGTTATCAGTCAGTGACACAAGTAGCCAGTTATCAGTCACTGATACATGTAGCCAGTTATCAGTCACAGATACAAGTAGCCATTTATCAGTCACTGACGCAAGTAGCAATTTATCAGTCACTGATGCAAGTAGCCAGTTATCAGTCACTGATGGAAGTAGTCAGTTACCGGTCACTGACGCAAGTAGTCAGTTATCAGTCAATGACGCAAGTAGTCAGTTATCTGTCAACGACGCAAGTAGTCAGTTATCAGTCAATGACGCAAGTAGTCAGTTATCAGTCAATGACGCAAGTAGTCAGTTATCAGTCAATGACGCAAGTAGTCAGTTATCAGTCAAGGACGCAAGTAAACAGTTATCAGTCAATGACTCGAGTAGTCAGTTATCAGTCAATGACGCAAGTAGTCAGTTATCAGTCAATAGCGCAAGTAATCAGTTATCAGTCACTGACTACATACAGCCCTTGTATGAAAAATCTCTGGGAGTAGTCATTAACCAGGAAGCTGCAGGAACAATCAGTGCATATTCTGTTGTGAAGTACTGAACATCATTGGGTCTGCCATGAGTGCATTTAATCAGTATTAAGACATCTATCTACGTGTGTTGGTATTTTTTTCTTGTTGATTATTGTGAAAGACAGAGCAGTGATAGCTCAGTGGTTAGTGAACTGGACTACAAAGGACAAGAAGTCGTGTTTGATCAACGGTTTCCAGGTTCACCCAGGCTTAAATTAAGGTATGTAGACTGGCACGTGCATAATACCAACCACATTACTCCAAAAATCATGTATCGAAGGTCTATAAAAATTATGGTCACTAATACCAAGAGATATAGAAACAAAGTTGAACACATTCGAGAATTAATGTCTAAGGAAAATATTTGGTATAGCGTGGAACGAATTCAAAACAAACGAGGAAATTAGAGAAATCGCCAATCAACCACTAATATCTTCAGTAATAAAGAAAAGACGATGGTCATATGTTGGACATATGATGAGCAGAGATAATAACCAAATAGCAAAGCAAGCCCTCATGTGGGAAACAACAGGTAAGAGGAAAAGAGGCCTGCCCAGAGAGACATTGAGAAGAACATTGATGAGAGAGGCAAGAGCAGCAGGAATCGGCTCCCTCAATGAGATAGAGCTGCTTGCACAGATCAGAGACAAATGACGAGATTTGATAAAATATCTTTAAACGAATTGAAAACTGCTAGAACAAAAATTTAGATAAAAGAAGGAGTATCTTGGTCTACACCCTATGGGCCGGCTATGGCTCGAAAGGTTAATAAAATACCATATTCCCAATACGCCACTTGGCGTGACAGTGTTCTTTACATTACTTTACTATTGTGAAAGATGGTCATATTTTTTTTTTCTTCAACAGAACATCAATATTAATGGTTCTGAGGCTGCAGGTGCATCTTCTGCCAACCCACAGGCCCCCATCCACAACAGCATTCCACCCACTCTTCTACAGGGAGATTATGATGAATCACAAAGTGCAGCATCTTTTCAGGCAGCTCTGTTGGCATGGCGACAGGGGGAAGAACCCAAAGCCAGTTTCAAAACAGATAAGGAAATGGCTTCCCCTAGTAAGTAATGTTTACATTGACCATTACTTTCAATTAGTGATTGTCAGTGGTGCAGTGTTGGTGCACTAGCAATGAAAGTGAGAGTGAGTTTGATCACAACTTAATGCTGTCCATTCTACCCACCTGGAAAAAAAAAAAAGAGTCTCCGGTGAAATGAGTTGAAAAAAGGGTATATATTTTTTTTTCCGTTCGCCAGCTTTTTACCTCTGACGAAGTCCCTAGAGACTAGGAACTGCATTTTGCATGTTAATCCATTTTACCTTAGCAGCCGTGTGCACAGGGGTCCCTTGCCGCACAGGCAGATAACTCCGACTTCGGAGGTACTCATATTTTTTCCATCGATGAGTAATTGGCGCTTCAAGCCAGGCCTCGCTTCTGAGACCTGGGGTGGTTGCCACAGAGAGAAATCATAAATAAAAATCCCAACCAGTGTAGCAGGGATTTTAACCCACAATCTTTCTGTCTCGAGGCCGGCATCTTGCCTTGAGACCAACCAGTCCCCCCATGCAGAAAAAAAGGGTTTATAAGAGCACAGGAAACCACTGGCCTCCTCCAACTGCTGTCACAGGTGCCGTGAAATGTAATATCTCACTCATGTACAATATTACAATAAAACACATTTTATTATTTTACTTTGGCAACCAAATGAAACGTGAACAGCTACGCAGTTTGGTCATGTACATCATCATCATTAAGTGCCATCCTCAATTTGAAGGTTGGCTACCATGAAACGCCATTCTGCTCTGTCTCTTGCTTTGATGGTGCAGGCTGTCATAGGCTGACTTATCCATCTTTTGATGTTACTCGTCCATGTTAGCCTTGGTCTGCCTCTGCCTCTTTTACCTTGTATTTTCCCTTCCAAGATTGCTTTTAGTAGACTGTTGTGTCTTTTAACATGATCCAAAAATCACATTTGCCTTGTTTGAATTGTATTTAGTAGTTCTCATTTCATTTTTAGTTGTTTTAAGACTTCATCATTTATTTTCTTTTCTTTCCACCCAATTCTACCTATTCTTCTATAAATCCACATTTCAAAGGCTTCAGTTTTCTGTTCTGTTTTCTTGTCTAATGTCCATGTTTCTGCCCATTACAGGAATGTTAAGAAGATATAACATTTTGCTATTCTTAGTTTTAGCCCTATTGTTATTTGTTTTGATGTTAGTATATTTTTCATGGCATGATCATGTACACAGAGTGGAACATGCTTAAATACATTTGCAGCTATGGGGTTTAACATGCTGTGGTCATGCCATTTTTTCTGAATTAAAAAAAAAAATTTGAAATAACAAAGAGAAAATTAATGAACATAGATCTAAAGCATATGAATTGTTTGGGCAATTTGCTCAGAAAGTCAGAAAAGAGGTTTAAATAAAAGAATTCCAGGGCTTCAGTGGAGATGATCGTGGAAGTGTCGATAAATCAGAAGCTGCAATACATGGCTTCTGGGTTTCTCGTGTCAGCTACTAGAACACCATTTTGCATTTAATGTGTTCATCATTAAAAATAAATTGGATACCATAAAACAGTGAATTGGGGTCATCCTCAGACTCCTTTTTCTTGTTCCACATGAAGAACATTTATTCACATGTTGTTGGTCCCCACAATTCACAAACAGCAGAAACAGACTCAAGATGCAACATTATCATCATCATGTGTTATACCGGTTGGCGTAGGCTATCATCTCCTTCCACAATCTTCTATCCACAGTACATCGTATCAATTCTGTTGTTGACAGTTTTCCATGTCATGACACCAAGCTATCCAATATCTTCTCTCTCTATCGTCTGCGATCTCTCTTTCCCTGTATTTTAGCCAGTTGTAACCAAGTTATTGAGTTATTTGTGGGTCATCATCATTGCACTCCGAACATGTCCATAGGTGCTCAGATCCCCTCCTCAGCAATTCCCTCAGTGTCCAGCGACTGACGACTCAAGTTCTATGTTGGTTGATAAGTCTTCTTACACGGCCACCAAGTTTTTCATTTCTGGTTGTGCCCACCTTAACTCCCATTTCCATCATCCGAAGAAGCGACGTTGATCTGTGTTTGTGAAAGTCCCGTGCTCTTCCCACATCTCGGAGTGCATTGATGATGTCCGCCCGATCCATTGGTTGCCCGTCCTCAACGACAGCGCAGCTAGCCAACCTGTCCGCTCTCTCATTTCCCCGCACTCCCGCATGTCCAGGGACATAGACAAAGATGACCTTACGTATTTTGGATTTCTGCAACGACTCTACCCATTGCATGCATACAAAGCCCGCCTCCACTTTTTTATCATGCTCATCGAATCACTCAGTATACATGCGTGGGTGTAGTCTTGTGACTCTAACCATTTGAATGCCTTGGTCACTGCCATCACCTCCATTGTCATGCTACTCGTGGTCATGGCGTATGCACCACTGTCTTCCTTGGCTATTCTGCCTGCCGAACGTGCTGTAAACGTGCTGTAACCAAGTATCCCAACTTTCCTCTTTTCATGATGTGCCTGAAAAATGTTGATTGTTTCTTTCTGATGTTTTTTAGGAGCTACCTTTTTGTGTTGGCCTCTTTGATGAGAGTTTCCTCCTTTGATTTTTAGCTGTCCAGGAAACTTTTATCATTATTCTGATAAATCCTATCTCTGTGACATCAAATCATATTTTCATTTGTTTGTTTACTGTCCATGATTCACTCCCATAGGTCAGAATTGGCTTTACATAGCACCAATGAACTCTCTTTCTCACTTCTATTGACATATTTTTGTTGCATAAGACGTTTTTCATTTTCGGAAATGCTAAGATGCAACAATACTTGTCAAATCTGTAGACAGCTATCACCACTATTGTCCAACAAGGAAATAACTCTTTATGCAAGACAGACACTCTACAATACAATCTTTGTTCCAATGTTGTGCTACCAATGCCAGTCTTTGACCCTAAATGCAAGAATAACAAGAAAAATAACCTCTACTGAGATGAAGTGTGTTAGATGAATGACAGGAAACAGCCTGAGAGACAAGATCAGAAATGTAGAACTGAGAAAAAAGCGAGGAATAACCCCCGTCATAATATATAAAGAAACAACAGATAAAATAGTTTAGCCACATGAAAAGACAGAAAGATCAAAACACAACACAACAACCTTTCAATAAATGTTGCAAGAACACCATACCCAAGGGTCGACCACGAAAAAGGTGGATTGACAGAATATTAGAAACACTAAGCAACATAACAGCTGCAGAGGCGAACAGAAGTGCAAAAAGACTAAATTATATCTCTCCTTAACGCTGAAAAGCAAATGTGGAAGGAAAGAAGAAGAAGATTGATCCGCAGAAGTTGCAAATTTTTTTTTCTGACGAAGAAGGTTCTGGTATTCACCCAGCCTCTAAAAATAGGTACCAGATGTTTTTCTGGGAAGTAAAGGAGGCCTGGTGTGATACTGACCACATCACTGAAAAATGTACCATAGTTATAGAAAAATATGGTCATGAACACTATATTCCCATACACCTAACAAGACATGAAGGGAACCTTTTAATTAATACTGTCATACAATTTATTTCTAAAGTCATATTCATGCATACCACTGTAGTGTTGCATTCATCAATTACAAAAATTCACTTAATACTTTAAGTCTTCTTTTTCTTCTGTATTCATTTATTAGAGGAATTGCATTGCACTGTGTTTTGCATATTCAATTCCAATGCATCTATCTTTAGCACACATTTTTTTTCGGGACTGCTTCCCTAGCCCTTATTTTTCCTTAACTTTCTTACTCTGCAGCAGTAGTCTGTAGTCAGAGTTGTATCCCCTAAATAAGCGATCTTTCCCTGACTAATGAGTCTTGCCCCAACTGATTAATCTTTTCTACCCAAGTTTATTTCACTTTTCCTTCTCTTTGATGGATTGCTCATCAGGAATAACTTGCTCCTCCAGCAGGGATTTTTCCCTTAGGCTTTACCAGCTTCTACTTTCTGAGCATGCACATCGTGTGAGTTTTTGTGTTTCAGCTGACAGAACCGACCAAGTTTTAACATTTGCATCTGAGATTCTCACACAGTCATTTTTTTAAATGTATGTGGATGCCCTTCTGATCCCATAGTTTAAACTATCTAGGAACAGTGTTAACATCAGATGAAAGATACCTTCCTGGGGTAACAAGTAGAATCACACAGGCCCAAAATTTGTTAAATAAAATGATAAATGTGTTATGGAAAAAAATTAAAAATAGTATTATAGTGTGATCTCAGTGGTTAGTGAAATGGACTACAAAGGACAAGGGGTAGGGTTCGATCCCAACCGACGGCTTTCGGGTTCACCCAGCCTTAAATGGGTACCGGATATTTTTTCTGGGAAAGTAAAGCGGCACGGCGTAATACCGACCACATTACCCCAAAAATCATGTGCTGAAGGTCTGTAAAATATAGGGTCACTAACACCATATTTTCCTATATGCCACTTGGCGTGACGGGTGTACTTTACATACTACTTATTATAGTGTGAACTGGACTACAAAGGACAAGAGGTAGGGTTCGATCCCAACTGATGGCTTCTGGTTCACCCAGCCTTTAATCGGTATCAGATTTTTTTCTGGGAAAGTAAAGCGGCACAGACGTAATACCGACCACATTACCCTAAAAATCATGTACTGAAGGTCTGTAAAATTTATAGTCACTAACACCATATTCCCTATACGCCACTTGGCGTGACGGGGGCCCATTTTTTATTTTTTTTATTATAGTGCTACATTGAAATCAGTGCTGCTTTATGACTGCAAATTGTGGGTAATCAACAAAGTGATACAATGTTATATGGTTGGTCAACTGAGATGTGGTTTATTAGAAGGATACTTAAGGTACAGTGGACATTCAAAATAATCCAAAGAGGAGGTACTAAAAGAGGCAGATGACTCACCCAGAACAGAGTCATGTGGCGAGATACAATGCGGATTCTGTGCAAGATGTAACATGTGATAGCAAAGTTTGTCTGATGTGGAAAGTGTAGAATTTCTTCCCTGTTCACCAGACTTGTTTTAAAGGAAATAGATAGAAATGGATAGTCACAAGTAAGAAGATCTTGACTTCCTGTCAATATGGTGGATAGGCAGCAGTAACTATTAAGGCTCAGTGTGAAAAGTGTTCCTGTTTTGCATTTTCCTCATATTCCAAGTCTGGCTTGCTGCTGGAGATACTGAGTTTAGTGCTTTGTGCACACTGTGAACTGTGTTTTTCACCCGAATTGTGTTTTGATATTTCAATTGCTTACGATGAATGATAATATCACATGACGAGGGACTGCATTCACTTTTGGCACCGCTAAGCCTTATGTCTTTTGGCATGTGCTGTAGCTGCTATGATGGGGACTGCAGCTGCCTTTCTTTGTTTTGATCCTTCAATGAGATGAGTTTTCATTCGGATGATTCCACTGGCATGGTACGATTGAGCAGTTATGGATTTTAATTCATTTGCAGTGATACCAGGGCCTTCGACTATTCTTAACCATAGGAAGATCAACTTATTTGATTTATTTCTAAATAAGTTCCTTTTTTTTAAATACATTTCATTAAATTTTTTAATAATTCTATTGTTTTTTTTTTATTTTCATCTATTAATAATTTCCAAGTTTTTAAAATTCTTCCTTTATTTCTGAATAAATTAAATTTTTAAAAAAGTCTTCTTTATCTGTAGCTGTGGATGAGTCTATTGGAACATCAGAAGAATCAAAAATTCCCGAAATCAAGTTCAAGTCATCTTTATCCTACGCAGAAAAGTTGATGTTGAAAAAGCACTTGCGAATGAAGCTGGCTCAGGTATCGCAAAAAACCGACTCCAGTTCAGATCAAAACCTGTCATCACAACATGCACTTATCCACCCATCTTCTCAGGAGCCCTTATTGCGATCGGTTAGCCGTCTACATTCCCCAGGCTCTTTCCTCCGTGGACAAGCTGCCTCTCTTTCAGACAATGACACAAGAAATGCTACAGCTTCAAGAACAGATTTCAGGGGAAGTTTTGTCAGACACAGCACAGACGTAGAAAACATTAACACTTGTCCAAACTTGGAGAAAGAAAACAGAAATAGCAATTTCAAAGGTAAAAGAAGTTCGGTGTAACATTTTTATTTCATAATTTTGAGTTTGCTAGATGCATGTAACAAAGTCAAAAATTTCCAGTCAGCTTTGACTAAGTTAATATTTGATTATGATAACCGTTTAAATTAATATCTCATTGTAGTAAGCCATGCTTAAATTAATATCTCATTGTAGTAAGCCATGCTTAAACTAATATCTCATTGTAGTAACCCATACTTAAATTAATATCTCTTTGTAGTAAGCCATGCTTAAATTAATATCTCATTGTAGTGAGCTATGTCTAGATTGATGTATCATTTGTAGTCAGCTGCGTCTAAATCAATATCTCATTGATGTAAACCAAGTCTAGATTAATATACTTTTGTAGAATTCATTCATTCATTTTCCTCTCTGGCCTAAGATGGCACATTGGGTGGAAGTCGTAGTTCTCCATGATTGATGATCTGCTGCTAGTCTTTGGTTGTTTTTTAATCCCATGATTGAGCCTTCCCTAGTAATTTTCCTGCATAGTGAATCTCTAGGTCTGCCTTGTTTTCTTTTATGAGATGGTTTCCATATTAATGCCTGCCTGGGAAGTCTTTCTTCATTCCTTCTCAGCACATGACCGATGTATTTCCAACGCCTTCTTCTTATGAAGCTCGAAACATTCTTTTATAGATTCGTCTCTTATCTGTTCATATGAAGTGTATTCTCTCCAGCTTGTGTTTGAGATCCTACGAAGACATTTCTTTTCAAAGGCATTTATTATTGTTTGTTTGTTTGCGTTCGCCAGCATTCACCTCTGGTGAAATCCCTAGAGACTAGGAACTAAATTTTGTGCGTTAATCCATTTTTCCATGTTAGCCATGTACACAGGGGCCTCTCGCCACACAGGCAGATAACTCCAACTTCTGAGGTACCCTTTTTTCTCGTAGATGAATAATTAAGATTTCAAGCCGGGCTTTGCTGCTGAGACCAGAGGTGGTTGCCGCAGAGAGAAATCATAATTTAAAATCCCAACTGGTGCAGCTGGGATTTGAATTCACAACCTCTCTGTCTCGAGGCCGGAATCTTGTCTCAAGACCAACCAGTCCCCCCAAAGACATTTAATTTCCTATCTAAAGTCTTGGTGGATAGAACACTATGTCTAAATTACTATATTATTGTAGTAAACTATCTAAATTACGATCTTATTGTAATCAACTTTGTCTAGATTAGTTGATCATTATAGCTAACAATGTCATAATTAAAGTTTCAGTGTGATCAACTTTGCTGTACTAGTTAATATCTTAATGTGGCCAGCTTTGTCATAGTTAATATCTTAATGTGGCCAACTTTGTCATAGTTAATATCTTAATGTGGCCAGCTTTGTCATAGTTAATATCATAATGGTCAACTTTGTCATAGTTAATATCTTAATGTGGCCAGCTTTATCATAGTTAATATCTTAATGTGGCCAGCTTTATCATAGTTAATATCTTAATGTGGCCAGCTTTGTCATAGTTAATATCTTAATGTGGCCAACTTTGTCATAGTTAATATCTTAATGTGGCCAGCTTTGTCATAGTTAATATCTTAATGTGGCCAGCTTTGTCATAGTTAATATCTTAATGTGGCCAGCTTTGTCATAGTTAATATCTTAATGTGGCCAGCTTTGTCATAGTTAATATCTTAATGTGGCCAACTTTGTCATAGTTAATATCTTAATGTGGCCAACTTTGTCATTGTTAATATCTTAATGTGGCCAACTTTGTCATAGTTAATATCTTAATGGTCAACTTTGTCATAGTTAATATCTTAATGTGGCCAGCTTTGTCATTGTTAATATCTTAATGTGGCCAACTTTGTCATAGTTAATATCTTAATGTGGCCAACTTTGTCATAGTTAATATCTTAATGTCAACTTTGTCATAGTTAATATCTTAATGGTCAACTTTGTCATAGTTAATATCTTAATGTGGCCAGCTTTGTCATAGTTAATATCTTAATGTGGCCAGCTTTGTCATAGTTAATATCTTAATGTGGCCAGCTTTGTCATAGTTAATATCTTAATGGTCAACTTTATCATAGTTAATATCTTAATGTGGCCAACTTTGTCATAGTTAATATCTTAATGTGGCCAACTTTGTCATAGTTAATATCTTAATGTGGCCAACTTTGTCATAGTTAATATCTTAATGTGGCCAGCTTTGTCATAGTTAATATCTTAATGTGGCCAGCTTTGTCATAGTTAATATCTTAATGTGGCCAACTTTGTCATACTTAATATCTTAATGTGGCCAACTTTGTCATAGTTAATATCTTAATGTGGCCAACTTTGTCATAGTTAATATCTTAATGGTCAACTTTGTTATAGTTAATATCTTATTATGGCTAGCTTTGTCATAGTTAATATCTTAATGTGGCCAGTTTTGTCATAGTTAATATCTTAATATGGCCAGCTTTGTCATAGTTAATATCTTAATGGTCAACTTTATCATAGTTAATATCTTAATGTGGCCAACTTTGTCATAGTTAATATCTTAATGTGGCCAACTTTGTCATAGTTAATATCTTAATGTGGCCAACTTTGTCATAGTTAATATCTTAATGTGGCCAACTTTGTCGTTAGTTAATATCTTAATGGTCAACTTTATCATAGTTAATATCTTAATGTGGCCAGCTTTGTCATAGTTAATATCTTAATGTGGCCAACTTTGTCATAGTTAATATCTTAATGTGGCCTTCTTTGTCATACTTAATATCTTAATGTGGCCAACTTTGTCATAGTTAATATCTTAATGTGGCCAACTTTGTCATTGTTAATATCTTAATGGTCAACTTTATCATAGTTAATATCTTAATGTGGCCAGCTTTGTCATAGTTAATATCTTAATGTGGCCAGCTTTGTCATAGTTAATATCTTAATGGTCAACTTTATCATAGTTAATATCTTAATGGTCAACTTTATCATAGTTAATATCTTAATGTGGCCAGCTTTGTCATAGTTAATATCTTAATGTGGCCAACTTTGTCATAGTTAATATCTTAATGTGGCCAACTTTGTCATAGTTAATATCTTAATGTGGCCAAATTTGTCATAGTTAATATCTTAATGGTCAACTTTGTCATAGTTAATATCTTAATGTGGCCAGCTTTGTCATAGTTAATATCTTAATGTGGCCAACTTTGTCATACTTAATATCTTAATGTGGCCAACTTTGTCATAGTTAATATCTTAATGTGGCCAACTTTGTCATAGTTAATATCTTAATGGTCAACTTTGTTATAGTTAATATCTTATTATGGCTAGCTTTGTCATAGTTAATATCTTAATGTGGCCAGTTTTGTCATAGTTAATATCTTAATATGGCCAACTTTGTCATAGTTAATATCTTAATGTGGCCAACTTTGTCATAGTTAATATCTTAATGTGGCCAACTTTGTCATAGTTAATATCTTAATGTGGCCAACTTTGTCGTTAGTTAATATCTTAATGGTCAATTTTGTCATAGTTAATATCTTAATGTGGCCAGCTTTGTCATAGTTAATATCTTAATGTGGCCAACTTTGTCATAGTTAATATCTTAATGTGGCGAACTTTGTCATAGTTAATATCTTAATGTGGCCAACTTTGTCATAGTTAATATCTTAATGGTCAACTTTGTCATAGTTAATATCTTAATGTGGCCAGCTTTGTCATAGTTAATATCTTAATGTGGCCAGCTTTGTCATAGTTAATATCTTAATGTGGCCAGCTTTGTCATAGTTAATATCTTAATGTGGCCAGCTTTATCATAGTTAGTATCTTAATGGTCAACTTTATCATAGTTAATAACTTAATGTGGCCAACTTTGTCGTTAGTTAATATCTTAATGGTCAATTTTGTCATAGTTAATATCTTAATGTGGCCAGCTTTGTCATAGTTAATATCTTAATGTGGCCAACTTTGTCATAGTTAATATCTTAATGTGGCGAACTTTGTCATAGTTAATATCTTAATGTGGCCAACTTTGTCATAGTTAATATCTTAATGGTCAACTTTGTCATAGTTAATATCTTAATGTGGCCAGCTTTGTCATAGTTAATATCTTAATGTGGCCAGCTTTGTCATAGTTAATATCTTAATGTGGCCAGCTTTGTCATAGTTAATATCTTAATGTGGCCAGCTTTATCATAGTTAGTATCTTAATGGTCAACTTTATCATAGTTAATAACTTAATGTGGCCAACTTTGTCATAGTTAATATCTTAATGTGGCCAGCTTTGTCATAGTTAATATCTTAATGTGGCCAACTTTGTCATAATTAATGTCTTAATGGTCAACTTTGTCATAGTTAATGTCTTAATGGTCAACTTTGTCATAGTTAATGTCTTAATGGTCAACTTTGTTATAGTTAATATCTTAATGGTCAACTTTGTCATTAATTGACCTTTTGAGCCTTAGCTGGCCCATAGGGCATAGACCCAGATACTCTTTCTCTTATCTAAATTCTTATTCTAGCAGTTTTCAATCGTTGTAAAGATCTTTTATCAAATCTCACCATTTCTCTCTGTTCTGTGCAAGCAACTCTATCTCATTGAGGGAGCCGATTCCTGCTGCTCTTGCCTCTCTGATCAATGTTCTCAGTGTCTCTCTGGGTCTTCCTCTTTGCCTCTTACCTGTTGTTTCCCACATGAGGGCTTGCTTTTCTATTCGGTTATTATCTCTTCTCATCACATGTCCAATATATGACCTTTGTCTTTTCTTTATTACTGAAGGTATTAGTGGTTGATTGGCGATTTCTCTAATTTCCTCGTTTGTTTTGAATTCGTTCCATTCTATACCAAGTATTTTCCTTAGACATTTTTTTTCGAATGCGTTCAACTTTGTTTCTATATCTCTTGTTGTTTTCCAGCTTTCACAAGCATATATAAGGTTTGATAGTATGTTTGATTTGAATAGTCTAAGTTTTGTGTTTATGCTGATGAGTTTTGATTTCCACAACTTTTCAAGGCTTCTGAAAGACATTGCTGCTTTAGCTATTCTGATTCTAATTTCTTTGCTTGTATATCTACAACACTCACAATATTTGTGTGGTGATGAACCTTAACTTTGTCAATGACACTAATGATGTTGTGAATTTTTTTCATTGAAGATGAAGATGACCCAGTTGATTTCCTGTCATTATTCGAAGCTGTCAAATCATCAAAGGCATCTAAAAATGTGGATGGTAAATGTGGTCAAATTGAATCTGATGTTTCCATCACAGATCTCTTTCCACGAGAGGTTAGTTACCAGATTTTTTTGTTACACTTTCAGCACTAACATTTTATTGATATCTGACAGTAATTGTGGCCTTAAAAATGCAAATTGGTACACAGTAACAACATTTTAGTTCAACACAAATGCTGTTAATTTTTACACAATAACAACATTTTAATACAGCAAAAATAAAAATGTGTACTCAATAGCAGCATTTTAATACCAGCAAAAATGAAAATTTGTACTCAATAGCAGCATTTTAATACAGCAAAAATGCAAATTTGTACGCAGTAGCAGCATTTTAATACAGCTAAGATGCAAATTTGTACACAGTAGCGGCATTTTAATATAGCTAAGATGCAAATTTGTACACACTCATCATCAAATACCGGGCCTACTGATGTATGTGATCATGTCTCTCCACAGCTTTCGATCTCGACAGCTATTTATCATTTCTGTTGTTGCCCTTCTGCCAAGCCATTCTCTTAAGCTGTCTGTAATTTTTTCTCTTTCCTTCCCTCTATCTCTTCGTCCCTCAATTTTCCCAGTTGTTACAATATATTCCAGTTGTTCTCTTCTCATTACATGGCCAAAAAATGATGATTGTTTCTTCCTAATATTGGAAATTACCTCTCTTTTTGCTTTGGCCTCTTTCAGAACATTTTAATTACTCTTCTTAGCTGTCTATGGTATTCTCAACATTCTTCTGTAAAACCACATTTCTACAGACTCCAGTGATTTCCTTGTTTGTTGTCCTATTGTCCATGATTCACATCCATATGTTAAGACTGACTCTATATTGTAATATAGTGTTAATGACCATATTTTTCTATGACCACTGCACATTTTTGGGTGATGTGGTCGATATCAGGCAAGGCCACCTTTACTTCCCAGAAAAATTTCTGGTATCTATTTTTAGAGGCTGGGTGAAAAGGAGAGCTAATTTCCAATATTAGGAAGAAACAATCACCATTTTTTTGGCCATGTGATGAGAAGAGAAAAGCTGGAATATATTGTAACAACTGGGAAAATTGAGGGACGAAGAGATAGAGGGAAGCAAAGAGAAAAGATATCAGATAGCTTAAGAGAATTGGGGAAGACATAATAGCTCAGTGGTTAGTGAACTGGACTACAAAGGACAAGAGGTAGGGTCAATCCCAACCAATAGAAAATGGACAGCTAAGAAGAGTAATTAAAATGTTCTGAAAGAAGCCAAAGCAAAAGGAGAGCTAATTTCCAATATTAGGAAGAAATAATTATCATTTTTTGGCCATGTAATGAGAAGAGAACAGCTGGAATATATTGTAACAACTGGGAAAATTGAGGGACGAAGAGATAGAGGGAAGCAAAGAGAAAAGATACCAGACAGCTTAAGAGAATGGGGAGAGCTGCAATAGCTCAGTGGTTAGTGAACTGGACTACAAAGGATAAGAGGTAAGGTTCGATCCCAACCAAAGGTTTCCAGGTTCACCCAGACTCAAATGGGTACCAGATTTTTTTCTGGGAAAGTAAAGCAGCACTGGCGTAATACCGACCACAGTTACCCCAAAAATCATGTGCTGAAAGTCTGTAAAATTTATGGTTACTAACACCATATTCCCTATAAACCACTTGGCATGACGGGGCTCTTTACATTTTTTACTAACAGATAATAATGAGAGACAGTGAAATATGAAAGAATGTAGTTTCTTCCATTGATTGTGTCTCAACTCATCAAGCCATGTGATGTGATTATCTTCTTCTTCTGCGATTTGGACTCATTCAGACTAGGACTCTGGACTCTCTTATAAGGGCCACTGTCTGTTTAAGTGATTTGGTGGCCCCATATAGTTTCTCTTCCAGGGAGGTGGGTGTGGGCCACATTGTCCTCAGGCTATGTACTGGGGGCAATACTGTAGATCGTGTTTTGTTGTCATGTTATCTAGGGTATGGTGGCACTGGTTGGTAGTTCCTATTTTAAGTTTAGTGAACATGTGGTTTCTTAAATATCAGATGTCACACAGAGCACATAGTGTACCATAAGTTATGTTCTGGGTGGGCTTTTCAGTGTTATCAAAGTAATAGATTCCTGATATTTTTGCCATTCTTGTCAATGATATTTTCAGTGTCTCTCACTAGGGTTGTCTATATTTTACTTTCCTGCTGTTTCCCACTTGAGGGCTTGCTTTGGTTATTGTTGTGGTGAGGTTTAATACTTTCTATTCTCTGTGATATTATACATTACTGGAGATCCTTACCTTTTGTTATATTTTTTTAATACCCTTTTCTGATTAGTTTGTGCTTCCAGGTTCCAATAATGGATCAAAGAAATATATCGTAGAGCATGTCATTAAGAGCCATGATAGCTCAGTGGTTAGTGAACTGGACTACTAAGAACAAGAGGTCGGGTTCAATTATGATTGACGGCTTCTAGGTTCACCCAGCCTTAAACGGGTAACGGATTTTTTTTGGGGAAAATCAAAGTGTCACGGGCATAATCATGATCACATTACCCAAAATATGATGTGCCAAAGGTCTATAAAAATTATAGTCACTAACATCGTAATCCCAGCATACCATATGGCATGACGGGGCTCTTTACTTTACTTTACTTTACTTACATGTCATTGGTTTTTGCCATTCTTGTAATTTTAATGTCATGAAAAACATACTAACATCAAGACAAATAACACCAGCGCTAAAACTAAGAATAGCAAATATTTCATTATGGTGCAGAAACATGGGCATTAGGAAGAACTTAATGGAAAGAAAGGAAAAGAAAACAAACGATGAAGTCTTAAAACAACTAAAAATGAAAAGAGAACTACTAAACACAATTCAAACAAGACAAATGCGATTTTTGGGGCATGTTAGAAAGACGCAGCAGTCTATTAAAAGTAATCTTGGAAGGGAAAATACAAGGTAAAAGAGGCAGACCAAGACTAACATATACAAGTAGTATTAAAAGATGGATAAGTCAGCCTATGACAACCTGCACTATCAAGGCTAGAGATAGAACAGAATGGTGCTTCATGGTAGCCAATCTTCTATCCAGATACAGCACTCAATTTCGATGACATGTCATTAGATTCTTTCATTCTGGCTTTCTTTCATCCAACGATTTTTCATCCTACTTGGCCGAAATGTCGAATTTTTGTTTCGTCCATTACCACATTAAGCTGTCACCATACCACTTTTTTTTTTTTATTTTTTTATTTTAATTTTTTTTTTTTAGAATGGCTGGTATCATCAGCTTTACAGCAGTTTCGCATCTTGGTGCATCATGATGCCTTTACTTCTTTTCATCCATCAACTACTTCTCTTCATTATCAGCCTTTTATTTTTTTTAAAATAGATTGCGTAGAGTCTTTTACCGATTTTTCTGCCAATGGTCATAAAAATATTGCCGCTGCTGCCGTGTTAACCTCCTGTCACAAGATGTGGGGTTAAGGCATAAAAATGCGAAGCTGCAGTAAAGCTGAATGTGAGGAAAAATTTTAAAATAGAAAAAAATGGTATGTAAGACGCTTTACGTGATAAGTGGACGACACAGACTAAACGACGTTTCGGCCCAATAGCCTTCAGCAGGAACAAACAAACAAAAACACACACACAAAACTAATAACAAACAACCAAATCTTACATACCATTTTTTTTTCTATTTTGTCACAAGATGTGACGGGTACTTTAAAATTTATGTTGTAGTTGGTGGTTATGGTGATGGTGATGATGATAATGATGGTCGCTGTGATCTTGTTTTTCAGCGTAGTTCCTCAGAAATGCCAGGTCTTACATCCTCAGTGGTCTACACAGTCAAAGAGGTTTCTCCTTTGGAGTCTTGGAGGATAGAACATTTACAAACAAGGTATGAGATGTTTCAAAAACTCTGTAAAAATGTGAGACAGGTGTATATTTGTAGTGCTGTTGTGTGGGTATTGAGAAGTAGTTAGATGAACATCAACCTGTTCCTTGAGAGAAGTTCTCTAAATATTTTGGTCAAAGAAAATCTGCAATCATGAGCAGTTTAAGAGATGCAACCAAGAACTTTTCAAATGATACAATCAAGAACTTTTCAAAAGATACAATCAAGAACTTTTCAAAAGATACAACCAAGAACTTTTCAAAAGATACAATCAAGAACTTTTCAAATGATACAATCAAGAACTTTTCAAAAGATACAACCAAGAACTTTTCAAAAGATACAATCAAGAACTTTTCAAATGATACAATCAAGAACTTTTCAAAAGATACAATCAAGAACTTTTCAAATGATACAATCAAGAACTTTTCAAATGATACAATCAAGAACTTTTCAAAAGATACAACCAAGAACTTTTCAAATGATACAACCAAGAACTTTTCAAAAGATACAATCAAGAACTTTTCAAATGATACAATCAAGAACTTTTCAAAAGATACAATCAAGAACTTTTCAAAAGATACAATCAAGAACTTTTCAAAAGATACAATCAAGAACTTTTCAAATGATACAACCAAGAACTTTTCAAAAGATACAACCAAGAACTTTTCAAATGATACAATCAAGAACTTTTCAATGATAACAAGAAATTTTCAAATGATACAATCAAGAACTTTTCAAATGATACAATCAAGAACTTTTCAAATGATACAATCAAGAACTTTTCAAATGATACAACCAAGAACTTTTCAAGAGATACAACCAAGAACTTTTCAAATGATATCAAGAACTTTTCAAATGATACAATCAAGAATTTTTCAAATGATACAATCAAGAACTTTTCAAATGATAACAAGAAATTTTCAAATGATACAATCAAGAACTTTTCAAATGATACAATCAAGAATTTTTCAAATGATACAACCAAGAACTTTTCAAATGATACAATCAAGAACTTTTCAAATGATACGACCAAGAACTTTTCAAATGATACAATCAAGAAAAAGAACTTTTCAAATGATATCAAGAACTTTTCAAATGATACAACCAAGAACTTTTCAAATGATACGACCAAGAACTTTTCAAATGATACGTTCGTTCGCTTTCGTCAGCTTTGACCTCTGACGAAGTCCCACCCACTCAATTTTGTGGGACTGAATTTTGCGTGTAAAGTCTGTTTTATCCCATTACAGGATGCCCCTCGCCATGCAGGCAGATATACTCCGACTTCAGAGGTACTAATTTTTAGGGAATTAGTAAAACCCAGGTGTCATCGCCAGGGTACGAACCCCGGCTGTTGCCGTGGTAAGCCAACCGTTTCAAATGATACGACCAAGAACTTTTCAAATGATACAATCAAGAACTTTTCAAATGATACAATCAAGAACTTTTCAAATGATACAATCAAGAACTTTTCAAATGATACGACCAAGAACTTTTCAAATGATACAATCAAGAACTTTTCAAATGATACAATCAAGAACTTTTCAAATGATACAACCAAGAACTTTTCAAATGATACGACCAAGAACTTTTCAAATGATACAACCAAGAACTTTTCAAATGATACGACCAAGAACTTTTCAAATGATACGACCAAGAACTTTTCAAAAGATGCAATCAAGAACAGCTTAAGAAGTAAAAAGTAAAGAGCCCCCATCACGCCAAGTGGCATATAGTTAATATGTTGTTAGTGACCATACATTTTACAGACCTTCAGCACATGATTTTTGGGGTAATGTGGTCGGTATTATGCTCGTGCTGCTTTACTTTCCCAGAAAAAATTCAGTACCCATTTAAGGCTGGGTGAACCCGGAAGCCGTCAGTTGGGATCAAACCCTACCTCCTGTCCTTTGTAGTCCGGTTCACTAACCACTGAGTTATCATGGCTCCCAATATACCTACCATGTTTATATTATAATCTGTGTTTTCAGTTATTGATGTTTTTTCAATTTTCAAAGTTATGCACATGTGTCTGTGTGATTACATTAGTTATGTTTGTCTAATAACAGCCAATCAGAATTTGTTTATATTTTTTACAGTGAAACTCCCAGGCTGAATGAGGATCCTAACAAACATTTAGCATCAAAATCCTACAGTCACCATGGTTACCACCATTCACACAAGGGAATTAACTCTGAAATGTATAGTCCTGCCAATAAAAATGAGGATGTAACATCTCCATTTGTATTGACTTCTTCTCAAAATCAAAATTATCAGAGTAATCTATTCATTCCTGACCTGCCACCTGTTGACAGGAAGTTATCATGTATGTCAGAATCAAGTCAGCAGACACATCCAGCGTCTGAGCACCAGTTGAAGAAAAAGAATGAAGAATTTGAAAACTTTAGAAGCCACGTCAACCCAGAAGTAAACTCATCTAAATCACGTTCAGGGTCAAGGTCAGACAGGTCTCGGTCAAAGTCATCGTTGTCAAAGCCTAGTCGACCCTCATCATCAACAAGGTATCTTAACTCATGAGCTGTTGTTTCCTTTTTTCTCTCATTTCATCATCATCATCATCATCAAACATTAAATGGATCCAGTTGCTGTGTGGCTGGAATTTTGAGACTAGTGCCCCCTTCTTCAGTGCTGCCTGTGTGGCTTACCAGTGCCCTGATCGTGTTCAGGGAAGATAAGAATAGGATCACTGTAACTTGCCATGCACTTTGTAAAAGGTGACTAAGGAGGATGAGGTTATGGTCTTCACTGGTGCCACAGAGTTCGTGCAGCTCAACTGCAACCATCTTTAGTGCTTTCACTAGTGTGTGGCAGGAGTGCTTCATGCTGAGGAGGGGATCTGAGTGCTATGAAGTTGTACAATGAAGATGATTTTTCAAACTGGACAAGATGATTTTTCAACTTGGCGAAGATGATTTTTCAACTTGACTAAGATGATTTTTCAACTTCACGTAGATGATTTTTCAACTTGACGACGATGATTTTTCAACTTCACGAAGATGATTTTTCAACTTGACTAGATTTCTTTAGTGCTTATTCTTTAAGTATTGCTTCTTTATCGGTTTGTTTTCCTAGACTTATCTGCAGGGCAGCATTTGCTTGTATTCAAGGTTGTCTCTCCTTGGAAATCAATCTTACCAGACTAATGAGTCTTTCCTACTCAGGTTTTATCAAATACCTTCTGGTAAAGAGTCTGGTGGCTTTGTTAGTGCACTCACCTGCCAACTTGGTGGTTGAAGGTTTAAATGTCAGTTGAGATAAAATAATTTGTTTAACTTAAAAGGCTCCTGTGGTCTACCCAGCCTCTAGTTAGTCTGTTAGTTGTTGGATTATCTTTATCACTCATCAAACAACTGTCCAAAAACATGGACAGCTCAGATATTTGCTGTACATGGATATGTGAGGTGAATGTTGTAGACAGATGTGTCAGATTGGATGCTGATGATAGATGTATCAGGTGAATGCTGAAGATGGATATGTCAGGTGAATGTTGTAGACAGATGTGTCAAATTGGATGCTGATTATAGATGTATCAGGTAAATGCTGAAGATGGATATGTCATGTGAATGTTGTAGACAGATGTGTCAAATTGGATGCTGATGATAGATGTATCAGGTAAATGCTGAAGATGGATATGTCAGGTGAATGTTGTAGACAGATGTGTCAAATTGGATGCTGATGATAGATGTATCAGGTAAATGCTGAAGATGGATATGTCAGGTGAATGCTGATGATGTGGATATGTGAGGTGAATACTGAAGATGGATATGTGAGATGAATACTGAAGATGGATATGTGAGGTGAATGCTGAAGATGGATATATGAGATGAATACTGAAGATGGATATGTGAGATGAATACTGAAGATGGATTTGTTCCACCATGCCATTGTGAAAATCACGACTTTCTTTGCATGTTCAGGCTTGGAGGACATTTAACTAAAGCACCGAGCGAAAGTTTAAAGGTTGTAGCACAGATGGCCAGGTGCTCTGAGCATCTTCATTCCTTTAAATCACAGTTAGAGGATTTCTTCCTGATCGGTGTGAATGGAGGTCAGCCAGCACAGGGAGATAGTTCGCTGACATCTACTTCCAAAGTGAGAGCCAAGACCCCAAGAACAGAGAGACAAGGGAAAGAGTTTATCAAAATCAGTAACAAATGTAAGTGTGTTTAGCTCAACATTTTTACTATTCAACATTTTTACACTTCAACATTTTTACAATTCAACATTTTTACGCTTCAACATTTTTACACTTCAACATTTTTACACTTCAACATTTTTACAATTCAACATTTTTACAATTCATCATTTTGTTTTTCTTTATTAAAACTTTATCAAATAAACTTATTAAATTTAGGTACATTTTCAAAAGTTTAGGTGCATTTTCAAGCAAGATGTTTTCTGTTGTTTTGTTATTGATCCGTCACAAGGGATGATGAGCAGTCAATTTATTTGTTAAGGGTAAAGGCATAAAGATGCATCAAGATGCACAGAAATGTGAAGATGCTGTAAAGCTGATAATAATGATGAAAATTTTTAAAAAAGGAAAAAGTGGTATGGTAACAGCTTTACATGGGTGAGAAACAAAACAAAAGTGGAACAATGTTTTGGCCAAAAAGGCCTTCAGCTGGAATAACAAACAACAATATAAAAAATATATGTAAGGATATACTCAGAAATCTAACTACATGACGATAATATGCTAAACTCTCAAAAAATGAAAAGTCACTTAACTGTGGTCTTGAGCTTGGTCAGGCAGGAAGCTTTGTCAGACACCGAATGGACTGAAATTAATACGGCTGGCCAACAGAGTGGGACCCAGGTGTGAAATACAGTAAAAGCCTTCTTTTTTCACACCTATGTCCCACCCTGTCAGCCAGCCATATTAAGGGATTTATTTTCCTTTTTTGAGAGTCTTGCATATTATTGCTATGTAGTTAGATTTTGCGGTATATCTTTATGTATATATAGATTTTTGTGTTGTTGTTTGTTGTTCCAGCTGAAGGCCTTTTTGGCCAAAACATTGTTCAACTTTTGTTTCATTTCTCACCTATGTAAAGCTGTTACCATACCATTTCTTCCTTTTTTTTAAATTTTCATCACAATTTATTTTTTAGTTTGGTCTGTATGTGCAAATATGTCAGTTTGGTTTCATGCAAGCCCGGAATAATCTAGGACAGCATGAACATGTGGCATGTTCATAAGAGGCGAGAAAGGAGGGTTGGGCATGGGACTGGCTATCCTATACTGTAAAAATATAAGCAGAAAAAAAAAATTTCACAAACATGGACAAGTTAAAGAGAATGGCAAGAAACAGAATGACTTGGAAAGTGTTTGTCGAAGACCTATGCTCCACAGGGAGCTCAAAGGTAGAAGAAGAAGATAAACATGTGATAGTTGCTGCTGGAAGGAATTCACTTCCAGGCAGCCTCTGTTGTTCATGGAAGGAATTCACTTCCAGCCAGCCTCTGTTGTTCATGGAAGGAATTCACTTCCAGCCAGCCTCTGTTGTTCATGGAAGGAATTCACTTCCAGCCAGCCTCTGTTGTTCATGGAAGGAATTCACTTCCAGCCAGCCTCTGTTGTTCATGGAAGGAATTCACTTCCAGCCAGCCTCTGTTGTTCATGGAAGGAATTCACTTCCAGCCAGCCTCTGTTGTTCTTGGAAGGAATTCACTTCCAGCCAGCCTCTGTTGTTCATGGAAGGAATTCACTTCCAGCCAGCCTCTGTTGTTCATGGAAGGAATTCACTTCCAGCCAGCCTCTGTTGTTCAGCTGCCAATCTTTTCTTTGTCTCACAAACTGTAGTCTCTCGTCAAATAGATGTTCGCAAAATAGTTTTTTCTTGAGCCACATCTTCCTATTTGTTATGATTAATATTGAAGGCTTTTAATGAAAGGGGGCCATGATAGCTCAATTGTTACTGAACTGGGC
This sequence comes from Megaustenia siamemsis, assembly GCA_032433765.1. NCBI lineage: Eukaryota > Metazoa > Mollusca > Gastropoda > Stylommatophora > Ariophantidae > Megaustenia > Megaustenia siamemsis. The sequence continues at coordinate 18,550,653 of JAVIAB010000049.1, forward strand.
TGATAAGGACAAGAGGTTGGCTTCAATCCAGATGACAGCTTCCAGGTTCACCCAACTTTAACCCCACCACTCCCGCCTGCAGACGAATATAGTTATAGATATATACTTAAGGGAGCCACAATAGCTCAGTGGTTAGTGAACTGGACTACAAAGGACAAGAGGTAGGGTTCGATCCCAACCGACGGTTTCCGGGTTCACCCAGCCTTTAATGGGTACCAGGTTTTTTTCTGGGAAAGTAAAGCGACATGGGCATAATACCGACCACATTACCCCAAAAATCATGTGCCGAAGGTCTGTAAAATTTATGGTCACTAACACCGTATTCCCTATACGCCACTTAGCGTGACGGGGGTACTTTACTTTTTTTTATATATATACTTATAGTTAATCAAAGGCTCTGGCATCACTGCAAATGAATTAAAATCATTAATTGCTCAACCGCCCATGCCAGTGGAATCATCCGAATTAACATCTCATCTCATTGAAGGATCCAAACAAAGAAAGGCAGACACAGTCCCCATCATGGCAGCTACAGCACATGTCAAAAGACATAAGGCGTAGCCACACTGAAAGTGAATGCAACCGAACTGTCTTCGTCATACGATATCATCATTCATCGTAAGCAATCGGAATATTGAAACACGATCTGGATGAAAAACACAACTCACAGTGTGCACAGAGCACTATATTCAGTAGTTCCGTCAGCAAGTAAGTTTTGAAATATGAGGGAACTGCAACAAGAAACACTTCTCAGACAGAGCCTCAGCAGTTCCTGTTGCCTATCTGCCATATTGACCAGAAGTCTCCAAATATATACATCCCAACTAAAAAATCGTTCAGTTTATTTTGTACGAAATGTAACAAATAATTATTATTATGACTTTTCTCGCTTGCTTCTCTCTCATAGGTTTTCTTCTTTCAGTTTTTTCTGTCATTGAAAAAAAATGTAGTAAATAGTTATTTAGAGACTTGACCTACATTCTCATAACAGTGGTGTCAGGTGGAAAATGGTAGCCTGCTTCAAATTGTACCATTCAAAACTGAACTACTTGGAATAACATTGTCATAAATAAAACAGTAAATAAAGTTCATAAATTGTTAAATATATTTTGTTCAACTCAGGTTTAATATGCGTACACAACTCAGGTTTAATATGCGTACACAACTCAGGTTTAATATGTGTACACAACTCAGGTTTAATATGCAACTGGAGGCGAAGGCATGCCTCACAGCAGCAGAGCTGGAAGTTATCAGTGACCTACAACTGATGGCTTTCGCCAGGATTGGTGAACCAGAAACATCCAGACCCAGCTCCACCTCTCCTTGGTGCCTCTAGTAACAGACTAACCTGTCTAGCCTGATCATGTGAGTAGGGATCGAAGAGGGAAGACAACCTGGTACTCAAAAATGTTGTGCTGAAGTCAGATGTGTTGGGCCGAAAGGCGCAAATATCACAGTTACATAATCCAGGTTTGTCAAGTGTACACAACCGAGGTTTGACGTGCATAAAACAACATTAGCAGCACTGCAGATCTGTAATCGAACTTTGTAACTATTATGTTACCAAACATTGGTATGTTCTTCTTCATCTTCTTTCCTTCCTCATTCGCCTTTCATCGTCGAGGGGAGATATAATTTGCAGTCTTTTGCTCTTCTGTTTGCTTTTGTAGCTGTTATGTTTCTTTGTGTTTTGTGGTTGACCCTTGGGTCTGGTGTTCTCGCAACATTTATTGAAGGCTAGTTGTGTTGTTTTTTTTTTTATCTTTCTGCCTTGTCACGTGAAAACCATTTTATCTGTTGTTTCTTTATATATTCTATGGTGAGGGTTATTCCTGGTTTTTTTCTCTGTTCTTCATTTCTAATCTTATCTCTCAGGCTGTTTCCTGTCATTCGTCTAACACATTTCATCTCAGCAGAGGTTATTTTTTCTTATTGTTCTTGCATCTAGGGTCCAGGTCTGGCATTGGTAGCACAATGTTAGGATGAAGATTGTATTGTATAGTGCTCGTTTTGCCTCTAGACCTTGTTGGACAATATTGGTGATGCCTGTCCAATTATTTGACAAGCTTTGTTGCATCTTGAGTCTATTTCTGCTGTTTGTGAATTGTCATTTGTCACTAGATTTCCTAGCTATTTTAATTCTTTTCTTATTTTTGTTGTGTGCCATCAATAGTTATGTTGATGTTCTGTTTCTCTTTTGCAATATTCATGACTTCTGTTTTGTTGATGCTGGTTTTTATGTTGTATTTTGTGCCTGTTCTGTTGAGTCTATTCAAGTGTTCTTGTAGGTCTTCTATTTTTCTATATATTATTGACTGATCATCTGCAAATAGAGGTTCTCTGATCTCCTTTGTCTCTGATGGGTTGGCTAACTTGCATATACAGTCCATGTGTGTAATAAATAGTAGGGGAGATAATAAGCACCCCTGTCTTACATCTGATGCCTGTTGGTATGTTATCTGCCAAATATGCTGCTAGTTTTGGACATCCTGGTATGTAGTCTGCCAAATGTGCTGCTAGTTTTGGAGATCCTGGTATGTAGTCTGCCAAATGTGCTGCTAGTTTTGGACATCCTAGTATGTAGTCTGCCAAATGTGCTGCTAGTTTTGGACATCCTGGTATATAGTCTGCCAAATATGCTGCTAGTTTTGGAGATCCTGGTATGTAGTCTGCCAAATGTGCTGCTAGTTTTGGACATCCTGGTATGTAGTCTGCCAAATGTGCTGCTAGTTTTGGACATCCTGGTATGTAGTCTGCCAAATGTGCTGCTAGTTTTGGACATCCTGGTATATAGTCTGCCAAATGTGCTGCTAGTTTTGGAGATCCTGGTATGTAGTCTGCCAAATGTGCTGCTAGTTTTGGAGATCCTGGTATGTAGTCTGCCAAATATGCTGCTAGTTTTGGACATCCTGGTATGTAGTCTGCCAAATGTGCTGCTAGTTTTGGAGATCCTGGTATGTAGTCTGCCAAATATGCTGCTAGTTTTGGAGATCCTGGTATGTAGTCTGCCAAATGTGCTACTAGTTTTGGAGATCCTGGTATGTAGTCTGCCAAATGTGCTGCTAGTTTTGGAGATGAAGGAGGGAAAATTGAAAAAAATAGAAAAAATGGTACGGTGAAAGCTTTACGTGGTATGTAGGACGACACAGATTTGAACGATGTTTCGGCTCAATAGGCCTTCAGCAGGAACAAACAAACAACAACACCCACAGATATGTAAGTAAATAAAACTAATCCTACATAGCTAACTAGTAATGAAACATCCAAAATAAAATAATTGAAATATGTTAAAGAAAAGAAAATTGACTTCCCTGCTTCGTGGACCGTTGTCAGAATGGGAAAGGAAGTTTTGGAGATCCTGGCATGTAGTCTGCCAAATGTGCTACTTGTTTTTGGAGATCCTGGTATATAGTCTGCCAAATGTGCTACTTGTTTTTGGAGATCCTGGTATGTAGTCTGCCAAATGTGCTTCTAGTTTTGGAGATCCTGGTATGTAGTCTGCCAAATATGCTGCTAGTTTTGGAGATCCTGGTATTCACCTGATTATCAATGGTGAAACTTTGAGAGAGGGTTCTCTTAATGTATTGGACATCTGTTTATGAATTTTCCTTTTCATATAAAAAATTGATTTAAAAACAAATTTGCTATGTTCCCTCTATATTGATTCCTATAATCAATGTTGGACCTCAGCTTTCAACAAATTCTAGGAAAGCAATAGACTAAGAGGCCATACTTGAAAAAGGGGTCTACATGAAATTTTATAATCTCAAAATGATAACAGGAAATGAGGCCAATTCAAGAGCGAAAGACTACAAACTATGTCTCTCTCCAATGCTGGAAGGCAAATAACAAAGACACAATTTTTGTAGTGTCTTATTTGCTGATAATAATATTAATTTACTCTCTGGATGTTTATGAACATAAGTAAAAAAAAGTAAAGTACCCCATCACACCAAGTGGCGTATAGGGAATATGGTGTTAGTGACCATAAATTTTACAGACCTTCGACACATGATTTTTGGGATAATGTGGTCGGTATTGCGCCCATGCCGCTTTACTTTCCCATAAAAAAATCCGGTACCCGTTAAAGGCTGGGTGAACCGGAAGCCGTCGGTTGGGATCGAAACCTACCTCTTGTCCTTTGCAGTCCAGTGTTTATGAATATATTTCTGGATTATTCCTGAATTTGTCTGGTCATTGGCTTTGGTTTTTTCTACCGACAGTGTATCAGATGTCTCCAAGGTCATGGCACCCTGTCAACAGCTTAAGTCCTGCGTCACTTTTAAATGAGGTCCAGGTTGGTGAAAAATGTGAGGGAACAACATTGTCTTACTCATATGGCAGGGATAAAGGTGGACAGGGTAATGAGTGGTTACCATCTTCCAGCAAAACCACGTGAGTAGAAGCATCAGTTTATCTTTACTTATGAAATGGCACATCATCATCATCAAGTACCATACCTTCTGGTCTAGGTGATCATGTCTCTCCACAACTTTCGATCTTGACATTTTTTATATCATTTCTGTTGTTGACCTTCTGCCAAACCATTCTCTTAAGGTGTCTGGTATCTTTTTCCTTTGCTTTCCTCTATCTCTTCATCCCTCAATTTTCCCAGATGTTACAATATATTCCAGCCCTTCTCCTATTGTCCATGATTCACATCCATATGTTAAGACTGGCTCTGCATAACATTTAAGAAATATTTTTCTTGTTTCTATTGTCAAAAATGGATTGCATATTATCTTCCACATTTTTTGGAAAGCTGCTTTTGCCTGAGCCATTCTACATCTCACCTCTGTTGTACATCTTCCGTCTGAGGTTAACAAAGTTCCCAAATATTTAAATTCATTTACCTGTTTTAATATTGTTCCACTTGTCTTTATTGTGCATTGTGGTGATGTATTTTTCTTTGTTATTACCATTACTTCTGTGTTTTTGCTATTAAGGTTGAGTCCTTTATTTTTGCTTTTCTATAATAAGAAATGGCACAACAATACTCAAAAATTAAATTGTTTCTAAGCTAGAAGATAAAAAGACTCAAGAAAATGGAGGTGAAACCTTATGACATTAATTATTAACTATATATAATAACATAAAAATGTAATAATCAGCATTTTTAGAGTACATCATGAGAAGAAAATATCTGGAATAGATGGAATCTTGATCCTTCGCGTGCCATTGGTTGCTAAGGGCTATAGGGGTTATAGCATTTTTTGCCACTCATCTCTGTTCTAAAATGTCTTATGCAATAAAACTGTGTCAATAGAAGTGAGAAAGAGAGTACATCAGTGTTATATAGAGGCCATTATGACCTATGGAAGCGAATCATGGACAGTAAACAAACAAATGAAAAGACAATTAGAGGCCACAGAGATGGGATTTCTCAGAATAATGTTGAAAGTTCCCTGGACAGCTAAAAAGACCAATGAGGAAATTCTCAGAGGCCAACATGAAAAGGGAGCTCCTAAGAAATATCAGAAAGAAACAATCAACATTTTTCGAGCACATGAGAAGAGGAAAGTTGGAATACTTGGTTACAACAGGCAAAATACAGGGAAAGAGAGATCACAGACAACAAAGAGAGAAAATACTAGATAATTTGGTGTTGTGGCATGATAAACAGTCAATAACAGAACTGATGCGATGCACTGTGGATAGAAGATTGTGGAAGAACATGATCGACTGCACCAACAGTATGGCATATGATGATGATGATATATATATATCATCTGATACATATAATTATTATTGTTATGTATATAGATCTTATTACTTTTCTATGAAACTAACATCCCAGCACTACAGAAAGATCCATATCATGCGGCCAGTGCTCTCAATTTAAATGCTTCCATTTCTTTACAAACGAGAAGAAATTTATTTATTTTTAACAATTTTGTTTGACTGGAAAACAATTTTCAAAATTACATGGTCAAAATAGAGTACCAGCAGCGATACATTTTTATGTCTAGGAAACACAGTAACAACAATAGCTAACTCATCCTGTTAGAGTACCAGCAGCGATACATTTTTATGTCTAGGAAACACAGTAACAACAATAGCTAACTCATCCTTTTAGAGTACCAGCAGCGATACATTTTTATGTCTAGGAAACACAGTAACAACAATAGCTAACTCATCCTGTTAGAGTACCAGCAGCGATACATTTTTATGTCTAGGAAACACAGTAACAACAATAGCTAACTCATCCTGTTAGAGTCACAAGACTACACGCAAGCCTGTATGCTGAGTGATTCTATGAGAACAATACAAAAAGTGGAGGTGGGCTCTGTGTGTAGGCAATAGGTAGAGTCATTGCAGAAGTAAAAAATATGTAGGATCACCTTTTGTCTACGTCCCTGGACTTGTGGGAGTACGGGGAAATGAAAGAGCGGACAGGTTGGCTAGCTGCGATGTTGTTGAAGATGGCCAACCAATGGATCGGGTGGACATCATCAATGTCCTCCAGGATGTGGGAAGGACACAGGACTTCGACAACCATGAGTCTACATCACTCCTTCAGAAGAAAGAGATGGGAGTTAAGATGGGAACAGCCAGAAATGAGAAACTTAGTGGGCATGTAATAGGACTAATCAACCAACACAGAGCTGGAGTCATCAGTTGCAGGACACTGCGAGACTTGTTGAGGAGGGGATCTGAGCACTTATGGACATGTTCGGAGTGTAATGATGATGATCCACAAATAACTCAATAGTAACAACAGATAAGCCAGAAAAGGATAAAAAAAAGCTAGAATAGCTGTCACCAAATTAGGCAATATTTGGAAAATCATCGGGTATAACAGAAAAAGCAAACAAAAGATGATGTAAGAGCTGCATACTTTCATTGCTTTTCTCTGAAGAACAAAAAAACATCATGACTGTCATCATCGCATACAACTTGCCACCCCTGAGGAGAATTCTTATAATATTTTGGGCAAACAAAAACGGCAATGAAGAACTGACGAACAAGTACAATACTGTGAAAATGGGCACAATACAACACTGTGAAAATGGGCACAATACAACACTGTGATAATGGGCACAATACAACACTGTGATAATGGGCACAATATGACACTGTGATAATGGGTACAATACAACACTGTGAAAATGGGCACAATACAACACTGTGATAATGGGCACAATACGACACTGTGATAATGGGTACAATACAACACTGTGAAAATGGGTACAATACGACACTGTGAAAATGGGCACAATACAACACTGTGATAATGGTCACAATACGACACTGTGATAATGGGTATAATACAACACTGTGAAAATGGGCACAATACAACACTGTGATAATGGGCACAATACGACACTGTGATAATGGGTACAATACAACACTGTGAAAATGGGTACAATACGACACTGTGAAAATGGGCACAATACAACACTGTGATAATGGGTACAATACAACACTGTGATAATGGGCACAATACAACACTGTGATAATGGGCACAATACAACACTGTGATAATGGGCACAATACGACACTGTGATAATGGGTACAATACGACACTGTGAAAATGGGCACAATACAACACTGGGATAATGGTCACAATACGACACCGTGATAATGGGTACAATACAACACTGTGAAAATGGGCACAATACAACACTGTGATAATGGGCACAATACGACACTGTGATAATGGGTACAATACAACACTGTGAAAATGGGTACAATACGACACTGTGAAAATGGGCACAATACAACACTGTGATAATGGGCACAATACAACACTGTGATAATGGGCACAATACAACATTGTGATAATGGGCACAATACAACACTGTGATAATGGGCACAATACAACACTGTGATAATGGTCACAATACAACACTGTGATAATGGGTACAATACAACACTGTGAAAATGGGCACAATACAACACTGTGATAATGGGCACAATATGACACTGTGATAATAGGTACAATACAACACTATGAAAATGGGCACAATACAATACTGTGATAATGGGCACAATATGACACTGTGATAATGGGTACAATACAACACTGTGAAAATGGGCACAATACAATACTGTGATAATGGGCACAATACAACACTGTGATAATGGGCACAATACAACACTGTGATAATGGGCACAATACAATACTGTGATAATGGGCACAATACAACACTGTGATAATGGGCACAATACAACACTGTGATAATGGGCACAATACAACACTGTGATAATGGGCATAATACAACACTGTGATCATGGGCACAATACAACACTGTGATAATGGGCACAATACAACACTGTGTAATGGGCACAATACAAAACTGTGATAATGGGCACATGCTGTTTCACATTTACATCGGGAATAGCCAACAAGTTCAAGTCTGGACTATCCAGTTTAGATTTGAATGATGGATGCACTTTCACAAAAGTAAATTTGCACAAATCATATTTTCAGTATTTCATTATCAGGTCATACATTTGTCATGTTTTCCAAATTCAGATACCTTTCTTAATATGAATAGATGAGAACAAGTTATCATTATACGCCTCAGATAAGGACACAATCGACTCCACAGTCACATGTATTCATAATATGAATAGATGAGAACAAGTTGTCATTATACACCCCAGATAAGGACACAATCGACTCCACAGACACATGTATACAAAATTCAAGATTGGCACATCAACTACATGTTCATGTGGACAGCCAGCCCAGACTGCTGAACACATACTTCAAGACCGCACTGAATATAGTAGACAGAGGAAAACCCATTGGCCCATAGATACAACACTACAGACAAAACTATATGGGTCACCCTCAAGAATTACAAAAGTCAGTAACATTTATACAGGAAACAACATTGCAGATATAGACAATCTTCAGGCAAATGAAAGATAGATGGATTTGTCATGTTTTTCCACATAATTTTTCATTAGTTTTAGATGTTGAAGTAAGTAAAAAAGTAGTAAAGTACCCCCATCATGCCAAGTGGCGTATAGTGAATATGGTGTTAGTGACCATAAATTTTACAGACCATCGGCACATGATTTTTGGGGTAATGTGGTCGGTATTACGTCAGTGCCGCTTTACTTTCCCAGAAAAAAATCCGGTACCCATAAAAGACTGGGTAAACCCAGAAGCCGTCGGTTGGGATCAAACCCTACCTCTTGTCCTTTGTAGTCCAGTTCACTAACCACTGAGCTATCGCGGCTCCCTAGATGCTGAAGTAATTGAAGTCAAATAGTGAAGTTTTGTAACACCTGAAAATGGAAAATTATACACAAACTGTAAATGTAATTGAAACTAGACAAATTGAATAAATTTGGGATTCATAAAATGACAGCTAAAACTTACTGAGTCATCAAGAAAAGAAAAAGATAGCGTAAAGAAGTTGTGACAAGCGAAGACTAAAAAGGATTGACAACATCAAGAGATGATCAGGAAAACATATGACAATAGTTACCATCAAGACAAGAGATAGAGTGAAGTGGCTTTCCATGGTAGCCGACCTTCAATGTTGAGATAGCATAAGGTGATGGGTTATAGTTCTTCTTCTTCTTCCTTTCAGTTACCTGTGGAGCATAGGTCTTTAACAAACACTTTCCAAGTCGTTCTGTTTCTTGCCATTCTTTTAAGATCATTCCATGTCTTCCCCATCATCTTCATCTCTGCTTCTGGTCTGTCTTCTCCAAGAATTTTTTGGTCTTCCTCTTTGTCTTTTCACCTGGGGATTCCAAAAAAAGGCCTGTTGTGTAATACTCTCAGTTGGCTTCCGCAGTGTGTGTCCTATCCAGCGTCATCGTCTTCGCTGTATCTCTTTATCCACTGGTATTTGACTGGTACATTTCCATAATTCTGTTAGTGATTTTGTCCTGCCATTTCCATTCTTTTATTCTGCGTAAGCATCCATTAATGAAAGTCTGAATCTTCATGATTGTCAATTTTGTTGTTCTCCATGTTTCACAGCCATATAATAGGACTGACTTAACATTGGAGTTGAAAATTTTTATTTTTGTATTTAACCTAATTTCTTTGGACTTCCATATGTTCCCCAGTGCAACAAAAGCTCCTCTTGCTTTTGATATCCTTATTTTGGTATCATTTTCCGTTACTCCCTCTTTATCTATATTACTGCCCTGATATATGTAAGATTGTATGTATAGCAGAGGTATTTCTCCTATTATTATTTAGTTATTGCCAACTGCATTAATTCTCAGAAAAGTGGCTTTTCATGGTAGCCAACCTTCAAATTTGAGATAGCATAAGGTGATGGGTTATAGTTGTTAATATAAATATTATTAAGTGAGCGATAGCTCAGTGGTTAGTGAACTGGTCTACTAAGGACAAGAGGTTGGGTTAAATCCTGATCAATTGGCTTCCAAGTTCACCCAGCCACTTTAAATTGGTACCTGATTTTTTTTTCTGGAAAAATAAAGCAGCACGGGCATAATACTGACTATCTATCTATCTGTCTGTCCGTCCGTCCGTCCATTCATCCATCTATCTATCTATTGTCCTTTAGAGTAGAAGATGGCACATAAGGCAGAACCACAATCTCAAAAACAGAAACCTTGCGTGCCAAAATGGCACATATTGCAGAGATCACTGCTTCTAAAATATATGGCTCTGTTTCCATAACAATACTTTTTTACAATGACAGCTTGTCAAGCCATCAATCAACCTCCTTAGTCACCTCTTACGACATGCCTGGAAGGTCACAGTGTCACTAATCTTTACTCATAATGAGGCCCCAGTAACACATGGGAAATATGACTATTACTCTAAAATTAATGTGCCGAAGGTCAATACAAAAAAATATGGGCACTAACACCATATTCCCTATATGTGACATGGTGTGACGGAGCTCTTTAATTTTTTTTTTTAAACTAAAATATTAGTAATTAGAAGTAGTCCTCTAAAATACTATATTTCTGTTACTTTTTTCTTACTTGTTTGAAATTGACTGAATCTATGTTTTCCTTTGTTATTTCAGCTTAGACAAATCCAATAATGATCCGGTATTAGATGCCTCACCAGCTTCTTTCTCATGCAAGAAATTACCTCAGAAGACACCGGGTCAAGGAGACAGTGATATTGATTTGAAAACTTCAGAAAATGGTGAAAAAATTCCATCTTCAACTTCTGATCAATATTTCCAGAAAGCTGGTAGTCGCAAATTCCAGGAAATGGCCTCACCAGTTAATCATCAGGGTATCTTTTGTAATTCTACAATAGTGCCAGCACCTCCACAATCAAAACTAGACCAGAGGTTATCTACAGAGGTCATTTCCTCTACCTCAGTAAAATCAAATGAGAAGGCTACTGTTACTCACAATGACCAGAATGCTTTCAAATCAGCTAAACAAAATGTTGACAAATCAGGAACTTTTAACTATGAAGAAAACCTTAAGCAGTCCAGAAAAAGTATGAGATCACCAAAAATCACTTCTTTTTCAAATAATTCGTCATTTCAATATGAAAAACACAATTCCAGAATGAGGCAAAATCAAACCCCATTAGAAACAAGTGTAAGCTATAACCACATTAAAAATGTACATTCAGAAGCTCGTAGATCAAAGGCCGTTTTTGTGCAGAATCAAAGTTTAGATGATTTTAAACGAGATTTTAAAGACAGTTTGAGCCAAAGCAGGTCTGATGTCAAATTTGGCCAACGTCCAAACAGCTCAACTATCCATCACACACCCAGTCCAAGTCAAGAACTTCATAAATCAACTGGGACACCAAGACCAAGTAGTTCCTCAGGTACAGTTAACATGTTTTGGACATTCTCAACTTGTCAGCCATTGATCACATGATTGCTTCTTCTAGCATTCTGGCAGTGTTCAAATTCTCTCCAAAAAGATTTACAGCTAAATTAAGTAATCATGTGCCATGCCACCACATTCTCTCTATTTCCAGTACCATCTATAATCATCGAGTACCATGCCTGCTGGCGTAGGTGATCATGTCTTTCCACAACTTTCTATTTTGACAGTTATTTATCATTTCTGTTGTTCACCTTCTGTCAAGTCATTCTCTTAAGTTGTCTGGTATCTTTTCTCTTTGCTTCTCTCTGTCTCTTCGTCCCTCAATTTTCCCAGTTGTTACAATATATTCCTGCTGTTCCCTTCTCATTACATGGCCAAAAAATGATGATTGTTTCTTCCTAATATTGGAAATTAGCTCTCTTTTTGCTTTGGCCTCTTTCAGAACTTTTTCATTACTCTTCTTAGCTGTCCATGGCATTCTCAACATTCTTCTGTAAAACCACATTTCTACAGCCTCCAGTGATTTTCTTGTCTGTTGTCCTATTGTCCATGACTCACATCATATGTTAAGACTGGCTCTACATAACCTTTGTGAACTCTTTTTCTTGTTTCTATTGTCAAAACTGGATTGCTTATTATCTTCCTCAATTTTTGGAAATTTGCTTTTGCCTGAGCCATTCTGCATCTCACCTCTGTTGTACATCTACCATCTGAGGTTAACATTGTTCCCAGATATTTAAATTCATTTACCTGTTTTACCTATGCCATGTATAGAAAATTATAATTGTTACTATTAATGTTATATAGTTTAGAATCATTTCTCTACTCCTAGTATTGTCTATCAATTTGATGGTAGGTTCTTTATCATCATCATGTGCCATACTGGTTGGCATAGGCAATCATGTCTTCCACAATCTTCTATACACCGTGCATCGTATCAGTTCTGTTGTTGGCTCTTTTTCCATGCCATGACACCAAGCTATCCAATATCTTCTTTCCTTGTCATCTGTGATCTCTCTTACCATGTATTTGGCCAGTTGTAATCAAGTATTCCAACTTTCCTCTTCTCATGATGCGCCCGAAAAATGTTGATTGTTTCTTTCTGTTTCTTACTAGCTCCCTTTTTGTGTTGACCTCTTTGAGAATGTCCTTGTTGGTCTTTTTAGCTGTCCAGAGAACTTTCAACATTCTTCTGAGAAATCCAGTCTCTGTGGCCTCTAATCGTCTTTTCATTTGTTTCTTTATGGTCCTGTGATAGAAGATTGTGGAAGGACATGATCGCCTATGCCAACTGGTATGGCACATGATGGTGATGATGATGATGATGATGATGATAAGCTCACTATACAATATTTCTGGAGAATGTGAGTAGACTTTATGACTAGTCTTGATCTTGGTCAGGCAGGGGAGGTATCCATAGAGAGATCAGTGCAATGTTTTCCCCACTCCAGAGAACCGGAGGTATGACACTCCACTTCCCATTGACAGAAATACTGTAGGATCATCATCAGGTGCCATGCCCAGAGGCATTTTGCAATCATGATCTCCACCATTCTCGCCAAGTGGCGGCGTATAGGAAATATGGTGTTAGTGACCATAAATTTTACAGACCTTCGGCACATGATTTTTGGGGTAATGTGGTCGGTATTATGCCCGTGCTGCTTTACTTTCCAAGAAAAAAATCCTGTACCCATTTAAGGCTGGGTGAACCCAGAAGCCGTCAGTTGGGATCGAACCCTACCCGTTGTCCTTTGTAGTCCAGTTCACTAACCACTGAGCTATCGCGGCTCCCTTCTTACACCTGTGCTTCTTATTAATTTCTCTGTTGCCCTTTCAGTGCCATGTTGCTCAACTGTCTAATATTGTTTCTTGCTGCCATTGTCTGACTCTATTTCCCCACAATTTTTCCTGTTCTCACATTTTCCACTTTTCCACTTCGCATCACATCATCATCATCGCGTGCCTTCTCTGCAACGAAGGTTGGCTGCCGTGCATCACCATTCTACTCTGTTTCTTGCTTTGATGGTGCAGGCTGTCATAGATTGACTTGTCCATCTTTTGATGTTACTCGTCCATGTTATTCTTGGTCTGCCTCTGCCTCTTTTACCTTGTATTTTCCCTTCCAATATTACTTTTAGTAGGCTATTGTGTCTTTTAACGTGCCCCAAAAATTTCATTTGTCTTGTCTTAATTGTATTTAGTAGTTCTCTTTTTATTTTCAGTTGTTTTAAAACTTCATCATTTGTTTTCTTTTCTTTCCATCCAATTCTACCTATTCTTCTATAAATTCACATTTCAAAGGATTCAATTTTCTTTTCTGTTTTCTTGTCTAATGTCCATGTTTCTGCACTATACAGGAATATTGAAAAGATGTAACATTTTGCTATTCTTAGTTTCAGCCCTGTTGATATTTGTTTTGTTGTTAGTATATTTTTTTTTTCAATTTTCGCATCACATGCCTAAAGAAATTTGCCTTTTTTTTCTAACAAAATTTTAAAGATTTTTGTTCATTCTATTCTCTTTTAGGGTCTCTTCATTCCTACTTTAAGCATCAATGGTATTCTCATCATTTTTCTTTAAAATCACATTTATGTAACCCTCTATAGGGGGTGTTAACCAAACATTTATAAGTCAATATATAACATACGAATGTGAGTCATGGACATTAGGACAACAGGCAAGAAATTCACTGGAGGCTGTAGAAATGTGGTTTTACAGAAGAATGTTGAGAATACCATGGACAGCTAAGAAGAGTGATGAAAACGTTCTGGAAGAGGCCAAAGCAAAGAGAGAGCTAATTTCCGATATTAGGAAGAAACAATCATCATTTTTTGGCCATGTAATGAGAAGGGAACAACTGGAATATATTGTGACAGCTGGGGAAAATTGAGGGACATAGAGATAGAGGGAAGCAAAGAGAAAAGTTACTAGACAGCTTAAGAGAATGGCTTGGCAAAGGTCAACAACATAAATGATAAATAACTGTCAAGATTGAAAGTTGTAGAGATACATGATCACCTACACCAGCAGGCATGGCACTTGATGATGAAGATAATATAACAATCATATAACTTCTATAGTTTTCATATTTAGCACAAAATTGTACTATAAATCTTTACATATGCATGTGAGAGCTGGAAAGCAACAAGAGACATAGAAACAAAGTTGAGCGCATTCGAAAATAAATGTCTAAGGAAAATACTTGGTATAGTAACAAATTCAAAACAAACGAAGAGATTAGAGAAATCGCCAATCAACCACTAATATCTTCAGTAGTCAAGAAAAGACGATGGTCATATGTTGGACATGTAATGAGGAGAGATAATAACCGAATAACAAAGCAAGCCCTCATGTGGGAAACAACAGGTAAGAGGAAAAGAGGCCAACCCAGAGAGACACTGTGAAGAACATTGATCAGAGAGGCAAGAGCAGCAGGAATTGGCTTCCTCAATGAGATAGAGTTGCTTGCACAAAACAGAAACAAATGGCGAGATTTGATAAAAGATCTTTACAAGGATTGAAAACTGCTAGAATAAAAATTTAGATAAAAAAGAAAGAGTATCTGGGTCTATGCCCTATGGGCCGGCTATGGCTTAAAAGGTCAATAGATAGATAGACAAAATTGTGATATTTATAGATTGTTAATAAACATAACCGTTTGTTGATAAACATAACCATTTGTTAATAAACATAACCATTTGTTAATAAACATAACTATTTGTTAATAAACATAACCATTTGTTAATAAACATAACTGTTTGTTGATAAACATAACCATTTGTTTATAAACATAACCATTTGTTTATAAACATAACCGTGCAATATTTTCATTAATTCATTGTAGTTGCTACGAAGCCTTTGAGGAAAACACAACCTGAGCTTCAGTCAACCACAGACAGTGTTGTTGCAGAGATGATGAAATCTCGAGTCCATGAAGATGGCTGGGTGGATGAGGATGTTGACTTTAGCTACGACTATGATGATGGAGATAACCTCACCCCAGAATCTTTACACTTGAGAGCGATACCAAAGCTGAGGAATGATAAATGTGAAAAATGGGAAACAGAAGTTAGACCATTTAGTGGATTTAGCTTAGGCTCAAGAACAGATGAATCACATGCAATGACCACGTCTGCCAGGAGTTATATTAAGAATTCAAGGCCAACCAGTCGCCGATCAGCATCAGCCGCAAGCTATACAAGTGGTCGAATATCCCAAGCTGTAGGTGAGATATATTTGTTCAAATCTTTTTTTTTATTTTAATAAATTGTTATATAGTCTGAGAGATAGGATCAGAAATGAAGAACTGAGAAGAAAGCTAGGAATAGCCTCCCCACCATAGAATATATAAGGAAACAACAGATAAAATGGTTTGGCCACGTGACAAGGCAGGAAGATCAAAACACAACACAACGAGCCTTCAACAAACGTTGTGAGAACACCAGACCCATGGGTTGACCACAAAAAAGATGGATTGATGGAATATTAGAAGCACTAGGAAACATAACAGCAGCAGAGGCGAACAGAAGAGCAAAAGACCGAAAATTATATCTCCCCTCGATGCTGAAAGGCATATGAGGAAGGAAAGAAGAAGAAGAATCAATTGTTTGGGTATTTATTTTTGCTGTTGGTAAAGAGGTGGCATTTCTAAGGTGTAGAAATATTATTGGAAACACAAAGGTAGGCACTCATAAGGAAGGGCACAGGACTTTGACAACCATGAGTACACATCACTCCTTCAGATGAAAGAGGTGGGAGTTTAAGATGGGCACAGCCAGAAACGAGAAACTTAGTGGGTGTAAAAGAAGACTTATCAACCAAAACAGAACTGGAGTTGTCAGTCGCTGGACACTGTGAGACTTGCTGTGGAGGGGATCTGAGCACCTATGGACATGTTTGGAGTGCAGTGATGATGACCTGCAAATAACTCAATAACTCATAAGGGAAATACAAAGGTAGGTACTCTTAAGGGAAATACAAAGGTAGGTACTCTTAAGGGAAATACAAAGGGTAGGTACTCATAAGGGAAATACAAAGGTAGGTACTCTTAAGGGAAATACAAAGGTAGGTACACATAAGGGAAATACAAAGGTAAGTACACATAAGGGAAATACAAAGGTAAGTACACATAATGGAAATACAGAGCTAGGTACTCATGAGGGAAATACCGATGCAACTCATAAGGGAAATTTAATACATATGTAAAAACAGTCTTGCTATGTAGCCCAGAGACATGCATGTTGAATAATATGACTAAACAACTGTCTGAAGAAAAATCTGAACATGATATAGTTTGACAAGATGAGATATGAAGATATCTAGGAAAAAACAAAACAAGAGCCAATTGAGGAACAGATTATACATTAAAGAAATTGAGATGGATTGGACCACATACACTACAAAAGCCTGATGCCAACATAGCAAGGCAGGCATTGTCATGGAGCCCACAAGGAAAGAGAAAGCAGGGATGGTTCAAGAATGCATGGAGAAATGAAGTTATGGAAACCCTTAAAAGAACATTAACCTAGCCTGGAAGGAAGTATAGCAAGTTTACAAGAATAGGGATGGATGGAGAGACCTTGTCTGTGACCTAGATTGGAGAAAAGGAGAGAAAATGTCCAAGAATAGAATTGGATGGAGAGGCCTTGTCTGTGGCCTAGATTGGAGAGAAGGAGAGAAAATGTCCAAGAATAGGACAGGATGGAGAGACCTTGTCTGTGGCCTAGATTGGAGAGAAAATGACCAAGAATAGGACTGGATGGAGAGACCTTGTCTGTGGCCTAGATTGGAGAGAAAATGTCCAAGAATAGGACTGGATGGAGAGACCTTGTCTGTGGCCTAGATTGGAGAGAAAATGTCCAAGAATAGGACTGGATGGAGAGACCTTGTCTGTGGCCTAGATTGGAGAGAAGGAGAGAAAATGTCCAAGAATAGGACTGGATGGAGAGACCTTGTCTGTGGCCTAGATTGGAGAGAAGGAGAGAAAATGTCCAAGAATAGGACTGGATGGAGAGACCTTGTCTGTGACCTAGATTGGAGAGAAGGAGAGAAAATGTCCAAGAATAGGACTGGATGGAGAGACCTTGTCTGTGGCCTAGATTGGAGAGAAAATGTCCAAGAATAGGACTGGATGGAGAGACCTTGTCTGTGGCCTAGATTGGAGAGAAAATGTCCAAGAATAGGACTGGATGGAGAGACCTTGTCTGTGGCCTAGATTGGAGAGAAAATGTCCAAGAATAGGACTGGATGGAGAGACCTTGTCTGTGGCCTAGATTGGAGAGAAGGAGAGAAAATGTCAAAGAATAGGACTGGATGGAGAGACCTTGTCTGTGGCCTAGATTGGAGAGAAGGAGAGAAAATGTCCAAGAATAGGACTGGATGGAGAGACCTTGTCTGTGACCTAGATTGGAGAGAAGGAGAGAAAATGTCCAAGAATAGGACTGGATGGAGAGACCTTGTCTGTGGCCTAGATTGGAGAGAAGGAGAGAAAATGTCCAAGAATAGGACTGGATGGAGAGACCGTGTCTGTGGCCTAGATTGGAGAGAAGGAGAGAAAATGTCCAAGAATAGGACTGGATGGAGAGACCTTGTCTGTGGCCTAGATTGGAGAGAAGGAGAGAAAATGTCCAAGAATAGGACTGGATGGAGAGACCTTGTCTGTGGCCTAGATTGGAGAGAAAATGTCCAAGAATAGGACTGGATGGAGAGACCTTGTCTGTGGCCTAGATTGGAGAGAAGGAGAGAAAATGTCCAAGAATAGGACTGGATGGAGAGACCTTGTCTGTGGCCTAGATTGGAGAGAAGGAGAGAAAATATCCAAGAATAGGACTGGATGGAGAGACCTTGTCTGTGGCCTAGATTGGAGAGAAGGAGAGAAAATGTCCAAGAATAGGACTGGATGGAGAGACCTTGTCTGTGGCCTAGATTGGAGAGAAGGAGAGAAAATGTCCAAGAATAGGACTGGATGGAGAGACCTTGTCTGTGGCCCAGATTGGAGAGAAGGAGAGAAAATGTCCAAGAATAGGACTGGATGGAGAGACCTTGTCTGTGACCTAGATTGGAGAGAAGGAGAGAAAATGTCCAAGAATAGGACTGGATGGAGAGACCTTGTCTGTGGCCTAGATTGGAGAGAAGGAGAGAAAATGTCCAAGAATAGGACTGGATGGAGAGACCTTGTCTGTGACCTAGATTGGAGAGAAGGAGAGAAAATGTCCAAGAATAGGACTGGATGGAGAGACCTTGTCTGTGGCCTAGATTGGAGAGAAAATGTCCAAGAATAGGACTGGATGGAGAGACCTTGTCTGTGGCCTAGATTGGAGAGAAGGAGAGAAAATGTCCAAGAATAGGACTGGATGGAGAGACCTTGTCTGTGGCCTAGATTGGAGAGAAGGAGAGAAAATGTCCAAGAATAGGACTGGATGGAGAGACCTTGTCTGTGACCTAGATTGGAGAGAAAATGTCCAAGAATAGGACTGGATGGAGAGACCTTGTCTGTGGCCTAGATTGGAGAGAAAATGTCCAAGAATAGGACTGGATGGAGAGACCTTGTCTGTGGCCTAGATTGGAGAGAAAATGTCCAAGAATAGGACTGGATGGAGAGACCTTGTCTGTGGCCTAGATTGGAGAGAAGGAGAGAAAATGTCCAAGAATAGGACTGGATGGAGAGACCTTGTCTGTGGCCTAGATTGGAGAGAAGGAGAGAAAATGTCCAAGAATAGGACTGGATGGAGAGACCTTGTCTGTGACCTAGATTGGAGAGAAGGAGAGAAAATGTCCAAGAATAGGACTGGATGGAGAGACCTTGTCTGTGGCCTAGATTGGAGAGAAGGAGAGAAAATGTCCAAGAATAGGACTGGATGGAGAGACCGTGTCTGTGGCCTAGATTGGAGAGAAGGAGAGAAAATGTCCAAGAATAGGACTGGATGGAGAGACCTTGTCTGTGGCCTAGATTGGAGAGAAGGAGAGAAAATGTCCAAGAATAGGACTGGATGGAGAGACCTTGTCTGTGGCCTAGATTGGAGAGAAAATGTCCAAGAATAGGACTGGATGGAGAGACCTTGTCTGTGGCCTAGATTGGAGAGAAGGAGAGAAAATGTCCAAGAATAGGACTGGATGGAGAGACCTTGTCTGTGGCCTAGATTGGAGAGAAGGAGAGAAAATATCCAAGAATAGGACTGGATGGAGAGACCTTGTCTGTGGCCTAGATTGGAGAGAAGGAGAAAAAATGTCCAAGAATAGGACTGGATGGAGAGACCTTGTCTGTGGCCTAGATTGGAGAGAAGGAGAGAAAATGTCCAAGAATAGGACTGGATGGAGAGACCTTGTCTGTGGCCCAGATTGGAGAGAAGGAGAGAAAATGTCCAAGAATAGGACTGGATGGAGAGACCTTGTCTGTGGCCTAGATTGGAGAGAAGGAGAGAAAATGTCCAAGAATAGGACTGGATGGAGAGACCTTGTCTGTGGCCTAGATTGGAGAGAAGGAGAGAAAATGTCCAAGAATAGGACTGGATGGAGAGACCTTGTCTGTGGCCTAGATTGGAGAGAAGGAGAGAAAATGTCCAAGAATAGGACTGGATGGAGAGACCTTGTCTGTGGCCTAGATTGGAGAGAAGGAGAGAAAATGTCCAAGAATAGGACTGGATGGAGAGACCTTGTCTGTGGCCTAGATTGGAGAGAAGGAGAGAAAATGTCCAAGAATAGGACTGGATGGAGAGACCTTGTCTGTGGCCTAGATTGGAGAGAAGGAGAGAAAATGTCCAAGAATAGGACTGGATGGAGAGACCTTGTCTGTGGCCCAGATTGGAGAGAAGGAGAGAAAATGTCCAAGAATAGGACTGGATGGAGAGACCTTGTCTGTGGCCTAGATTGGAGAGAAGGAGAGAAAATGTCCAAGAATAGGACTGGATGGAGAGACCTTGTCTGTGACCTAGATTGGAGAGAAGGAGAGAAAATGTCCAAGAATAGGACTGGATGGAGAGACCTTGTCTGTGGCCTAGATTGGAGAGAAAATGTCCAAGAATAGGACTGGATGGAGAGACCTTGTCTGTGGCCTAGATTGGAGAGAAGGAGAGAAAATGTCCAAGAATAGGACTGGATGGAGAGACCTTGTCTGTGGCCTAGATTGGAGAGAAGGAGAGAAAATGTCCAAGAATAGGACTGGATGGAGAGACCTTGTCTGTGACCTAGATTGGAGAGAAAATGTCCAAGAATAGGACTGGATGGAGAGACCTTGTCTGTGGCCTAGATTGGAGAGAAAATGTCCAAGAATAGGACTGGATGGAGAGACCTTGTCTGTGGCCTAGATTGGAGAGAAAATGTCCAAGAATAGGACTGGATGGAGAGACCTTGTCTGTGGCCTAGATTGGAGAGAAGGAGAGAAAATGTCCAAGAATAGGACTGGATGGAGAGACCTTGTCTGTGGCCTAGATTGGAGAGAAGGAGAGAAAATGTCCAAGAATAGGACTGGATGGAGAGACCTTGTCTGTGGCCTAGATTGGAGAGAAGGAGAGAAAATGTCCAAGAATAGGACTGGATGGAGAGACCGTGTCTGTGGCCTAGATTGGAGAGAAAATGTCCAAGAATAGGACTGGATGGAGAGACCTTGTCTGTGGCCTAGATTGGAGAGAAGGAGAGAAAATGTCCAAGAATAGGACTGGATGGAGAGACCTTGTCTGTGGCCTAGATTGGAGAGAAGGAGAGAAAATATCCAAGAATAGGACTGGATGGAGAGACCTTGTCTGTGGCCTAGATTGGAGAGAAGGAGAGAAAATGTCCAAGAATAGGACTGGATGGAGAGACCTTGTCTGTGGCCTAGATTGGAGAGAAGGAGAGAAAATGTCCAAGAATAGGACTGGATGGAGAGACCTTGTCTGTGGCCCAGATTGGAGAGAAGGAGAGAAAATGTCCAAGAATAGGACTGGATGGAGAGACCTTGTCTGTGGCCTAGATTGGAGAGAAGGAGAGAAAATGTCCAAGAATAGGACTGGATGGAGAGACCTTGTCTGTGGCCTAGATTGGAGAGAAGGAGAGAAAATGTCCAAGAATAGGACTGGATGGAGAGACCTTGTCTGTGGCCTAGATTGGAGAGAAGGAGAGAAAATGTCCAAGAATAGGACTGGATGGAGAGACCTTGTCTGTGGCCTAGATTGGAGAGAAGGAGAGAAAATGTCCAAGAATAGGACTGGATGGAGAGACCTTGTCTGTGGCCTAGATTGGAGAGAAGGAGAGAAAATGTCCAAGAATAGGAATGGATGGAGAGACCTTGTCTGTGGCCTAGATTGGAGAGAAGGAGAGAAAATGTCCAAGAATAGAACTGGATGGAGAGACCTTGTCTGTGGCCTAGATTGGAGAAAAGGAGAGAAAATGTCCAAGAATATGACTGGATGGAGAGACCTTGTCTGTGGCCTAGATTGGAGAGAAGGAGAGAAAATATCCAAGAATAGAACTGGATGGAGAGACCTTGTCTGTGGCCTAGATTGGAGAGAAGGAGAGAAAATGTCCAAGAATAGGACTGGATGGAGAGACCTTGTCTGTGGCCTAGATTGGAGAGAAAATGTCCAAGAATAGGACTGGATGGAGAGACCTTGTCTGTGGCCTAGATTGGAGAGAAGGAGAGAAAATGTCCAAGAATAGGACTGGATGGAGAGACCTTGTCTGTGGCCTAGATTGGAGAGAAGGAGAGAAAATGTCCAAGAATAGGACTGGATGGAGAGACCTTGTCTGTGGCCTAGATTGGAGAGAAAATGTCCAAGAATAGGACTGGATGGAGAGACCTTGTCTGTGGCCTAGATTGGAGAGAAAATGTCCAAGAATAGGACTGGATGGAGAGACCTTGTCTGTGGCCTAGATTGGAGAGAAAATGTCCAAGAATAGGACTGGATGGAGAGACCTTGTCTGTGGCCTAGATTGGAGAGAAGGAGAGAAAATGTCCAAGAATAGGACTGGATGGAGAGACCTTGTCTGTGGCCTAGATTGGAGAGAAGGAGAGAAAATGTCCAAGAATAGAACTGAATGGAGAGACCTTGTCTGTGGCCTAGATTGGAGAAAAAGAGAGAAAATGTCCAAGAATAGGACTGGATGGAGAGACCTTGTCTGTGGCCTAGATTGGAGAGAAGGAGAGAAAATGTCCAAGAATAGAACTGGATGGAGAGACCTTGTCTGTGGCCTAGATTGGAGAGAAGGAGAGAAAATGTCCAAGAATAGGACTGGATGGAGAGACCTTGTCTGTGGCCTAGATTGGAGAGAAAATGTCCAAGAATAGGACTGGATGGAGAGACCTTGTCTGTGGCATAGATTGGAGAGAAAATGTCCAAGAATAGGACTGGATGGAGAGACCTTGTCTGTGGCCTAGATTTGAGAGAAAATGTCCAAGAATAGGACTGGATGGAGAGACCTTGTCTGTGGCCTAGATTGGAGAGAAAATGTCCAAGAATAAGACTGGATGGAGAGACCTTGTCTGTGGTCTAGATTGGAGAGAAGGAGAGAAAATGTCCAAGAATAGGACTGGATGGAGAGACCTTGTCTGTGGCCTAGATTGGAGAGAAGGAGAGAAAATGTCCAAGAATAGGACTGGATGGAGAGACCTTGTCTGTGGCCTAGATTGGAGAGAAAATGTCCAAGAATAGGACTGGATGGAGAGACCTTGTCTGTGGCCTAGATTGGAGAGAAGGAGAGAAAATGTCCAAGAATAGGACTGGATGGAGAGACCTTGTCTGTGGCCTAGATTGGAGAAAAGGAGAGAAAATGTCCAAGAATAGGACTGGATGGAGAGACCTATTATATCTGTGCTTTTTTTAAAAAAAAATAATAACTTATAAAGAATAGTAACTCCATGACCTTCCAGGCATGTCGTAAGAGGCGACTAAGGAGGATGATTGATGGCTTGACAAGCTGTCATTGTAAAAAGTATTGTTATGGAAACAGAGCCATAGATTTTAGAAGCAGTGATCTCTGCAATATGTGCCATTTTGGCAGGCAAGGTTTCTGTTTTTGAGATTGTGGTTATGCCCTATGTGCTGTCTTCAGCTCGAAAGGACAGTAGATAGATGGATGGATGGATGGATGGATGGATGGATGGATGGAGGGATGGACGGACGGACGGACGGACGGACGGACGGACGGACGGACGGATGGATGGATTGGACTGGATCGGATTAGATAGATAGATTAGATAGAATAATTTATAGTAATTCGAAAGCAAGAGATTCATTATTAACTAACATATCTGTGCTACATAATTTTTATGAAGTGGTGGATGGAGACGATCTGAGCTGTTACGACAGTGTGGACACACCTAGAGTGCAGGCCCTTGAGGATAAGCAAGCTTTGGATCAGTTGGAGTGGGAGCTGGCCTCATTTACAGGCAGGCTGACAGGTATGTGGTTATCAGGGTATGTTGTAGATAGATAATGTGGTTACCGGGGTATGTGGTTGCTGGCTATGTGACTACCAATGTATGTGTTTTATATGTATGTTACTGAATAAATTATGACTGATGTCCATGACATAAGACTGATAAATTAAGACTGATAGCCATGACATAAGACTGATAAATTATGACCGATGTCCATGACATAAGATTGATAGATTAAGACTGATGGCCATGACATATGACTAATAAATTATGACTGATGGCCATGACATAAGACTGATAAATTATGACTGATGTCCATGACATAAGACTGATAAATTATGACTGATGGCCATGACATAAGACTGATAAATTATGACTGATGTCCATGACATAAGACTGATAAATTATGACTGATGGCCATGACATAAGACTGATAAATTATGACTGATGGCCATGACATAAGACTGATAGATTAAGACTGATGGCCATGACATAAGACTGATAGATTAAGACTGATGGCCATGACATAAGACTGATAAATTGCCATAAGACTGATAAATTATAATCGATGTCCATGACATAAGACCTATAAATTATGAATGATATCCATGATCAAATTGATAAATTATGACCGATGTCTATGACTTGAAACTGATAAATTATGAATAATGGCCAAGACATCAGACCAATGTGTTGTAATTTATGTTCTCACACATATTTGCATGGTTTCTGTTTTGACTTCAGCTGATGGGAAAGTCTCTCGTTTGAGTGTCCATGATGACAGTGATATGCCTGGTTCCCCATCTTTGAATAGATCTGTAAAAATAATCTCCGAGAGGGACTATGATATTGCAGCCAAGATATTGTAAGTTGTTTTTAGTGTCATACAAAACTTTGGTCAGTGATTATGTTTACAAAAACAAGAGGATTTTCTCCTTTCCTACCTCATTTGTCTTTCAGTACTGATGTAAGATACAGTTTGTTATCTTTCGCTCGGACTTCCAGTCAATATGGCGGATAAGCAGCAAGAACCATTGAGGCTCAGTCTGAAGTGTTCCTTGTTGCAGTTTCCTCATATTCCAATTCCGGCTTGCTGCCGGAGCTACTGAGTTTAGTGCACACCATGAGCTGTGTTTTTTATCCAGATTGTGTTTCGATATTCCGATTGCTTACGGTGATTGATGATATCGTATGATGAATGATGATATCATATGACGAAGGACGGTTCAGCTGCGTTCATTTTTGGTGCCGCTTGGCCTTATGTCTTTTGGTATGTGCTGTAGCTACTATGATGGGGACTGCAGCTGCCTTTCTTTGTTTGGATCCTTTAATGAGATGAGTTTTAATTTTGGATGATTCCACTGGCACTGGCGGTTGAGCAAGTATGGATTTTAATTTGTTTACAGTGATACCAGGGTCTTCAACTAACCATAACCATCTTTCACTCTTCTGTTGACCTTACCTACTGTTATACCTATTTTTTCTAATATTCTGTTCCTCAATATTTGTTGTGCTCAGCTCTTGATCTGATGTTCACATACAGTATGTTGATAACATGTTGTGTCATATTTTGTTTTTTTCTGTATTATCACGTGGTCAAACCAATTTTTCTCTTGCTTTTTTTAATATATTCAATAACAGGCATTGTCTTAAAGGAAATAACTTTAGAGGCAAAAGTGGTACTCTACAATACAATCTTCATCCCAACGTTGTGCTACCAATGCCAGTCCTGGACCCTAGATGCAAGAACAATAAGAAAAATAACCTCTACTGAGATGAAATGTGTTAGACGAATGACAGCCATGAGTGATAACAGCCTGAGAGATAAAATCAGAAATGAAGAACTGAGAAAAAAAGATTAAAATAATAACTGCCATAGAATACATAAGAAAACAACAGATAAAATAGTTTGGCCATAGGATAACGAAGAAAGATCAAAGCACAACACAACAAGCCTTTAATAAAAGTTGAAAGAACACCAGCCCCAAGGATCGCCAATGAAAAAAGATGGATTTGATAGAATATTAAAAACACTAGGAAACATAGCAGCAGCAGAGGCAAACAGAAGAGCAAAAGACCACAAATTATATCTCTCTTCGATGCTGAAAGGGAAATGAGGGAGGAAAGAAGAGTAACAAACATTATTCCTAGCTTTTTGCTTAGTTCTTCACTTCTGATCTTATCTCATAGGCTGTTTCCTGTCTTGCATCTAATACATTTATTTAATTTCAGTGGTGGCTATTTTCTGATTGTTCTTGAGTCTAGTATGCAGGTACTGGGAGTACAATGTCAGGATACTGAAGATGATAGCACTTAATATGGAGAAGTAATATCAAGTGGTGGATAATTAACAGTTTGTTGGAATACAAGTCAGCTAGGTCAGAGGATGATGCACATTTGGCAAGTCAGAGAGTAATGTCATTACAAATTGGAAACTACATCAGGCTAGGTCAGAGAGTAATGGTGTTATGGGAAAGTGCATCAGGGAAGGTCAGAGGATGATGTCATTACAAATGGGAAAGTACATCAGGCAAGGTCATAGGATGATGTCATTACAAATGGGAAAGTACATCAGGCTAGGTCAGAGAGTAATGGTGTTATGGGAAAGTACATCAGGCAAGGTCAGAGGATGATGTCATTACAAATGGGAAAGTACATCAGGCAAGGTCAGAGGATGAGTGCGTTACAATTGGGAAAGTACATCAGACAAGGTCAGAGGATGAGTGCGTTACAATTGGGAAAGTACATCAGACAAGGTCAGGTCAGGATGAGTGTGTTGCAAATAGGAAAGTGCATTAGGCAAGGTCAGCGGACAAGTGCGTTACAAATAGGAAAGTATATCAAATCAATATAATCTTGATGATTAAATAGACAAGAATACAATATTCTGTTCTCAGATATTTTTTTCAGATTGACACGGCTTCTGGGCTCATCCATCTTCTGAAAATGAGTACCAGAGATGAAATGGCAGTTGATCGTAACAAATATAGGCATTCACATTGTATTCCCCATAAACTTTGCAGTGTGGTGGGAACCAATACTTATCTACTTGCTTAAATGAATTTATGTTGGAAAAAGGCTATCAGTGAGGATACAATCTTGAGGATTGGTTTGTCTAGAGTGCTATTTCAACTCTAACAGCAGTAAACAATGATCTAGTGGTGTTTTTTTTTTCTCTTTGTTCGCCAGTTTTTACCTTTGATGAAGTCCATAGAGACTAGGAACTGAATTTTGCCTGTTAATCCATTTTTCCCTGGCAGCCGTGTGCACAGGGGTCCCTTGCCGCACAGGCAGATAACTAATAATAGTGGCTTTTTAATCTGTCTTTTATGGATAGAAGATCATATTATTAAAATGATTATTTTTTTTTCAATGTCATCTTCAAATGACACATTATGATGTAACTTGTCATTTCAGGGCGGACGAGAAGCAGTCAGAAAAGAATGTTGATAATCTAGAGTTGAGGATGAACTCAAGGGTTGATGATGTGAACGAAGTCAGAGCACTGAGATGAGACAGCCAAGATCTTAAGATAAAAAAATAATAGTCATCACAGTTAAGATATAACAAACATTTTTCACAAAATCTGACATTTTAAAATACTTATCACTTATTTATAGCAAGAAAGGACCAGCAGAAAATGTGATCTTTCATCAACGCAATTATCGATTATATAATTATTAAGAATACAATTTTTTTTTTTTAAATTATTTTGCTCTCGTAGTTTAGCCTCATGAAAAGTTTAATTCCAACAGAGGACAGAATATCATCATCATGTACCATACCGGTTGGATAGGCGATCATGTCCTTCCACAATCTTCTATCTACAGTGCATCATATCAGTTCTGGTGTTGACTGTTTTCCATGCCATGACACCAAGCTATCCAGTATTTTCTCTCTTTGTCGTCCGTGATCTCTCTTTCCTTTTATTTTGCCAGCTGTAACCAAGTATTCCAACTTTCCTCTTCTCATGATGTGCCCGAAAAATGTTGATTGTTTCTTTCTGATGTTTTTTAGGAGCTGCTTTTGCCTTGGACAGAATATACATGGAAAATAAACCAGTGAAAGAGATCGATCACTTTATCCATCTTAGAAGTCGCATTGATCGGGAAGGGATACAAGTAAGGAAATTAGAATCAGAATAGCTAAAGCAGCAATGTCTTTCAGAAGCCTTGAAAAGTTGTGGAAATCAAAACTCATCAGCACAAACACAAAACTTAGACTATTCAAATCAAACATACTATCAACTCTTACATATGCATGTGAGAGCTGGAAAACAACAAGAGACATAGCAATAAAGTTGAATGCATTTGAAAATAAATGTCTAAGGAAAATACTTGGTATAGCGTGGAACAGATTCAAAACAAACGAGGAAGTTAGAGAAATCGCCAATCAACCACTAATATCTTCAGTAATCAAGAAAAGACGATGGTCATATGTTGGACATGTGATGAGCAGAGATAATAACCGAATAACAAAGAAATCCCTCATGTGGGAAACAACAGGTAAGAGGAAAAGAGGCCTACCCAGAGAGACATTGAGAAAAACATTGATCAGAGAAGCAAGAGCAGCTGGAATCAGCTCCCTCAATGAGATAAAGTTGCTTGCACAGAACAGAGACAAATGGTGAGATTTGATAAAAGATCTTTAGAAGGATTGAAAACTGATAGAATAACAATTTAGATAAGAGAAAGATTATCTGATGGCTTGAAAGGTCAATAGATAGATAGATATTTTAGCCAGCCAAAGGTGTTTCTCAGGAGGCTATGCTACCATACAATAGCAGTCTCTTGGAGCCATATGTGGATGGATAGTAGTTGGGGAACTAGATAAATTCCTGGACAATCCTAAAGGATGTGGCTGCCTCTTGCCATGAGGTACTATTCCCTTTCACATTCCTACCCACACCCATCTATAAACTAATGTGAATTATACTTTAAATTTGTATGTTGAGTATGGCATACTCACATGTCAAGGATATATATATATGGATGGATTCATTTTTTTTAAAAACTAACATTTGTATTATGGTTATTGAGTTATTGAGTTATTAGCGGGTCATCATCATTGCACTCCGAACATGTCCATAGGTGCTCAGATCCCCTCCTCAGCAAGTCTTGAAGTGTCTTCTTACACGCCCACTAAGTTTCTGTAATATGGTTATTTTGTTTTGCATCATCATATGACCTGTAATAATATGTTGGTTAGTTGTATCTAGAGCTCTTTTATGAAAATTAACAAAATTTTACCGCAACATTATCATCCCTTTAAACGAGAAAATCATAATATGCCAAGATTCTGTATCCCTGTTTGCTAACATTTGTCAGTGGTTATTATATTTGTCAAATTGAATTATATTATTTTATTTATATTCTGTTTATAAAATGGAAGATAAAATCAGGCAGTAAATCCTAAAAGTTGACCTGAATACAAGCTGAAAAAAAGCACCGGTTCTGTCTTAACTGTTCCATTTTTTGCATACTCACTCTTTAACTTATAAATATATATTTTTTTTCTTTGCAAACACCAGCTTTATATCGCTAGTGAAGTCCCAAAGAACTGAATTTTGCTATGTGAATATCATTTTCTCTTATTTTTCACACCAGAAACCTTGCGATCAGGCCTCCCTCAACATAGAGGCAGATATTCTCCAACTTCAAAGGTACTCTCATTTTTTTTGGTTATCGAGAGTTTTGATGTTTGGGTAGATTTTTTTCCCCATCATTTTTGTTCAGGAGTGGTCATGTCTGGCATACTTTTTTTGATTTGCAACTGCCAATGGTTCTTTAATTTGCACAAAATGCACACATGACCCTTTTTTTGCCATGCATTATTCATGCATATTTTGAATATCAAAAAGACTAAAACTATGATCATAAACAAAGAAAATTCTCAAGACCTACATACAAATAAATATCAAAGTTGAAAGAATACATCTGGAGACAGTCCAGAGCTACAACTACCTGGGACATACCTGGGACCAATGATGAAAAATGTAAAACTGAAATAAACAAAATAATAGGTATGGCAAAAAGTAATTTTAATGCCATGAAAAATATACTAACAACAAAACAAATAACACCAGAGCTGAAACCAAGAATAGCAAAATCTTCTCAATATTCCTGTATGGTGCAGAAACATGGACATTAGACAAGAAAACATAACAGAAAATTGAAGCCTTTGAAATGTGGATTTATAGAAAAATAAGTAGAATTGGATGGAAAGAAAAGAAAACAAATGATAAAGCTTTAAAACAACTAAAAATGAAAAGAGAACTACTAAATACAATTCAGAAAAGACAAATGAAATTTTTAGGGCATGTTAAAAGACACAACAACCTAATAAAAGTAATATTGGAAGGGAAAATACAAGGTAAAAGAGGCAGACCAAGACTAACATGGATGAGTAACATCAAAAGATGAACAAATCAACCTATGACAATCTGCACCATCAAAGCAAAAGACAGAGTGGAATGGTATTCCATGGTAGCCAACCTTCGATGCGGAGATGGCACTCAATGATGATGATGAACTGCCAATGGTTCTTTAACTTGCACATAATGCACACATGACCCTTTTTTTTTGCGGTGCATTATCCATGACCGCTCAATATCAGATCTCACTTGCTGCACTGGGACCAGGGGAGGGTGAAGCCATAATGGAAGCATAAATATGATTTTTGAAAAATGCCAACCACCTCTCTATCTATCTATTGTCCTTTCGAGCCGAAGACGGCACATAGGGCAGAACCACAATCTCAAAAACAGAAACCTTGCGTGCCAAAATGGCACATATTGCAGAGATCACTGCTTCTAACATCTATGGCGCTGTTTCCATAACAATACTTTTTACAATGACAGCTTGTCAAGCCATCGATCAACTTCCTTAGTCGCCTCTTACGACATGCCTGGAAGGTCACAGTGTCACTATTTTTTACTCCCTCATAATGAGGCCCCGGTAACACACGGTGACAACCACCTCTAGTGGGATTCAAATGCCCTCTTCTTTGTTGAAATTTAGGAACAGTTGGTAGTCTTCATTTTAAGAGTAAGCAACATAGAAAAATCAGATGCACATGACCAATTACATGGCAAAGAAATTAAAAGAAATAAATGCCATTAATACATTTGCTACTAAGAGGTTTAACACAATGGGGCCAAGCCATTTTTCCAAATTCTTCTAAAAATTGATATGATCATCATCATTGAGTACCATACCTGCTGGCGTAGGTGATCATGTCTCTCTACAAGTTTTGCTCTCGACAGTTATTTATCATTTCTGTTGTTGACCTTTTGCCAAGCCATTCTCTTAAACTGTCAGGTATCTTTTCTCTATGTTTCCTGCTATTACTTAATCCCTCAATTTTCCCAGTTGTGATAATATATTGCAGCTGTTCCCATTTCATTGCGTAGCCAAAAAATTATGATTGCTTCTTCCTAATTTTGGAAATTAGCTCTCTTTTTGCTTTGGCCTCTTTCAGAACATTTTCATTACTCTTCTTAGCTGTCCATGGTATTCTCAACATTCTTCTGTAAAATGACATTTCTACAGCCTCCAGTGCTTTTTTTGTCTGTTGTCCTATTGTCCATGATTCACATCCATATGTTAAGACTGGCTCTACGCAACATTTAAGAACTCTTTTTCTTGTTTCTATTATCAAAAATGGATTGCACAGTATGTTTCTTATTTTTTAGAAAACTGCTTTTGCCTGAGCCATTCTGTATCTCACCTCTGTTGTACATCTACCATCTGAGGTTAACATTGTTCCCAGATATTTAAATTCATATACCTGTTTTAATATTGTTCCACTTGTCTTTATTGTTCTTTGCGGCAATGTCTTATTCTTTGTTGCTACCATTAGTTCTGTCTTTTAACTATTAAGGCTGAGTCCTTTATTTTTGCTTTCTTTCACTATAATATCTAACATTTCTAAAAATGTATACAATAGCGAGAAAAGAAATATAAATTGATCTAAAATATGTGGTTTGTTCTGGCAATTTTCCCAGGAAGATGGAAAAGAGGTTAAATAAGAGAATTACAAGGTTTAGTGGAATTAATTGTGAAGATATAACAAATTCAGAGCCACAATAGCTCAATGGTTAGTGAACTGGACTACAAAGGACAGGAGGTCGGGTTCGATCCCCCTCTCTCTCTCTCTCTCTCTCTCTCTCTCTCTCTCTCTCTCTCTCTCTCTCTCTCTCTCTGCGATCGGGACTCAATCAGAGTAGGATTCCAGACTCTCACATGAAGTCAGCTGTCAGGTTAAGTGTGTTGATCGCCCCCACAGGCAGAACATCACAATTAGAGTCTGCCAGATCCACTCTGATTGAACACCCGTTAAAACGTTGCACTGTGTTCTGCCTCAGTGGCCCAGTGCATCCGATTTCAGCCAGCATTTTATTCAGGTTTGCATTCCTTAGCCTTTGATTGTCCCCAATCTTCCTGCAAGGCAGCAGATGATCTTTTCTGTATGGGGATTCTACCCTTAGATGGTCGGCCCTCCCAGGTTTACAAGCACCATCTGCCCGAGTCACTAGAGGTGACCAACACAGACTTGCACACAGCGATACGAGGCATGACTAACACTGACACACATCAAGATATATGACACATGACTAACATAAACATGCACATAAAGATATGAGATATGACTGACCTTCAGCACATGATTTTTGGGGTAATGTGGTCGGTATTACGCCCGTGCCACTTTATTTTCCCAGAAAAAAATCCAGTACCCATTTAATGGCTGGGTGAACCCGGCAGCCGTCGGTTGGGATCGAACCCTACCTCTTGTCCTTTGTAGTCCAGTTCACTAACCACTGAGCTAGAGACCTCAATTTATGTTCTTACTCTGGGGGTAATTGGATGCACTGGGTTATATGCCTTAAGGTTGAACCAATGTCCAGTTTCTGGGTTTGTTCACAAGTTTTCCCCATCCAGTCTTTGATGTCATCAATCCCTTTTCTCCCTTGTTTACTTTCACACTTTCCACTTTTCTCTGTAAAATGGTGGTTTTAGTCTGGCCTTTAAATCTCGTGTCATGCCTGCTCCAGTATCATTTCTCTTTCTTCACCAAATCAAGAAGTTTCTCATGTGCATTTATGTTACTGGTGATGAATTGACAAACTTTCTTATTTGTAATGTGTTTTCTGTATGAAATAAAAAAAAAG
This sequence comes from Megaustenia siamemsis, assembly GCA_032433765.1. Taxonomy (NCBI): domain Eukaryota; kingdom Metazoa; phylum Mollusca; class Gastropoda; order Stylommatophora; family Ariophantidae; genus Megaustenia; species Megaustenia siamemsis. The sequence continues at coordinate 18,583,925 of JAVIAB010000049.1, forward strand.
AAAAGAAAAGTAAAGTCCCCCCGTCACGCCAAGTGGCGTATAGGGAAATATGGTGTTAGTGACCCTATATTTTACAGACCTTCAGCGCATTATATTTGGGGTAATGTGGTCGGTATTATGCCCATGCTGCTTTACTTTCCCAGAAAAAAATCTGGTACCCATTTAAGGCTGGGTGAACCCGGAAGCCATCGGTTGGGATCGAACCCTACCCCTTGTTCTGTATGAAATATTGAGGATCATATGGTGGCATCTCATTCACATATCTTGTATTTACTTTTCTAATTCTGCATTTATGGTTTATGTTTTGCAGGCGTTTAAGAAAATTGGTGTTACCAGTTTACACAGTAGAAAATCTTGTATTTTAGATTAATTGATTTCACATCTGAACACTTGCTCTTAAAAACATCTACCTTAGTTTAAAGCAAACGTCAAATACAGAATCCTCTCCCCCCCCCCCCCCCCCCCCCCACAAAGTTTGACCGGAATGTTTGTCTAGCCTGTCACTCCAAGAAAAATTATACCACATATATATTTTATATTATGATCCACATAATTCACGACATTAAATCTCTCATATTAACATTGAACACCTGTATTTGTTTATACAGAAATACAATTTCATATTTGCTGTGAGTAAAAGTGAAAGTCATAATTTTTTTACAGTTTCATTTTTATTATTTTCATCTTTGGAGTAGGTCTACGTTTTTGTGTTCTCTGCACTGGTGACCATAAGTGATTTAATAATATTTTACTTACAATCTGCTTATTCACAACATTTAATATCTCATATTAACAGTAAATACCTATATTTGTTTATACAATAATATAAATTGTATCATTTCTGTGAGTAAAAGTGAAAGTAATAATTTTTTTGACGGTTTCAATTTTGTGAAATTTGTCTTGGAAGTCAAACTATATTTTTTGTACTCACAGCGCCGGTAAAAGCGACAATCATAAACACTGGGCTATTAGAATGGCAATTGTTATTTTAGCAAATTTGCGAGGTGAACTGAAACAACAGACACCACAATGTCGGCGGTGTTAGATAAACAATAACTATTTTTATAGAGGAAAGGCGGGAAAAGATAATGAAAGCTGCATAGACAGCAATCCTGAATGTAAGTTAGAAACTTTGGAATCTTTGTCAGGGGAAGGGCCTCATTTGCATCATTTTAGGGTTTTATTTGTGTCATCATAACTTAGGTTATTTCAGCTAAAGAACATGTCCCGAACAGGCATGATTTCTGTACAAATGACAAAGGTTAAAGGTGATATGATGCCAACATGTTGCTATAAATGACCGGTTAAAGGTTAAAATGGTACCAACATGTTGCTATAAATGACAGGTTAAAGGTTAAAATGGTACCAACATGTTGCTATAAATGACAGGTTAAAGGTTAAAATGGTACCAACATGTTGCTATAAATGACAGGTTAAAGGTTAAAATGGTACCAACATGTTGCTATAAATGACAGGTTAAAGGTTAAAATGGTACCAACATGTTGCTATAAATGACAGGTTAAAGGTTAAGATTTTCACCAACATGTTGCTATAAATGACAGGTTAAAGGTTAAGATTTTCACCAACATGTTGCTATAAATAACAGAGGTTAAAGGTTAAAATTTTCACCAACATGTTGCTATAAATAACAGAGGTTAATGGTTAAGATGATGCCAATCTGATACGAAAAATTCTGTAGTTTAATCATGAAGTCTGGGACTTTTTTTATAACTTAAAAGTTTTCATCTTTTGTTCTGTTCATTATCTAACACCTGCACCGCATTGCATTTTTAACTTGTTATATATATATATATATGTGTGTGTGTGTGTATATATATATATATATATATATATATATATATATATATATATATATATATATAATTTTTTTTATTTATATATATATGAGTATATAAAATTATTTATTTATTTATGCCATACTTTATGATGTAAATGCACTTGCTATTATCTTTTATACTCAATGATACCATTATGACAATGCCATTGTAAATGAAGATTCTCTTCAACTGGTATCTGAACAAGATTAAGGTAAATAATGGAACCGAAATCATCAGTGATAGTTTAGTTAATCCCACTTCTAAAGGCTGGACTGAAAGGAAGTGTTGGTTAGACCTTGGTCTAACACCACCGGTCTTCATACCTTGGAGTGTCTACACTCCCCACCACTGGCCCGTTAGACTACAAGTTGGTTCATTTCAGAATGTTGTGTGAAATAGGGTCTTTGAAATAATGTGAATCTTTACATTCACATTTTTTTGTTATTGTTCTGTAATGTTCAGATCAACACAAACATGCTGAAAGTACAAATCTCTCATAATCTCTAGTTTTTTAGGCTGGGTGGTCCAAAAGTAAGGCACTGACCTTTGGACAGAAAGGTCCCAAGTTCAAATTCCATCACAAATAGTAGGAATTTTAATATTCAAATCTATGGATTTTACGTGACTTTTCACTCCCCTTATCTTTGAGTAATGAGATCCAATGTCTTCTTCTTCTTCTACCTTTCAAATCCATCTGGAGCATAGGTCTCAACAAATACTTTCCAAGCCATTGACTTATCCATGTTTGTGAAGTTTTTGCAGCTTATTTTTTTTACAGTACAGTATAGCCAGTCCCAAGCCCAACCCTTCTTAGCCACCTCTTACGAACATGCCTGGTGTGGAACATCACTACAATTCTTTACTCACCTTTCGGGTCCTGGCAGCACACGAGCGATATCCGAGTCTGCACTCTCAAATAAAGGCAATAAACAGGAGACCAAGTGAACATGTTAAAGAACCCTTGGTAATTAAACATTGAAAAGAGTAAGCCAATTATGTCTGCTGCCCCAGACAAAAATTGTAAAGAGATAAAAATCAGCAAAATTACCACCTTCATTTTCAAGGTCTTGGCTGGTGGTTTCAAGGTCTTGGTTGGTGGTTTCAAGGTCTTGGCTGGTGGTTTCAAGGTCTTGGCTAGTTTTACTAGTTTTAATGCTTTCACTAGCATGTGCACAGTACTACATACACCTACAGGGAACAGGCAACTAATGTGGCCACCGGCTGATACATCGGTATTTTGTTGTGTTCCTTTTTTTTAAAGCTGTCACCATACCTTGGAGTGTATACCACACCCCACTGCTGGCTCCACATTACTACATGCTTGGGGAAGGGTGGGTTTGCACGTTCTGGAGAGAGAGGATCAATGTGATTTAGAATTGTGTGATGTGCAATGAAGGTGATCTGTGTCTAATCGAAACCAGTCATTTGATTTCAAGCAATACTGGGAAGATTTCTAATATCATTAAGACTAACTTAGCCATTCTGGCAACCAAGAAGAGTTTTGGTTTGGTCCTGGCCTTAAGGATTTGGGGTTCACATCCCCAGTGATGAAAAAAAATTTTACAAAGTTAAAAATAAAAAGCTCCTGGGGTCCACCCAGCCTCTTTAAATGTAAAAAAAAAAAAAAGTAAAGGCTCCCTCCATTCCTTGCTAAGTATATAGAGACTACGGTGTTAGTGACTACATTTTTCTGTGATCACTGCACATTTTTGGGTGATGTGTGGATTTTATGCCAGGCGTGCCTTTATTTCCTAGAAAAATTTCTAGTACCCATTTTTAGAGGCTGGGTGAACCCTAGAGCCATGTTGGTCCCAAAAAAAATCTGCCATTTCTGGGGATTTAACCCAGACCCTACTGATCAGGAAGCGAGCATCGCCATAAAATGAGTACCAGAGATATTCTCCAGCAAGGAAAGAGAACTATAGTCCGTTCAGAAATTCATAATCACACCTGAATTAGTTTTGCGTGATAACCGCTTGTTATTTTGGTTTCAAATTTTGCATGCAACCTTAGAATATTGATGACGCAAAGATTTTGGTATTTTTTATTCCACAAACACAACAGATTTTGCACATCAGCGAATTCCTTTGATCTTTTATGACGATATCACACAAGTTGATTCAAATTTTAGAGTTTACAGTAATCGTGTTAAATTTTCCAGTTTACTGCAATTCTTGTCAGAGGCGTATCTACATAGTGCTTAATTGTGGGTGTTGTTCGTTATGTGTATTTGCAAACATGAATTCAATTGGTTACAATTAGTCTTGTCCTTCGGTCACCATTAGACCCCAGGATGTCCTAACTGCAACTGGAATTGAATTCATCTTAATTTTAATCATTCCGAATCTGACGATTCCAAGAGGTTGATAATCATTACTGGCTGGACAAATAGTAATCCATCTCGTTTCCAGTACTCATCTTCCACCTGCAGCACATGTTCAACACACTTCTTCCAGAACGAAATGTCTATTTTTGAGAGAGACTCGCGTGTCAGAACTTCAACATCACACATTTTAAACGTCCTGTTCTGTTCTGCAACTTGTCCTTTGACGTGAGCCCAGACAAGTTCGATTGGTTTAAGGTGCGCATGATATGCAGGGAGTCGAAGAGAGGTGTGGCTGTATTTCTCAATGATTTTGTCAACATGGTACACCTTTTTCTTATTCGTATTCTTCACATGTTGTAACAATTCGGGTTTTAAATATGTGTCGTCAAATTTGACATTTTCATTCGCAAGCCATGTCCTAATTTGCTCTTTTGTATTTGATGCAGTAGGCACTTTGTCTTCCTCTGATACGTCATTGTGGTATGATGCATTATCCATGACTATGCATGAAGGTTTCTCCAGGATTGGTAAAAGATCGTTCTCCAACCAGTGCCTGAAAATGTTTCCATTCATTTCAGTATGGTAGTCCCGACTGTCGGTACTTTTTGATTGGAAAATAAGTCCCGCATCATGGACAAGGCCGTTTTCAGTGCTTCCAGCATGCGTTAATATAATGCGCTGGCCTTTGCTGCTCGGAATTGTTCTTTTGAGTTTGCCATTTACTGACTGCCATTCTTTAGCATAGGTGTGGTGTGCGATGACCCATGATTCGTCCAAATATACAATATCATACCGTTCACGTATCCTCACGTGTCACTTTTATGACATCCATGTCAAAGCTGTCGACTTTCCTTTTCCTTCCTTGATTGACATGAGTGCACTCTGAGTCTTGTTTAATCCAACGAGAAAATGATGATCTATTAAGACCAAGCGCGAGTTGCGTTTGTCTCTCTGGGTCATGAATATCACAATATAAATGCCCCATCTTGGATTCCCTAAGGAAGTGCTGATATAGTAAAAAAGTAACCTTTTGCATAGTTATAAATTTGCATTTCAAACTCATTGTAATTTACATATAAATGTTGGTATTTAAAGTCAACAAATTGTCTACTGAGTCTTCACAAAATTAATAAAGATACGACTTCCTTTCGGTAATTAATGCCCAGGCCATGGTGCGTCATGTCGTTCAATAACAATTCAGTTTTGTGCACGGGATTTTCCTGAAGTTAGTGTTTCTGCAATAGCCAAACTATTTTACGTGAACGACCGCACCAAATTAATGTATATATCCTAAAATGGTGTCAAATTCTAACAGGGGGAATTTAATATAGCCTAAAGAAGAAAACTTTTAAAGTAGATCAAATTTCTCAGAGCAAAAAATATTTCTATAACGTCATCAATATTCTAAGATTGCATGCAAATTTTGAAAGTAAAATAACAAATGGTTATCACGCAAATCTAATTCAGGTGTGATTATGAATTTTTCAACAGACTATAGCCATCCCACTGCATGAAGTTAAGACCTAGTACAGTGTAGTCACTAACACTTCAGTACCCAGTGGCAGTTACTATGGGGCTATGTTTACCTTGAAGCCATTCTGGTTTTCTTCATCTTTTTGTTTTCTTTCTGCAATTAGTTTCCTATGTTCATCAATTAGTTTCATGTGCTCATCAATTAGTTTCATGTGCTCATCAATTAGTTTCCTATGCTCATAAGTTTCCTGTGCTCATCAGTTTTCTACGCTCATCAATTAGTCACCTATGCTCATCAATTAGTTTCTTATGTTCATCAATTAGTTTCATGTGCTCATCAATTAGTTTCATGTGCTCATCAATTAGTTTCCTATGCTCATAAGTTTCCTGTGCTCATCAGTTTTCTACGCTCATCAATTAGTCACCTATGCTCATCAATTAGTTTCCTATGTGCATCAATTTGTTTCCTACACTCATCAATTAATTTCCTATGCTCATCAATTACTTTTCTGTGCTCATCAATTAGATTCCTACACTCATCAATTAGTTTCCTACACTCATTAATTAGTTTCTTATGCTCATCAATTACTTTTCTGTGCTCATCAATTAGATTCCTACACTCATCAATTAGTTTCCTACTCTCATCAGTTAGTTTCCTGTGCTCATCAATTAGTTTCCTACACTCATCAATTAGTTTCCTACACTCATCAATTAGTTTCCTATGCTCATCAATTACTTTTCTGTGCTCATCGATTAGATTCCTACACTCATCAATTAGTTTCCTACTCTCGTCAGTTAGTTTCCTGTGCTCATCAATTAGTTTCCTACTCTCGTCAGTTAGTTTCCTGTGCTCATCAATTAGTTTCCTATACTCATCAATTAGTTTCCTATACTCATCAATTATTTTCCTATGCTCATCAATTAGTTTCCTACTCTTATCAATTAGTTTCTAACTCTCATCAGTTAGTTTCCTACGCTCATCAGTTAGTTTCCTACTCTCATCAGTTAGTTTCCTACTATCATCAGTTAGTTTCCTACACTCATCAATTAGTTTCCTACTCTCATAAATTAGTTTTCTACACTCATCAATTAGTTTCCTACACTCATCAATTAGTTTCCTACTCTCATCAATCAGTTCCCTACTCTCATCAATTAGTTCCCTATGCTCATCAATCAGTTTCCTATGCTCATCAATTAGTTTCCTACACTCATCAATTAGTTTCCTACTCTCATCAATCAGTTTCCTACTCTTATCAATTAATTTCCTATGCTCATCAATTAGTTTCCTATGCTCATCAATCAGTTTCCTATGCTCATCAATCAGTATCCTATGCTCATCAATCAGCTTCCTATGCTCATCAATTAGTTTCCTATGCTCATCAGTTTCCTATGCTCATCAATCAGTTTCCTACTCTCATCAATTAGTTTCCTATGCTCATCAATTAGTTTCTTATGCTCATCAATCAGTTTCATATGCTCATCATACCAAACAGTAGAGATGAGTTTTCCCGCTGAATTTAACAGTCACTACAGCAGGAGGCCAGGAGCCATGGTAGCTCAGGGGTTAGTGAACTGGACTACAAAGGACAAGCAGTAGAGTTTGATCCCAACCGACAGCTTCCGGTTCACCCAGCCATTGGGTACCAAATTTTTTTCTGGGAAAGTAAAGCGGTACAGGCATAATACTGACCACATTACCCCAAAAATCATATGCTGTAAAATCTGTAAAATTTATGATCACTAACACCATATTCCCTATACGCCACTTGGCATGACGGTGGTAATTTTTTTTTTCTCCTGACAGACTTTGTCAACCTTTTCATGAATCTCCATCTTGAGTCATTCTTTTGGACTCTGCGGAGTCAAGGCCTATCCATTCTTTAATGCTATCTTCCCATCTTTTTCTCTGTTTGTCTTTCCTTCTTCCTTCTTCTACACTTCCTTACGGAACGGTCTTTGATAAACCAGATGACTAAGATATGTGGCCAAATCATTTTAGTTGTTTTTTCTTCACAATAGTCAAAAGATCATGTATTCTCATTGCTTGTTGTATATTTTTTGCAAAACTTTTTCATTCATGATACAATCTAAGTAAGAGATGCCCAAAATCTTATGATAACATTTCATCTCCATAGCTTGTATTTTCTTCAGTAGCTCTGTTGTAATGTCCATGTTTCACAAGCGTATATAAAAATTGATATAACAAAGATGGTCATCAGCCTGATTTTAGAGTTTAAGAATTAAGTTCTTATCTTTCCAAATAGATTTTAGTCTTGCAAAGGCTGCTATAGTTTGCACTATTCTACCTAATATTTCAGGTTTATATATATATATATATATATAAGGCTTCATAATAAAGAAATGCTGCACTGGTAACAAAGGCATCAAATGGATACATGGAGACCAGTTGAAGGACCTGGACTTTGCTGATGATATAGTTCTCATCAGCAGTCAGATAAAAACAATGCAGGAAAACACAAATGAACTATCATCAATAACCAACAAAACTGGGCTTGAAATCAATTATGAAAAGACTAAAGTCATGAAAAGCTTAATTCCAACAGATGACAGAATATACATGGAAAACAAACCAGTGGAAGAGATTGATCATTTTATCTATCTTGGAAAGTACATTGATCAGGAAGGGGATACAAGTAAAGAAATTAGAATCAGAATAGCTAAAGCAGCAATTCCTTCAAAAACTTTAAGAAAATGTGGAAATCAAAACTCATCAGCACAAACACAAAACATAGACTATTCAAATCAAACGTACTATCAACCCTTACGTGTGCATGCGAGAGCTGGAAAACAACAAGCGACTTAGAAACAAAGTTGAATGCGTTTGAAAATAAATGTCTAAGGATAAAACTTGGTATAGAATGGAATGAATTCAAAACAAACGAGAAAATTAGAGAAATCACAAATTAACCACTCTCTATGGGCCGGCCACGGCTCAAGAGGTCAATAGATAGATAGTTATATACAAGATATATATTTCTGAAATTAACAAACGAGCAAAACATGTGGAATAATTATGACAGATAACTCTGCTCCAGTGGTTAAGGATTGAAGAAAAAACAAGACTGACTTCCCCTAGTCTGTTCCCAAATAAATTCTGCCAAAATAGAATCTTAAAAACCCACTTGAGCTTTGAGACTACTATTTTTATATTTCTGTTACACTGGGATATTTTCAAAACTGTGATCTATAACATTCTTTATAAATACATTTTGTTAACTTTTATTTGATATTTGAGCATATTGCTTGTTTATATTTATTTCTTGGAGTTTGTGACATAACATATGATGTTTGAAAATATTTACAACCAATTACATCAAACAGATTTTAAATTATAATGATCTTTTTGCATTGCTCCTTATTTGTTTGTGTTTAAAATTGGTTGCCTATTTGTGATTCAGTTTTATGTTATTGTGTCTGACATTCTTTATTCAGAAATATATTTTTAAAAAATACATATTGCATCCTGAAAAGTTATTGTTTGTCCACCACGTGTTGGTGATGTTCATGCTCTTACTACTCTTTATTAAGTTTGTGAGTTATTTATGGATTATCTCCATTACACTCCAAACATGCCACTAGGTGCTCAGATCCCCTCCTCAGCAAGTCCCGCAGAATCCAGTGACTGACGATTCCAGTTCCGTGTTGGTTGATAAGTCTTTTTAAATGCCCGATAGGTCTCTTGTTTCTGGCTGTGCCCATCTTAACTCCCATCACTTTCATCCGAAGGACTGATGTAGACTCATGGTTGCTGAAGTCCTGTGTCCTTCCCTCATCTCAGAGGACATTAATGATGTCCACCTGATCCATTGGTTGACTGTCTTTGACTACAGCGAAACCAGTCAGCCTGCTCATTCACTTCCTGCTTTTCCTGTGTGTCCAGGGACTGAGTCAAAGGTGACTCTATATATCTGATTTCTGCACTGCTTGTGAACAGAGCCCGCCTCCACCGTTCTTATCATGCTCATTGAATCACTTGGATGTGACTCCAACCAGATGAATGCCCTGGTCACTTCCATCACCTACATCATCAGGCTACTTGTGATCAAAGCGCGAACACCGCTGTCTGCAGAGTGTGCTGCAAATACCTGTGCGCTCATTTGGTGTCACATTACAGGTCCGTCTGTATAGACGACTGCATCTTTCTCATCTATGTTGTCCTAGAAGAAGGTGCTGACCTCTGCATTTGACCATATATGGAAACTGTTCCAGAATCTCAGACTGTTTTCAGACTCCTTATTAAAGTTTGAAGATGACTGATGGAGCGGTACAAGCCCTGAATTATCTGTTGCACTGAGGATATGAGTGAGTTGATTGTTAGTGTGAGAAAGTTTGAAGCCTGGTGGTAGTGCACTGGCTTGGTGGTAATGTGAATATGGATTCTATCTCTGCTTGACACAGTCATTTGACCTGGCCGAAAAAAGTGGCAACCTGGTTCAGTGGGGTGAAGACGGTAAATAACCATAGGAAAAAGCACTGGTCACCTCACCACCAAAATGTTGTGGGCCCTTGTTTGGTGAAGTTTAATACATCACTCAATTTGGAAGATCCTGTGCAATCCATTTTTGACAATAGAGACAAGAAAAAGAGTTCTTAAATGTTATGTAGAGCCAGTCTTAACATATGGATGTGAATCCTGGACAATAGGACAACAGACAAGAAAATCACTGGTGGCTCTAGAAATATGGTTTTACAGAAGATTGAGAATACCATGAGCAGCTAAGAAGAGTAATGAAAACATTCTGAAAGAGGTCAAAGCAAAAAGAGAGCTAATTTCCAATATTTGGAAGAAACAATCATCAGTTTTTGGCCATGTAATGAGAAGGGAACAACTGGAATATATTGCAACAACTGAGAAAATTGAGGGACGAAAAGATAGAGGGAAACAAAGAGAAAATATACCAGACAGCTTAAGAGAATGGCTTGTCAAAAGGTCAACAACAGAAATGATAAATAACTGTCGAGATCGAAAGTTGTGAAGAAACATGATCATCTACGCCAGTAGGCTTGGTATTTGATGATGATGATAATGACACAGTTTACCAATTATTACTGTTCTTACAACAACATCACAGCTTCTACAAGTCATGTTGCTGTTCTTACAACAACACCACAGCTTCTACAAGTCATGTTGCTGTTCTTAAACAACATCTACTACCGCTGAGTGACTGGGTAGTCTAGAGGTAAGACATTTGCCTCTGGACAGGAAAATCCGAGGTTTGAATCCCTCTACAAAAAAAAAAATGTCTAAAATGAGGCTGTGAAACCTTCAAGACTACAAGAACAGTTGGCAAAAGTTCCTGCTAATAAAGAAAATAGTTGGGTGCCTCGGTAGCCTAGTTGGAAAAACCAGAGACAAATAATAATAAATGAATATTATTATAGAGGGAAACTTCCGAGGCGATAATCAGCGAATCAATTCAGAGGAAGAGGTATGTTTACAGCACTCGGAAAAAAATTACAAATAATCAACAACAGAAAAAAAAAATATGGACCAAAGCCGTACTCAGTGGCACAGCGCCTTGCCACGAAAAGCCCAACGCTAGGGAACACTGCCACTCAGCTAACTGAAAAACCACCTATAGCTAGGCTACCGACGTTCGGACAACCCGTGTTCGATTCCCGCTGGAAGCAGTGTGAGTTGTGCTCGTGGTTGGAAAAAGAAAATACCCCCGCAGTCGACAAAGCCTCAGCAGCTGACAGAAATAGGTACCCAGGAGTACTCTGGGAATGTAAGGAATTTCGCCTCGCATCATGAGTTTTGATGCTTGAAGCGACCCTATCTAGAAGTCTCCGAACACTTCTGGATAGGCGGCCGAGCACATATGGATGAAAACTAGAATATTAAGACGCCGATTCAAGTCTCGTACTTGACTTTTCATCATCATCAAGTATCGGGCATGCTGGCGTAGGTGATCATGTCTCTCCACAACTTTCGATCTCGACAGTTATTTATCATTTCTGTTGTTCACCTTCTGCCAGGCCACTCTCTTAAGCTGTCTGATATATTTTCTCTTTGCTTCCCTCTATCTCTTCGCCCCTCGATTTTCCCAGTTGTTACAATATATTCCAACTGTTCTCTTCCCATTACATGGCCCCCAAAAAATTATGGTTGTTTCTTCCTAATATTAGAAATTATCTCTCTTTTTGCTTTGGCCTCTTTCAGAACGTTTTCATTACTCTTCTTAGCTGCCCATGGTATTCTCAACATTCTTCTGTAAAACCATATTTCTAGAACTACCAGTGATTTTCTTGTCTGTTGTCCTATTGTTCATGATTCACATCCATATGTTAAGATTGGCTCTACACATCATTTAAGAACTCTTTTTCTTGTTTCTATTGTCAAAACTGGATTGCACAGTTTCTTCATTTTTTTTTTTTTTTTTTTTTGAAAGCTGCTTTTGCCTGAGCCATTACTTGATCTTTACCTTTAAGAAAAATCCAGATTTATCTTATTTTCATGCACTAAAAGAACATTTTCTTCACCAGTACTTGTATCAGCAAAAATCGTTTCAGTCTGTAAAATTAATGATCACTAACACAATATTCCCTATACGTCACTTGGCATGACCGGGGTGGGGGGAAAGAGGGGGAGGGTTACTTTACTTTTTTTTTTTACTGTAGATAAAAGATTGTGGAAGGACATGATCGCTTACGCCAACCGGTATGGCACATGCTGATGATGATGATATAGGTCTCCAACCGGATCAATTATCTTTTGTTGATATATATCTGAATCAGTTATCAATTTCTGCTATACATCTGATTCAACAATCAACTTCTGTTACAGACCTACATCTACTCGGTGTTTTTATTTGTGATTTCTCTCTACTGCAACCATTCTGGTCTTAACAGCGAGGCCCGGCTTGAAGCGTCAATTACTCATGGACGGAAAAAAAGTATGAGTACCTCCGAAGACGGAGTTATCTGCCTGTGCGGCGAGGGACCTCTGTGCACACGACTGCCAGGGAAAAATGGAGTAAAAAAAAAAAGTAAAGTACCCCCCGTCACGCCAAGTGGCGTATAGGGAAATATGGTGTTAGTGACCCTATATTTTACAGACCTTCAGCACATGATTTTTGGGGTAATGTGGTCGGTATTACGCCCGTGCTGCTTCGTGCTGCTTTTACTTTCCCAGAAAAAATCCGGTACCCATTTAAGGCTGGGTGAACCCGGAGCCGTCGGTTGGGATCGAACCCTACCCCTTGTCCGTAGTAGTCCAGTTCACTAACCACTGAGCTATCGCGGCTCCTACTAATTTTTAGGGAATTAGTAAAACCCAGGTGTCCTCGCCAGGATTACGAACCCCGGCTGTTGCCGTGGTAAGCCAACCGCCTATCGATTGCGCTAACCGGACACCCTGAAAAATGGAGTAACACGCAAAATTCAGTTCCTAGTCTGTAGGGATTTTGTCAGATGTAAAAGCTGGTGAACGCAACAAAAAAAATTAATTAATAAAAAACCGACATCTGAATCCGGCAATTGCCCCAAAATGTTTGATATCTTTCTGTGCTATTCTTGCCTTTTCAACCCTCTGTTGGGGCTTAGATTATTAACAAGTGCTCTTCAATGCTCATAATGTAGGGTGACCATTCGTCCCCGATTTCCGGGGACAGTCCCCGGAATGTAGAAGTTGTCCCCGAAAGAAATTTGTCCCCGATTTCAGTGAAAAAAATAAATGTTCATACACGGAATCGGCCCTCTTTTAAAGTAATCACTAGGACTCAGGACGTTACTGAGTTGTGTTTCTTTATCCCAGACTGGGCGGCATTAGCAAGAAGATAAAAGAGAAGACTTGGACGCGTTGTGTCGGAGATAGCACTTTGAACTCTTGAAGCGAGGTGCTACGTCACTTCTATTCCCACCACTCACTTCTATTGGGATGGGTTTAATTTTTTAAAAAGCAGACACTCTCTCTCTCCCCCCCCCCCCCCACCCCTGCCTTTCCGGACATCTCCCGCCAAAGTATCTTTCCCGGCCAATTTTCAAATCAGTCCGAGTGTAATGACAGTACAGTGCAGTCGTGTTTTATATACAAAATTTCTTGCGCACACACAGTCACACACCCACCCACACATATTATAAATATATATATAAATAAATAAATATATATATGTATACACACACACAAACATATATATCGACCGTCCCCGATTTTGTGGGACAGTCTCAGAAATAAGCAAAAAAATCCCATGAAATGTAAAAAATATGACAAATGTCCCCGGAAACAATGGAAAAAAAATGGTCACCCTATCATAATGACCTATCTATCTTTCGTTCGCCTGAAGTATTGTCTATAACTGCAATGTCGTTTCCTGTATAGATTTTACTGTCTTTTATAATTTTTGCAGTGGCCCATATAGTTTTGTCTGTAGTGTTGTATCTATGGGCCAATGGATTTTCCTCAGTCTACTATATTCAGTGCAGTCTTGAAGTATGTGTTCAGCAGTCTGGGGCACTTGTCCACATGTACAAGTAGTTGATGTGCCGATCTTGAATTTTGTATACAAGTGACTATGGAGTCGATTGTGTCCTGTTCTGAGGCGTATAATGATAACTTGTTCATATCTATTCATATTATGAAAGGCATCCTGATTTGGGGCTTGTGGTCTCCTAATTGATTTGATTATCTGTTTTTTTATGATGGTATGTAACCGGTGTATCTAGTTGTGTGCCTGTTGCATTTTCCTTTGTCAACTGATCTGCCCTCTCGTTTCCTTCTATTCCATAGTGAGATGGGATCCACTGCAGGTCTAGCCTGTGATGCTTGTAGATTTCAGTCAATACGGTCTGCAGATGTGGCAATTTTCTGGATTGTAGTGCTTGGAATGCTGATCTTGCATCTGTCAAAAACACTACAGGCTGTGGGCTAAGATTACTGTTCAGCAGTTTTTCTATGGCCAACTTTATTGCTTGGATTACTACATCGTAATTGTGACAATATTTCCCTGTTGCTATTTTATTCATATCCCTAGTGTTATTTGGGTACTCTATGTATGTATGCACCTGCTCCCCCATTCTTTACTGCATTCTGTGCTGATCCATCCGTTATGACCACGAGTAGCATGACGATGGAGGTGCTTGCAATGACCATGGCATTCATCTTTTTAGAGTAACAAGACTATACCCACGCCAGCATATTGAGTTATTTGCGGGTCATCATCGTTGCACTACGAACATGTCCATAGGTGCTCAGATCCCCTCCTCAGCAATTCCCGCAGTGTCCAGCGACTGACAACTCCAGTTCTATGTTGGTTGATACGTCTTCTTACACGGCCACTAAGTTTCTCATTTCTGGCTGTGCCCACTTTAATTCCCATTTCCATCATCCGAAGAAGTGATGTGGATCTGTTTTTTGTCGAACATACAGCATACTGAGTGATTCGATAAGCAAGAAAAGTGGAGACTGGCTCTGTACGCAGGAAATGGGTGGAGTTGTTGCGAAAGTCAAAAATACGTAGGGTCACCTTTGTCTACGTCCCTGAAGAAAACTTATCAACAAACACAGAACTGGAGTGATCAGTCGCTGGATACTACGGTACTTTATGACATTGAGATCTGAGCAACTTTGGACATGGTCACATGTTCAGAGTGCAAAGATGATGACCCGCAAATAACGCAAGTTTCCGTAAATAATCGGCGATTTGCGTTTGAACGACGACTTCCGGTGAGACACCATTTTTGTTGAAACAGTGTTGTCGTCGGTCGAGACACCGTCGAGATGCCGTCCATAGACATTCAGCCCAGACCCGTTGAAGATGTGGTCGTTGAGGAGACAGCCCCACCGATCAAGTCAACAGTAGGGATAATCTATCCACCTCCTGAAGTTAGAAGTATCCTTTATCATGTACTGTAGTTTCTTAATAGGATAGGTTTTTTTTTCACGATAAAAATGCACACTCTAACAGCAACTCTACTCTCACTCAAGACTCTGACACTGACTCTTTTAACTACTCAACTGTCTAGTCTCATAATAAGTCTGTCTAAGACTCTAAACTGAGTAAACTCTAAGACAGACACAGTATGCATAATGTATGAGGAATAATAGAACAAAGAAGTATGTGTATGACTTGTACTGCTCTAGTCTAAAGACTCTTCTAAAAATTGTACTACTAAAAAACTATATATAATAATAAACTATTAAACAAAAGATTAAAAGGCAGGGTAAGTCTTGTAAGTTGAGTCTCAGTCTGTACTCTAACTCACTACTCAATTACTACTAGTACTAGTAGTACTAGTGCTACAACTACACAACATTAATTGTTGAAAAAAAGACTAGATACGATAACGATAACGATATAAAAATAAACAACAGATGGTGGGATGACAGCCTGGATATAAATAATAAAATATAATATAATATATATGATGCAACTTGCACAATCTGTACACAAACTCAAACTGTGAACGAATCATCTGGACATGACATATATAGTATAGTTATGTCTTATAATCTTTAAGGCAATACTTCCTGTGTAATACACACTTATTAAAATACTTGAAGTAAGTTGAAGACCCTCAACAATTGTATATAATAATAGTACACTACAGTGAGGGTGATGTAGTAAGTAGTCATTAAGTCATTAATAAAGAAACTGGAATGATTTCAAGGGAATTTATATATCATATATTATGATATATGCATATCGAATAACAAGTAGGGTGATGTGATAGCTTTCATTTTCAAGGCCCTAATAATAGACTACTAATAGACATGACAGTGAGCAGTCAGTGTGTACACATTTCATCTTCTGTTGAAAGTGACTGAACACCTGTGAGTTTACCAAAAGTACTGTGATAGCAGTTCTAGTAACAATGACATCTTTATATAGACCTTTAGTGGGCAGGATAAACAAATAAGGAACTATAAACTATGCCTCCCAAACAGTATTCTACACCTACTTGGTTCCATGCCGACCACTTGACACAGGATTCGTTACCAAAGGGTTTAACACATTGTAGCCACGCAGTTTTCCAGAATTTAAAAAAATTTCAAATAATACTGTGATAAAATAAATGAAAATTGATCTAAAACGTGGTTTTTGTTGGGCAATTTCGTCACGCAGTTGGAAGTGTGGGTAATAATAGAAATACAAAGTTTTAGTGGAAATTATACTATGGCAAAAACATTGATAAATTAAAAGCTGCAAATTGTTGCTTTTGGGCTCAATGTACCTGTTACTGGAGCCGTATTGTGGCTCGTAGTTTAGAATTTGTTAATGATGTGAGTATAGGATATGTAAGGAAGATATTAGTTTGTGTTGTTAGTTGCAGGAGAACAGTGCAGTATTTAATTTTCCATCTCTCCACAGCACAGTTTTGGTCCCTTCCCAGCCAGACACAAATTTGTAGATTTTCATACAGGAAGTACCGGAATTTTTGGGGCATGTTAAAAGACACAACAGCCTACTAAAAGTAATATTAGAAGGAAAAATACAAGGTAAAAGAGGGCGACCAAGACTAACATGGACGAGTAACATCAAAAGATGGACAAGTCAATCTATGACAGCCTGCACCATCAAAGCAAGAAACAGAGTAGAATGGCAATCCATGGTAGCCAACCTTCGTTGCGGAGAAGGCACTCGATGATGATGATGATTTCATACAGGAAACCTGTCTGTTAGGTTCTGGCGAGGAGAAGTTTCATTTTTCTTGTTACAGCTGGTAGCAGGTGTGTATTACACAGGGAGTAAAATGGGAGTAAACAAACCAATATATGCCTTCTTTATAGACTACACCAAAGCTTTCACCATAACCAACTTATAGACTGCCTAAAGGATATAAATCTAGACGACGCAGACATACGACTAATATGTAATTTGTACTGGGAGCAAACAGCAATAATAAGATATAACAAGGAGAACTCTACACCCATGGGCATAAAAGAGGAGTAAGAACAAGGATGCATCCTATCACCAAGCTTGTTCAATCTATACACTGAGCAAATCTTTAAAAACATCTCAGAGATACCAGGTCTAAACATTAATGGAAAGATAATCAATAACCTGAGATATGCTGATGATACTGTTCTACTAGCAGAAAATCCTAAAGACCTACAACAATTGCTTAATGTGATAAACACAACAAGCAAAAAATATGGACTAGAAATGAATATCAAAAAGACTAAAACTATGATCATAAACAAAGAAAATTCTCAAGACCTACAATTAAATATCACAGTTGAGGGAACACATCTGGAGACAGTCCAGAGTTACAACTACCTAGGACATACTATAACCAATGATGGAAAATGCAAAACTGAAATAAACAAAAGAATAGGTATGGCAAAAAGTAATTTTAATGCCATGAAAAATATACTAACAACAAAACAAATATCAGCAGGGCTGAAACTAAGAATGACAAAATGTTACGTCTTCTCAATATTCTTGTATGGTGCTGAAACATGGACATTAGACCAGAAAACAGAACAGAAAATTGAAGCCTTTGAAATGTGGATTTATAGAAGAATAGGTAGAATTGGATGGAAACAAAAGATAGCAAACGATGAAGTTTTAAAACAACTGAAAATAAAAAGAGAACTGCTGAACACAATTAAGACAAGACAAATGAAATTTTTGGGGCATGTTAAAAGACACAACAGCCTACTAAAAGTAATATTGGAAGGGAAAATACAAGGCAAAAGAGGCAGACCAAGACTAACATGGACAAGTAACATCAAAAGATGGACAAGTCAATCTATGTCAGCCTGCACCATCAAAGCAAGAAACAGAGTAGAATGGCGATCCATGGTAGCCAACCTTCGTTGCGGAGAGGGCACATGATGATGATGAAAATGGGAGCAAGTAGTGGTGTGTAATGTACACTCCTACAAAGTATAGTGGCAGATTTACAAAAAGGGATCTATCTATCTATTGACCTTTCGAGCCGTAGCCGGCCCATAGGGCATAGACCAAAATACACCTTCTCCTATCTGAATTTTTGTTCTTGCAGTTTTCTTTTAAAGAACAAAAAAGGCATGATACAAAATATTGATGTCTCAGCCTACATGCAGCCTTCTTCAGAAAACAAGGACAACACAAACAGATGGAATGAAATTGTTTGTCAGACCCTTATTACTCACTGCAGTCTTTTATTTTTTTCCCCCACATTTTATTAACACATTAGTAATAGTTGACATCTAATTTTTTTTTAAAACAGAATTATGTATTAGCACTTTTATATTCTTTTAACAAGTATTTTAAGATATCGTTGATAAGACAGCCAGCTTCGTCGCTCGTAATGGGCCAGAGTTTGAGAATAGGATTCGTCAAAATGAAGTTAACAATCCCAAGTTTAACTTTCTGCAACCAACTGACGCTTACCATGCATACTACCAACATAAGGTCACAGAGTTCAAGGAAGGCAGAGGTAAAAGTCTCACACCATTTTGTGTTCTTGTTATTTATTATTATTATTCTGTGTTGCACTGTCACTGTTATCATCATCCTTAAATATTGTACTTGCTCTGCTGGTGTCTATGCGTGTGGAAGCTGGAAAACAACAAGAGACATAGAAACAAAGTTGAGCGCATTAAAAAATAAATGTCTAAGGAAAATACCTGGTATAGCGTGGGATGAATTCAAAACAAATGAGGAAATTAGAGAAATCACCAATCTTCTTCTTTTCTATTTTCACTGATACCTAAAAGGTGTCGTTGTTATATCATTTGTCGTTCTTGCATAGCTCGAACTGTCTGAATTAGTGATTTTCCTTTGTTTTTACATGTTTCTGTCACTGCATCTATCCATCTTCTTCTGGGTCTTCCTCTTGGTCTTTTTCCATGCATTCTTGAGAAGAATACCCTTGACGATGATTGGTGAGGATTCATTCTGACCAGGTGGCCAAACCATGTAAGTTGTTCTATATATTCTTGGCAGGGTTTTGTTCCTACCATTTTTCTTATGGTTTCATTTGGTATTCTATCGCTTCTTGTGTTGTTTGTTACTTTTCTCAAGCATCGCATCTCACATGTATTGATCTATCTTAATTGTGAGCAATGGTGAAAGATGGTATCTTTTTCCCCCAATTTTTCAAGTTGTTGGAATATGTTTCAGTTGCTCCCTTCTCATTAATGACCAACAAATTACAGTAATTTTCTTCTGATGGTTGGCAATAAGATTTTTATTTTGTGTGTGTGGCTTTGTCATTATTAATTTTTTTAGCTGATCATATTTTAAACACTTTTCTGTAAAGCATTTCTGTGACTCCAACAAATTTCTTGTATGTTGTCTAGGATTTATTGTACGTGGTGTTACCAGTTGTAAATAACACAGAGGAAGTCGTTTATTTTTATCTTGAAATAGGTAGTGAACTGGCCTATTGATGTCAGGTTTGCTCTCAGTCAATGGCTTCTGGGTTCACCCAGTCTTAAATGGCTACCAGGGATTTTTTTGCTACAAAAGAAAAACGACAGTGTACTAGTGCTAACAACAATAATTCGTGAAAATCGTCTACAGTAAAAAATAATAAAAAGTGTGCACAAACACCATTTTCCTTATAAGTTGCTCAGAGGAACCGGAATCTGTTCATTACTTTATTGTGAGAAATAGTAAATTAAAAGTAACGAGCCCCCATCACACCAAGTGGCGTATAGGGAATATGGTGTTAGTGACCATAAATTTTACAGACCTTCGGCACATGATTTTTGGGGTAATGTGGTCGGTAATACGCCCGTGCCGTTTTACTTTCCCAGAAATAAATCCGGTACCCGTTAAAGGCTGGGTGAACCTGGAAGCCGTCGGTTGGGATCGAACCCTACCACTTGTCCTTTGTAGTCCAGTTCACTAACCACTGAGCTATCGCGGCTCCCTTATTGTCAGAAAAGGGTTGCATTATATCTTGAAAGATCCAGCGTGCTGAAGACGAAGTGTGTCAGCCAGAGCTCAGGTTTAGGGGAGAAATCAGGACACACGTGAGCACTGGATGCATAATGGATCAGATTTGTCTCTCAAGCCAGTTGAATGCCATTGGAGAGCTTGAAATGCTTCTGCCATTTCTTCGTGCTCATCTTCAGTTAAATCATCTGTCCTCGATGATCTCTTCAAGATATGAAATCCTGAATTATTCTTGTCACATATTTCACAAATATTTTTGGCTCATTAGGCCTTCAGCAGGAAAAAACATACAACACACACACACACACATATATATATATATATATATATATATATATATATATATATATATATATATATATATATATATAAAATATATAATAAATAAGAAGAAAATAATAATAATTTAGAACTTGAGTGAGAAATACAAATAAAATAAGAATAATAAGAAGGTCTTCCCTGCAGATTGTGCTATGGTCAAAGGAAATTGAACGCCATTTTACAAATCTTTATGCTCTTTCTTAGATTTATTTCTACTATTTCACATTTTAAAACAGAGATGTGAGGGTCACATCTAATCATTATGGATAAACGGAATTAAAAATTAGCAGGATGTTTCAGCACTTCTCCTTTATTGATTCTTTGAAAAGCACAACCAAAGGAAGCAGGTGCCTGGTTAGGCCAGTCCCCAGCACAGTAATTTATTTGTATGACTTATTGTCATCACTACTAACTTGTAATTGTAATTAATTCATACAAAATTGAGCAGGATAAAAATGTGTAAAATATCCATCAGGATAACCAATTACTCTTGTAAAGATCCTTGTTTTGATAATGTCTTCTTGTCTCTTTGACACAGGCCAAGAGCCTCAGGCACCTAAGGTAAGTATCATTTTACTTGACTTTCTGTCTATCTATCGACCTTTGGAGTTGTAGGTCGGCCTAAAGGCCAGAGACTCAGATATTCTTTCCCAGTTTTGAAATTTTCTTTCTAGCAGTCTCAGTCCTTTCAAAGGTCTTGTATCAAATCTCACCATTTGTCTCTGTTGTGAGCAAGCGTCTCAATCTCATTGAGGGAGCTGATTCCTGCTGGCTTTGCCTCTCTCATCAATGTTCTTCTCAGTGTTTCTCTGGGTCGGCCTCTTTTCCTTCTTCCTGTTGTTTCCCACTTGAGGGCTTGCTTTGCTATTTTGTTATTATCTCTTTTCATCACATGTCCATCTTCTTTTCTTTGATTACTGATGATACTTTAGTAACACTTGTTGTGTGGACAAATATCTATTTTGTTGAAAAATAGAATTATTAATTTTGAAAAAAAATATTGTGTGTTTTTGAAAATAGTATTTTCATTAGTTGGGATCGAACCCTAAACCTTTAACTATGATATGGTACTATAATAGCTAAAGGACAAGAGGTATATAATAGTAACAACAAAGAAAAAGACATCACCTCAGTGCAAAATAAAGACAAGTGGAACAATATTAAAACAGGTAAATTAATTTAAATATTTGGGAGTTATTGAGTTATATGTGGGTCATCATCATTGCACTCCGAATATGTCCATAGGTGCTCAGATCCCCTCCTCAGCAATTCCCGCAGTGTCCAGTGACTGACGACTCCAGTTCTATGTTGGTTGATACGTCTTCTTACACGGCCACTAAGTTTCTCATTTCTGGCTGTGCCCACCTTAACTCCCATTTCTATCATCCGAAGAAGTGACGTGGATCTGTGTTTGTCAAAGTCCTGTGCTCTTCCCACATCTCGGAGGGCATTGATGATGTCCGTCCGATCCATTGGTTGCCCATCCTCAACAACAGTGCAGCTAGCCAACCTGTCCGCTCTTTCATTTCCCCATGCTCCTGCATGTCCAGGGACAAAGACAAAGGTGACCTTACGTATTTTGGATTTCTGCAACGACTTTACCCATTGCATGCATACAGAGCCTGCCTCCACTTTTTTTATCATGCTCATCGAATTATCGAAATATATGGGAACTTTGTTAACCTCAGACGGAAGATGTACAACAGAGGTGAGATGCAGAATGTCTCAGGCAAAAGCAGCTTTCAAAAAAATGAGGAAGATACTATGCAATCCATTTTTGACAACAGAAACAAGAAAAAGAGTTCTTAAATGTTACGTAGAGCCAGTCTTAACATATGGATGCGAATCATGGACAATAGGACAACACAAGAAAATCACTGGAGTCTGTAGAAATGTGGTTTTACAGAAGAATGTTGAGAGTACCATGGACAGCTAAGAAGAGTAATGAAGATGTTCTGAGAGAGGTCAAAGCAAAAAGAGAGCTAATTTCCAATATTTGGAAGAAACAATCATCATTTTTTGACCATGTAATGAGAAGAGAACAACTGGAATATATTGTAACAACTGGAAAAATTGAGGGACGAAGAGATAGAGGGAAGCAAAGAGAAAAAGTAACAGACAGCTTCAGGTCAACAACAGAAATTATAAATAGCTGCCGAGATCAAAAGTTGTGGAGAGACATGATCACCTACGCCAGTAGGCCCGGTACTTGATGATGATTTTGAAAAATAAGAATAATGATTTATGTAAAATAGTATTAAAAAGGTGAAGAGTAATTTTATATGGAAAATAATATTTAAAATTAGATTTTTAAAGGGACAAATTTAGAACACACTCAAACATGAGTATTGACCATGCAACTAGCTTACCGTACACCACTAGATTGTTCCTATTCCCATTGTGGTGACAGAACAATGGATAAAATTTGCATGTCTAAAAGACTTGATCGCAGTAGAAGAGGAATATTTCAGTATAAAATTAATGTAACCTTTCAATGTTCTAATCCACAGCAAAGCCAGTACATTGGGTTGCTTAGGCCTCAGGAGGCTCCAAAAATTGTTGAGATCTTCGTTCCTAAGGATCCTCCACCAGAATACGAGTTCATATGTGACCCTCCTTCCATCTCTGCCTATGACTTGTAAGTAGAAGAAACATACATCTCCCCTCCCTCCAAGTTGTAGTTAGTATTTTACATTATTTTACTGCCTGTTGTAGTTAGTATTTTACTGAATGTTGTAATTAGTATTTTACTGTAAGTTGTAGTTAGTATTTTACATTATTTTACTGCATGTTGTAGTTAGTATTTTACTGTAAGTTGTAGTTAGTATTTTACATTATTTTACTGCATGTTGTAGTTAGTATTTTACTGTAAGTTGTAATTAGTATTTTACTGCATGTTGTAGTTAGTATTTTACTGTAAGTTGTAGTTAGTATTTTACATTATTTTACTGCATGTTGTAGTTAGTATTTTACTGTAAGTTGTAATTAGTATTTTACTGCATGTTGTAGTTAGTATTTTACTGTAAGTTGTAATTAGTATTTTACTGCATGTTGTAGTTAGTATTTTACTGTAAGTTGTAGTTAGTATTTTACATTATTTTACTGCATGTTGTAATTAGTATTTTACTGTAAGTTGTAGTTAGTATTTTACATTATTTTACTGCATGTTGTAGTTAGTATTTTACTGTAAGTTGTAGTTAGTATTTTACATTATTTTACTGCATGTTGTAGTTAGTATTTTACTGTAAGTTGTAGTTAGTATTTTACATTATTTTACTGCATGTTGTAGTTAGTATTTTACTGCATGTTGTAGTTAGTATTTTACTGCATGTTGTAGTTAGTATTTTACATTATTTTACTGCAAGTTGTAGTTAGTATTTTACTGTAAGTTGTAATTAGTATTTTACTGTAAGTTGTAGTTAGTATTTTACATTATTTTACTGCATGTTGTAGTTAGTATTTTACTGCATGTTGTAGTTAGTATTTTACTGCATGTTGTAGTTAGTATTTTACATTATTTTACTGCAAGTTGTAGTTAGTATTTTACTGTAAGTTGTAATTAGTATTTTACTGCATGTTGTAGTTAGTATTTTACATTATTTTACTGCATGTTGTAGTTAGTATTTTACTGTAAGTTGTAATTAGTATTTTACTGCATGTTGTAGTTAGTATTTTACTGTAAGTTGTAATTAGTATTTTACTGCATGTTGTAGTTAGTATTTTACATTATTTTACTGCATGTTGTAGTTAGTATTTTACTGTAAGTTGTAATTAGTATTTTACTGCATGTTGTAGTTAGTATTTTACTGTAAGTTGTAATTAGTATTTTACTGCATGTTGTAGTTAGTATTTTACATTATTTTACTGCATGTTGTAGTTAGTATTTTACATTATTTTACTGCATGTTGTAGTTAGTATTTTACTGTAAGTTGTAATTAGTATTTTACTGCATGTTGTAGTTAGTATTTTACATTATTTTACTGCAAGTTGTAGTTAGTATTTTACATTATTTTACTGCCTGTTGTAGTTAGTATTTTACATTATTTTACTGCATGTTGTAGTTAGTATTTTACTGTAAGTTGTAATTAGTATTTTACTGCATGTTGTAGTTAGTATTTTACATTATTTTACTGCATGTTGTAGTTAGTATTTTACTGTAAGTTGTAATTAGTATTTTACTGCATGTTGTAGTTAGTATTTTACTGTAAGTTGTAATTAGTATTTTACTGCATGTTGTAGTTAGTATTTTACTGTAAGTTGTAATTAGTATTTTACTGCATGTTGTAGTTAGTATTTTACATTATTTTACTGCATGTTGTAGTTAGTATTTTACATTATTTTACTGCATGTTGTAGTTAGTATTTTACTGAATGTTGTAGTTAGCATTTTACTGCAAGTTGTAGTATTTAGTATTTTACATTATTTTACTGCAAGTTGCAGTTAGTATTTTACTGCAAGTTTTAGTTAGTATTTTACATTATTTTACTGCAAGTTGTAGTTAGTATTTTACATTATTTTACTGCAAGTTGTAGTTAGTATTTTACATTATTTTACTGCATGTTGTAGTTAGTATTTTACATTATTTTACTGCATGTTGTAGTTAGTATTTTACTGAATGTTGTAGTTAGCATTTTACTGCAAGTTGTAGTATTTAGTATTTTACATTATTTTACTGCAAGTTGCAGTTAGTATTTTACTGCAAGTTTTAGTTAGTATTTTACATTATTTTACTGCAAGTTGTAGTTAGTATTTTACATTATTTTACTGCATGTTGTAGTTAGTATTTTACTGTAAGTTGTAATTAGTATTTTACATTATTTTACTGCATGTTGTAGTTAGTATTTTACTGTAAGTTGTAATTAGTATTTTACTGCATGTTGTAGTTAGTATTTTACATTATTTTACTGCATGTTGTAGTTAGTATTTTACATTATTTTACTGCATGTTGTAGTTAGTATTTTACTGAATGTTGTAGTTAGCATTTTACTGCAAGTTGTAGTATTTAGTATTTTACATTATTTTACTGCAAGTTGCAGTTAGTATTTTACTGCAAGTTTTAGTTAGTATTTTACATTACTTTACTGCAAGTTGTAGTTAGTATTTTACATTATTTTACTGCAAGTTGTAGTTAGTATTTTACAATATTTTACTGCAAGTTGTAGTTAGTATTTTACAATATTTTACTGCAAGTTGTAGTTAGTATTTTACTGCAAGTTGTAGTTAGTATTTTACTGCAAGTTGTAGTTAGTATTTTACTGCAAGTTTTAGTTAGTATTTTACTGCAAGTTTTAGTTAGTATTTTACATTATTTTACTGAATGTTGTAGTTAGCATTTTACTGCAAGTTGTAGTATTTAGTATTTTACATTATTTTACTGCATGTTGTAGTTAGTATTTTACTGACTGTTGTAGCTAGTATTTTACTGCATGTTGTAGTATATAGAATTTTACATTATTTTACTGCAAGTTGTAGTTAGTATTTTACATTATTTTACTGGAAGTTGTAGTTAGTATTTTACATTATTTTACTGCAAGTTGTAGTTAGTATTTTACATTATTTTACTGCAAGTTGTAGTTAGTATTTTACTGCAAGTTGTAGTTAGTATTTTACATTATTTTACTGCAAGTTGTAGTTAGTATTTTACTGCAAGTTGTAGTTAGTATTTTACATTATTTTACTGCAAGTTGTAGTTAGTATTTTACTGCAAGTTGTAGTTAGTATTTTACATTACTTTACTGCAAGTTGTAGTTAGTATTTTACATTATTTTACTGCAAGTTGTAGTTAGTATTTTACATTATTTTACTGCAAGTTGTAGTTAGTATTTTACATTAT
This sequence comes from Megaustenia siamemsis, assembly GCA_032433765.1. NCBI lineage: Eukaryota > Metazoa > Mollusca > Gastropoda > Stylommatophora > Ariophantidae > Megaustenia > Megaustenia siamemsis. The sequence continues at coordinate 18,610,568 of JAVIAB010000049.1, forward strand.
TTTACTGCAAGTTGTAGTTAGTATTTTACATTATTTTACTGCAAGTTGTAGTTAGTATTTTACATTATTTTACTGCAATTTGTAGTTAGTATTTTACATTATTTTACTGCTAGTTGTAGTTAGTATTTTACATTATTTTACTGCAAGTTGTAGTTAGTATTTTACATTATTTTACTGCAAGTTGTAGTTAGTATTTTACATTATTTTACTGCAAGTTGTAGTTAGTATTTTACTGCAAGTTGTAGTTAGTATTTTACATTATTTTACTGCAAGTTGTAGTTAGTATTTTACTGCAAGTTGTAGTTAGTATTTTACATTACTTTACTGCAAGTTGTAGTTAGTATTTTACATTATTTTACTACAAGTTGTAGTTAGTATTTTACATTATTTTACTGCAAGTTGTAGTTAGTATTTTACATTATTTTACTGCAAGTTGTAGTTGTATTTTACATTATTTTACTGCAAGTTGTAGTTAGTATTTTACATTATTTTACTACAAGTTGTAGTTAGTATTTTACATTATTTTACTGCAAGTTGTAGTTAGTATTTTACATTATTTTACTGCAAGTTGTAGTTAGTATTTTACATTATTTTACTGCAAGTTGTAGTTAGTATTTTACATTATTTTACTGCAAGTTGTAGTTAGTATTTTACATTATTTTACTGCAAGTTGTAGTTAGTATTTTACATTATTTTACTGCAAGTTGTAGTTAGTATTTTACATTATTTTACTGCAAGTTGTAGTTAGTATTTTACATTATTTTACTGCAAGTTGTAGTTAGTATTTTACATTATTTTACTGCAAGTTGTAGTTAGTATTTTACATTATTTTACTGCAAGTTGTAGTTAGTATTTTACATTATTTTACTACAAGTTGTAGTTAGTATTTTACATTATTTTACTACAAGTTGTAGTTAGTATTTTACATTATTTTACTACAAGTTGTAGTTAGTATTTTACATTATTTTACTACAAGTTGTAGTTAGTATTTTACATTATTTTACTGCAAGTTGTAGTTAGTATTTTACATTATTTTACTACGCTGATAAAGTCTCGCAATGAGGGTTGGGAGATTTGGAAGTGTCTGTCATATATGTATGTTGAGATGTTAACCAGAGTCTGTTGGTTGTATAAGTGTTGAACAGCTCAACCTAACCACCTTGTGATAGACTGCTACTTTATTCTCAGTTCCTTCCAGAATTGGAATAGGTGCCAAAATGGTGGTTAATAAATTAACAGGAGCTTGTCCCATTTTTGTAGAAATGTTGATAAACTAACAGAAGGATTTAGATCTGTTTTGCAAGATTAATCTTCTTTGTAAATAGGGATGTTGTGAAACTAACAGGAGATTGTCCAATTTTTGTAGAAGTGATGATAAACTGAGAATAGTTTGTCCCATTTTTGTAGAAGTGATGATAAACTGAGAAGAGTTTGTCCCATTTTTGTAGAATGATGATAAACTGAGAAGAGTCTGTCCCATTTTTGTAGAAGTGATGATAAACTGTAAAGAGTCTGTCCCATTTTTGTAGAATGACGATAAACTGAGAAGAGTCTGTCACATTTTTGTAGAAGTGATGGTAAACTGTGAAGAGTCTGTCACATTTTTGTAGAAGTGATGATAAACTGAGAATAGTCTGTCCTATTTTTGTAGAAGTGATGATAAACTGAGAATAGTATGTCCCATTTTTGTAGAAGTGATGATAAACTGAGAATAGTTTTGTCCCTCTGTTCCATTTTTGTAGAAGTGATGATAAACTGAGAAGAGTCTGTCCCATTTTTGTAGAAGTGATGATAAACTGAGAATAGTTTTGTTCCTCTGTCCTATTTTTGTAGAAGTGATGATAAACTGAGAATAGTTTTGTCCCTCTGTCCCATTTTTGTAGAAGTGATGATAAACTGCGAAGAGTTTATCCCATTTTTGTAGAAATGTCAATAAACTAACAGAAGGTTTTAAATGTTTTGCAAAATGAATCTTCTTTATAAACAGGGATGTTGTGAAACTAACAGCCCAGTTTGTGGCAAGAAATGGCCGTCAGTTCCTGACAACAGTCTTGCAGAGGGAGCAGAGAAATTATTTGTTTGACTTCCTTCGGCCACAGCACAGTCTTTTCACCTACTTCACAAAGCTGGTGGAACAGTACACAAAGGTAATCAACATCTTGTGACAATAATGATTAGTTTCTTCGAGAACAAGACCTTTTGACCCTTACTTTTCTTCTTTGTGTGTTTCTTCCTTTATTCTTCTAGCAAAAATCAAGTGCTGTGATCTCTCTGTGTTTTTTCCTTTATTCTTCTAACAAAAGTCAAGTGCTGTGATCTCTCTGTGTTTCTTCCTTTATTCTTCTAGCAAAAATCAAGTGCTGTGATCTCTCTGTGTTTCTTCCTTTATTCTTCTAACAAAAGTCAAGTGCTGTGATCTCTCTGTGTTTTTTGCATTGTATTCTGATCCTCACCAAGTGGCATTCATGCTGCAAAGGTGGCCTCACCACAACTTTCTGTCTCTACAGGTGTTTATCTGTTCTACTGTTGACCTCATAACCAGACTAAATCACTTGCACAAACTAATCTGCAGGTACAGCATCCACCATATGGAAACTGGATCACTTGTATCTACACTGGCCCCCTCCTAATGGGCCTTTAATGCCAGAATCTCCAAACACATCTAAATACTAACAACATGCTGGACTCACCATCAGCAAAATTTATACTTTGTATGTATGAGAAACATGAGCTGTAATGAGCAACCAACTCACAGATGAGAAGGGGCATAAATCAGCTCTGTTATTGACTTTCTGCCAGGCCATTTCCTTAAGCAGCCTGGTGACTATCTCACTTGACCTGAAGATGATCAAGCAAAAGAGTACACACCCCCGGCTACAAACATTCTCTACTTTCTTTGGATACAGTAGAAAAATTGCAGAATTTACTTACACAGAATAAAAGGATGGAAATGGCAGGACAAAATCACTAACATAGAATTATGGAAATGTACCAGTCAAACACCAGTGGATAAAGAGATACAGCTAAGACGATGGCGCTGGACAGGACACACACTACGGAAGCCAACTGATAGTATTACACAACAGGCCCTTTTTTGGAGTCCCCAGGGGAAAAGACAAAGAGGAAGACCAAGGAATTCTTGGAGAAGACAGATAGAAGCAGAGATGAAGATGATGGAAGACATGGAATGATCTTAAAAGAATGGCAAAAAAACAGAACGACTTGGAAAGTGTTTGTTGAAGACCTATGCTGCACTGGGAGCTAAAAAGTAGAAGAGAGAGAAAAATTACTGCAATAAAAAAACACAAATTCTTCAAAATGTGATAGTTCGCGGTGTTCAAATACTATCAAACCCACCGCCCCCATCCCCTGTGTACCGTAATAATTCCGGTGACTCCTGAGTGTTTCTTTTGATGTAGGATTTTTTTTTTTATTTTTCATTTTGTGAGATGCAGTCCTATAATATGAAAACAATTCACCAAATTTGAACAAATTGGTCACTTGAAGAACTCTTTGTGACTCGGGGAAAACTCAGCAAATAACGCACTGAGGTCGCTGAACATACTGATAAATTTACAGCGTTTGTTTGAATAGACAAAGTAGCACGTCCGGTTCAAGCGGTCAGTTTTGGGGTGTCAATCTACCTGAAGCAGAAAATTTGAGTTCCTCTGTGTGTAATTGGTAAACACACATTTCTGTGTCAAAATTTCTGAACAAAAAAATGCTATTTTTAGCGCTCCTAATGTTACAATTAAGTGGTTGTATTTTGTACTACGGAATGTAACGAAGTCCGCCACAGGTAGGTATCACATTTAAGGTTAAGTCTAGCAAGTTGCATTGCACTGTTTTTTTAACCTTTCATGTATCTGCTTTGACAGTTCACTTGAATTAGCACTGCTTTCATAGCCTTTTCATAATCATCAAGTGCCGTCTCCGCATCGATGGTTGGCCACCATGGAGCTCCATTCTGCTCTGTCTCTTGCTTTGATGGTGCAGGTTGTCATAGGCTGTCTTGTCCATCTTTTGATGTTACTCATCCATGTTAGCCTTGGTCTGCATCTTTTACCTTGTATTTTCCCTTCCAATATTACTTTTAGTAGAATGTTGTGACTTTTAACTTGCCCCAAAAATTTCATTTGTCTTGTTCTAATTGTGTTTAGTAGTTCTCTTTTAATTTTTAGTTGTTTCAAGACTTTATCATTTGTTCTCTTTCTTAGCCTTTTATTTAATTTAATTTTTAAAGAACGTAATCATCCCAGTAGTACAGGTTTGGGAAGCCAGGAATTTGAAACATCAAATGGGTGAAACAAACATCAAGTGGGTAAAACAAACATCAAGTGGGTGAAACAAACATCAAGTGGGTGAAACAAACATCTAGTGGGTGAAACAAACATCAAGTGGGTGAAACAAACATCTAGTGGGTGAAACAAACATTAAGTGGGTGAAACAAACATCTAGTGGGTGAAACAAACATCAAGTGGGTGAAACTGATATCAAGTGGGTGACCAAATGGATAAAGACTTGTTCTCAAAATTAAGTGATTTCAGATTTGAATCACAGGATTAAAAAAAAAACATTTCTGTTGGATTAAAATATGAACTGGCAAGAACACAGCATGATGACTACTGAGCATGTGGCCTTTATTCTTCTATCTATCTATCTATTGTCCTTTCGAGCCGAAGACGGCACATAGGGCAGAACCACAATCTCAAAAACAGAAACCTTGCATGCCAAAATGGCACATATTGCAGAGATCACTGCTTCTAAAATCTATATGGCGCTGTTTCCATAACAATGCTTTTTACAATGACAGCTTGTCAAGCCATCGATCAACCTCCTTAGTCGCCTTTTACGTCATGCCTGGAAGGTTACAGTGCCACTATTCTTTACCTCCCTCATAATGAGGCCCCGGTAACACACAGGATTTATTCTTTGAGTCCCATAAAAAATCGCAGGCACAATTCAAAATTGAATAAGGCTGTGATAATAGATCACTACTGTAAACATGTAAGTGGCAACAATTTTAAACAATATTTGCCTCTGGATGCTAACTTATCTTTGAACCTTTTTACTACTTGACCTAGATCTACTAGTTTCTCTATGTATCATATGAGAACAACAGAATAGACAATAGCCTTTGTGACTTAATGTATAGTGACTTAATGTATAGTTACTTAATGTATAGTGACTTCATACTAATGTAAGCTCCTTTCTGTTATGGAATATCATAGACACCATAGTTACAAATTGTTGGGTGTCTGTGGTATATTTGTTCCATAGTGATCTGACTGACATGGTTCCTGCAATCATTCTGTTCATGTTCTCCGCCATAAAACTATCATCTGTTGCTGGTTTCAGATACTAATTCCACCAAAAAACATGAAGGAAAAGCTCAACAAAGAAGTGAACCACACAAAAGAAGTAAGTTCTTCATTTGTTAAATTTATGTGTTTCTGATATTCATTCAATCATGACTACATTAGACCAATAATAGAACTACAGTTTAGCGATTATCAAAATGAGGTTCAGAAAAAACAGGATGTTCTGACGCTCTATTGACCTTAAAAAAGCTTGCAGGAAAGACGGCGAAACACAATCAAAACGTATACATAGCTTTCATTGACCAGGAAAAAGCATTCGACAGAGTAAACAGAGAACAAATGTGGGAGATACTAACAACATACAGAGTAAGCCAACATCTAACCAACCTATTTAAAAAGTCTCTACATCAACAGCAGCTACACAGTCAGAACAGCAGCAGGCTACACAGACCACTTCGAAGTTAGATCAGGTGTAAGACAGGGGTACGTACTATCACCCCTACTGTTTATTACATACATAGACTGTATATGCAAGTTAGCCGATCCCATGAGACAGAGATCAACCTTCTATTTGCAGACGACCAGGCACTAATACATGGGAAAATAGAAGACTTACAAGAGCTTTTAAATAGACTCAACAACACAGGCACAAAATACAACATGAAAATCAACAAAACAGAAGTCATGAATATCGCAAAAGAGAAACAGAACATCAACGTAACTATAGAAAGCAGGCAGCTAAAACAGGTACAGGAATTTAAATACCTAGGAAGTCTATTGACAAACGACAATTCACAGACAGCAGAAATTGTCTCAAGATGCAACAAAGCTTGACAAATCATCGGACAGCTATCACCACTATTGTCCAACAAAGAAATAACTCTAGAGGCAAAACGGACACTCTACAATACAATCTTCATCCCAACGTTGTGCTACCAATGCCAGTCCTGGACCCTAGATATAAGAACAAGAAGAAAAATCACCTCTACAGAGATGAAATGTGTTAGACGAGTGACATGAAACAGCCTGGAGATAAGATCAGAAATGAAGAACTCATAAAAAAAAGCTAGGAATAATCCACGCCATAGAATATATAAAGAAACAACATATAAAATAATTTGCTAAACATGGAAAGGCAGATTAGTCAATCAAAACACGACACAAGGAGCCTTCAATAAACATTGCTAAAACACCATACCCAAAGGCCGATCACGAAAAAGATGGATCGACGGAATATTAGAAACACTAGGAAACAACAGCAGCAGAAACGAACTGAAGAGCAAAAGACCGCAAATTATATCTCCCCTCAACACTGAAAGGCAAATGAACAAAGAAAGAAGAAGAATATTTTATACTTGTCTCCATCTTGTCGTCTTTCGCTGAATGTCCCAGGTCTATCTCCCGCTGTTTATCTTCACAACTATTCGTTAATCTATTCCTGTTCTGTCTTGTCTTCAAACACAGGGGCCTGAACTCAACATGGTACACAACTAACTTACCTCTCGCAGCTTTGAAGCTCCAACAGGAGAACCATTCTATTCTGACCAATCTCGGTTACCGTAATTATCCGTAAATCTATTGAAATGCATCCAGTGAAGTGATTGGTCCTAGGCCCTATTTTTTGCAAAATAATGATGATTATATAACCAATCAGCGCGAGGAATGGACATGACGTACGGAGTAAAAATTGGAAAAAAAATTAGGTTAAATACAAAAATAAAAATTTTCAATTCCAATGTGAAGTCAGTCCTATTATATGGCTGTCAAAAATGGAGAGCAGCAAAAATAATAATTATGAAGATACAGACCTTCATTAATGGATGCTTACGCAGAATAAAAGAATGGAAATGGCAGGACAAAATCACTAACATAGAATTATGGAAATGTACCATTCAAACACCAGTGGATAAAGAGATACAGCGAAGATGATGGCGCTGGATAGGACACACACTGCGGAAGCCAACTGAGAGTATTACACCACAGACCCTTTTTTGGAATCCCCAAGGAAAATGACAAAGAGGAAGATCAAAATATTCTTGGAGAAGACTGGTGGAAGCAGACATGAAGATGACAGGGAAGACATAGAATGATCTTAAAAGAATGGCAAGAAACAGAACGGCTTGGAAAGTGTTTGTTGAAGACCTATGCTCCACAGGGAGTTGAAAGTGTTTGCTGAAGACCAGAACATAAACATAACTGTAGATGGCAGGCAACTAAAACAGGTAGAAGATTTTAAATACCTAAGAAGTTTAGTGACAAACGACAATGCACAAACAGCAGCAATAAACTCAAGATGCAACAAATCTTGTCAAATCATTGTACAGCTATCACCACTATTGTCCAGCAAAGAAATAACTCTGGAGGCAAAATGGGCACTCTACAATGCAATCTTCACCTCAACGTTGTGCTACCAATGCCAGTCCTGGACCCTAGATGCAAGAACAATAAGAAAAATAACCTCTACTGAGATGAAGTGTGTTAGACGAATGACAGGAAAATGTCTGAGAGACAAGGTCAGAAATGAAGAACTGAGAAAAAAAAGCTAGGAACAACCCCCACCAGAGAATATATAAAGTAACAACAGATAAAATGGTTTGACCACGTAGCAAAATAGAAAGATCAAAACACACAACACAATGAGCTTTCAATAAATGTTGAAAGAACATCAGACTCAAAGGACTGACCATGAAAAAGATGGATTAACAGAATATTAGAAGTACTAGTAAACATAACAGAAGAGCAAAAGACCGCAAATTATATCTCCCCTTGATGCTGAAAGGCAAATGAGGAAGGAAAGAAGAAGATAATTACATTTTCTTTTCTACCCTTATAAGCTTCATTTTTTTTTAACTCACTAAAGTAGAACGCAAAACTCTCATTTTTTGGATAGTATGTCTCCACTGTAAGAGACCGGGGCCTTCAACTAACCATGACCTTAACTTTCTGGTATTTCTGCCAAATAGTAATTTGGAGCAACTGATTATTATATAGAACTTCTTTCCTTACTCATTTGCCTTTCAGCGTTTAGGGGTAGATAGAAATCTATCTATCTATTGTCCTTTTGAGCCGAAGACGGCACATAGGGCAGAACCACAATCTCAAATTAGAAACCTTGCGTGCCAAAGTGGCACATATTGCGGAGATCACTGCTTCTAAAATCTATGGCTCTGTTTCCATAACAACACTTTTTACAATGACAGCTTGTCTAGCCATCGATCAATCTCCTTAGTCGCCTCTTACGACATGCCTGGAAGGTCACAGTGTCAGTATTCTTTACTTCCCTCATAATGAAGCCCCGGTAACACACGGGAAATAGAGTAATATAAAACCTCTTGTAGTCGTAAAACATCAGCTAACATATATTGTTACATGTATTACAATCTAATTTGTCATGGGAGAGGCCATCAGAGCTGGTCCATGCTAGAACATTAGACTTTTCATCACGCTGTTTATAATGGTCAGGCCTTCCATTCACTTTTATTTTTGAATGGCTTCCTCAGATTTTAGATCAAGTCAAGTACAGAGTTGAGTGGGCAAAACACCAGGATAGAGAGAAGAAGAAGGAAGAAGAGGCTTTGGAGAAGGAGAGAGGTATGAGCTATGTCATTTTGTTATTGTAGTCTCAGATGTAGCAATGAAGGAAATAGAAAATAAGTGAGACAACTGATGTCTGAGGTGAATACTTTGTTCATTTGTAGAAGTAAGAGAAATGTACATGCAAACAACAGTTTCATCTGTAATGAGGAAAAAAATGGCGGAGATATGTTTTTATAATAATCTGGGGAAAAAAGGTGGAGATATGTTTCTATAATAATCTGGGGAAAAAAGGTGGAGATATGTTTCTATAATAATGTGGGGAAAAAAGGTGGAGATATGTTTCTTTAATAATCTGGGGAAAAAAGGTGGAAATATGTTTCTATAATAATCTGGAAAAAAAAGGTGGAGATATGTTTCTATAATAATCTGGGAAAAAAAGGTGGAAATATGTTTCTATAATAATCTGGAAAAAAAAGGTGTAGATATGTTTCTATAATAATCTGGAAAAAAAAGGTGGAGATATGTTTCTATAATAATGTGGGAAAAAAAGGTGGAAATATGTTTCTATAATAATCTGGGGAAAAAAGGTGGAGATATGTTTCTATAATAATCTGGGGAAAAAAGGTGGAGATATGTTTCTATAATAATCTGGAAAAAAAGGTGGAGATATGTCGGTCGCTAGTCATGTGGTGAGAGAGGAAATAACCAGAGAATCATCAAACAAGCCCTCAAATGGGAAATAAAAAATTAACAAAAAAAAAAGGTGGAAATAAGCCGACAGTTAGTCATGTGATACGAGAGGAAACCAGAGAATCATGAAACAAGCCCTCAAATAGGAAATAAAAAATTAACAAACAGGTGGAAATATGTCGGCCGCTAGTCATGTAATAAAAAAAGTAAAGTAAAGTACCCTCTGTCACGCCAAGTGGCATATAGGGAATATTGTGTTAGTGACCATAAATTTTACAGACCTTCAGCACATGATTTTTGAGGTAATGTGGTCGGTATTACGCCAGTGCCGCTTTACTTTCCCAGAAAAAAATCCGGTACCCATTAAAGGCTGGGTGAACCAGAAGCCGTCAGTTGGGATTGAACCCTACCTCTTGTCCTTTGTAGTCCAGTTCACTAACCACTGAGCTATCGCGGCTCCAGAGAATTATGAAGCAAGCCCTCAAATGGAAAATAAAAAAATTAACAAACAAAAAGGTGGAAATAGGTCGGTCGCTAGTCATGTGATACGAGAGAGAAAATAACTCGAGAATCATGAAGCAAGCCCTCAAATGGGAAATAAAAAATTAACAAAAAAAAAGGTGACTCTGAGAGACTGAGAACTGTGAGAAGAGAGACAGAAAAAGCAGGAATCAACTCTCCTACTGAGATTAAGAAGCTCACCCAGGCTAGAGATCTATGGCACGATGTATTATGAGCCCTGCGTGATGCCTGACAGCATTTGTGCTGTGCCTTGGGTGAGTTTTAACTGGTCAGCAATAGTAATTATTATTTACAAATGTCAATTCATTTTGATAAAATCCATTTTATTTTACTAACACGTTTTGTAATTTACAAGCGTGATTAATTTTTTTTTATAAAACCACCATTCCTTTCAGTGGCTTATGCTCAAATTGATTGGCATGACTTTGTGGTTGTAGAGACTGTTGATTTCCAAGCTTCAGAAATTGGTAAGTTGGTGTGTACTGTTCTGTTGAGTAGGTTGACGTTGACTGCTATTCTGTTTACTAAGTTGGTGTGTATTGTTCTGTTGAGTAGGTTGACGTTGACTGCTATTCTGTTTACTAAGTTGGTGTGTGCTGTTGTTCTATTTACTAAGTTGGTATAAACTGTTGTTCTATTTACTAAGTTGGTGTAAATTGTTCTATTTACTAAGTTTGTATAAACTTTTCTATTTACTAAGTTGGTGTAAACTGTTGTTCTATTTACTAAGTTGGTGTGTGTTATCAGTTTGTTTTGTGAAGTTGGTGTGTGTTGTTGTTCTCTTTACTAAGTTGGTGTGTGTTGTTCTTTTTACTAAGTCCGTGTGTGCTGTTAATTTTGTTGTATAAAACCTGTTATTTTATATTTCTTTTTGTTCACATTGGCTGAAACAAAAATAAAGCCACGATTAAGAAGCTAAATATAGATGACTAGTGAGGCTACCATGTATAGTTTTTTTCCATTTCATGTAAAAAAAAATCTCAAACCATATTGATCTCTCTTCTTCTACCTTTTTAGCTCCCAGTGGAGCATAGGTCTTCAATCAACAAACACTTTCCAAGTCGTTCTGTTTTTTGTCATTCTTTTAAGATCATTCCATGTCTTCCCCATCATCTTCATCTCTGCTTCTATCTGTCTTCTTCAAGAATTCCTTGGTTTTCCTCTTTGTCCTTTCCCCTGGGGATTCCAAAAAAGGGCCAGTTGTGTAATACTCTCAATTGGCTTCCGTAGTGTGTGTCCTATCCAGCGCCATCGTCTGTTGATCTCTCTACCTTGTATATTATTTTTCCGTTGAAAAGGAAATCTCATGTCTAAGTCCAACCAGTGTTGTTGTGATGGTTGATATAACCGGTATGTTTTCTCTGTCCCATCTAGGCAACCTACCCCAACCCACTACACCAGAGGAAGTTGGGGCTAGAATTTTGCAGATGGAAAGATTTGTCCATGGAGAGACTCCAGTAAGTTTTTGCCTGTTGGTTGCTTGTCATTTGTTGTCACTTCTGTTACAGTTGGACTCAAATACCCTGTGTATCACATGAGTTGGTACATATACACATGAGTTGGTACATAGACACATGAGTGTCAGCAATGGAGTTTGTTGTTTTTAGACAGGAATTTAGGAAAAGTTTTAGCAGTGGAGGGGGTTGTTCTGAAACCAGGTTGTAGTAAGATTGTAATGGAGCTATTTAAACTGTAGTTGTTCTGAAACCAGGTTGTAGTAAGATTGTAATGGAGCTATTTAAGCTCTAGTTGTTCTGAAACTGGGTTGTGGTAAGATTGTAATGGAGCTATTTAAACACAAGTTGATCTGAAACTGGGTTGTAGTAAGATTGTAATGGAGCTATTTAAACACAAGTTGTTCTGAAACTGGGTTGTAGTAAGAATGTAATGGAGCTATTTAAACTCAAGTTGTTCTAAAACAGAGCTGTGGTAAGATTTATCAATTTTGTGGAGTTTTTTTTTTTTTTTTTAAAAGAGGATTTTGATCAACATATCAATCTCAATGACCTGCCTGTGAATGTTTTCTAATCATGTTGTAGATGGTAGTCATGGTGGCATAATAGTTAGTGCACTCACCTGCTGACCAGACAGTCCAGGTTTAGTTCCCAACTGTGGGGAATTTTTTTCTGCCCACCACAGAGTTCACCCAGCAGTGATAGCTCAGTGGTTAGTGAACTGGACTACAAAGGACAAGAGGTAAAGTTTGATCCCAACCAACCATCTTACGGGTTAACCCAGCCATACATGGGTACCGGACATTTTTTGGGGAAATTAAAGTGGCACAGGCGTAATACCGACCACATTACCCCAAAAAATCATGTGCTGAAGGTCTGTAAAATTATGGCCACCAACACCATATTCCCTATATGCTCTTTACTTTACTTTACAGAATTCACCCAGGCACTGAAATTGTGTACCAGAGGGAAGTAGAGCAGTCCTAGTATATTAAACATCAGTCAGTGGTCACAGAAAGAGAGAGAGAGAGATACTAACACCTTACTTGCCATGCATCAGGGCATGACACCTTTTTTTTTGACTTACCTTTCTTATTATTGTTATAGATGGATGATGCTGTCGAGATGGAGGTAGAATCTGAGGGAGAGGATGATGAGGAGGAAGAAGAGTCAGAAGAAGAAGAGGAGGAGCCAGAGAAAACCACAAGAGTACCAGAAGAGCCAGTTGGGCAGGTGAGATCTTTGTTCTTAGAGATGTTTTTTTTTCTTTTTAAATTAGCTCATTGGTGTTATATTTTGTTGATGCTCATTTGTGTCATTTATTTGGTATCATGTGGCATTTGGTATCTTTGTGTGCGTCTTTTCGTATCATGTGGTATTTAGTGTTTTTGTGGGTGTCTTTTGGCATCATGTGGTATTTGGTGTCTTATTGTGTGTCTTTTGGCATCTTGTGGCATTTGGTGTCTTTGTGTGTGTGTTTTGGCATCATGTGGTATTTGGTGTCTTTGTGTGTGTCTTTGTGTACGTCTTTTGGTATCATGTGGTATTTAGTGTTTTTGTGGGTGTCTTTTGGCATCATGTGGTATTTGGTGTCTTTGCGTGTCTTTGTGTACGTCTTTTGGTATCATGTGGTATTTAGTGTCTTTGCGTGTGTCTTTAGGTATCATGTCGTATTTGGTGTCTTTGTGTGTGTCCTTAGACATCATGTGATATTTGGTGTCTTTGTGTATGTCTTTTGGTGTCGTGGTATTTAGGGGTGTCATGTGGTATTTTTGTGGGTGTCTTTTGGCATCCTTTGGTATTTGGTGTCTTTTTGTGTGTCTTTTGACATCATGTGGTATTTGGTGTCTTTGTGTGTGTTTTTTTGGTGTCATGTGGTATTTAGTGTCTTTGAGTGTATGTGTTTTACATGTACGGTTTCTTACAGCTGCCATACTGTTTTACAGGAAATGGAAGAGTCATCTGAGAGTTCAGAGGAAGAAGAGGAAGATGATGAGCCACTTGATGATAGTAGAATTGCCTTGCCTCCACCACCTCCACCTCCACCACCATCAGAAGTTCCTCCACCACCATTACCTCCTACTCCAGAGCTGGTCACCATTAAGAGGGACTATAATCCTAAAGGTAATGTCCATGATTTTCTGTTACAAATGGCAGATAAAATTTGTTTGACCATGTGACAAGGCAGCGTGATCACAACACATCAAGCCCTCAATAAATGGTGTGAGAGAACCAGGCCCGAGGGACAACCATGAAAAAGATGGATTGACAAAATATTAGCACTAAGAAATATAACAGCAGCAGAGGTGAACAGAAGAACAAAAGACTGTAAATTATATCTCCCCTCGACGCTGAAAGGCAAATGAGGAAGGAAAGAAGAAGAAGAATGGCAGATTATTTAGTTTGGCCACAAAATAGATCCGGGTGGACTCCAGTAGTTGCTAAAGCTCTATTTCTGGGTGTTCTTAGCTACATCAGTAGATATTAACTCCACATTAGGATCATCATCATCACCAAAGTACCGGGCCTACTGGCGTAGGTGATCATGTCTCTCCACAACTTTCGATCTCGGCAGCTATTTATCATTTCTGTTGTTGACCTTCTGCCAAGCCATTTTCTTAAGCTGTCTGTTATTTTTTCTCTTTGCTTCCCTCTATCTCTTCATCCCTCCATTTTTCCAGTTGTTACAATATATTCCAGTTGTTCTCTTCTCATTACATGGCCAAAAAATGATGATTGTTTCTTCCTAATATTGGAAATTATCTGTCTTTTTGCTTTGACCTCTCTCAGAACATCTTCATTACTCTTCTTAGCTGTCCATGGTACTTTCAATATTCTTCTGTAAAACCACATTTCTACAGACTCCAGTGATTTTCTTGTCTGTTGTCCTATTGTCCATGATTCGCATCCATATGTTAAGACTGGCTCTACATAACATTTAAGAACTATTTTTCTTGTTACACATTAGGATACCTCATTTAAAATCATTTTTTTAACGGACCTTTGTTAAATTTACAACTTAAAAAAAGAATTGTAATTTGGGCAAAAGTATGGTTATTATTTTATTAATATTTTTCAAATCTTTGGAGAAATAACACTGTCGAAGAATTACAGTTTAAAAATAATTGAAACAATTAAGGGGTAGAGTCAGAACAAACGTGAAGTGTTGGAGGCCTTTGGTGCCAACAATATGAATCATAGAAATTATCAATCAATAACTACAACTTTTATACAACACAGAGAAATGAAGAAAAAAATAGAGGGGGGGGGGAATAGAAAAAAATGGTAGGGTTAAAGCTTCATGTAGCAAGTGAACAACACAGACCAGAGCGATGTTTCAGCTCAATAGGTCTTCAGCACAAATAAACATACAGCACACTTACAAATGTGTATTTAATAATGCATTGGAATAAAATAAACAATAATAAAAAATATAATAAATTCAAACTAAAATTAGAAATAAAGGAAAATTAATAATATGGGAAGACTATTTTTAATTTTACCTTTTATTTCTTCTTCTAGTTCGAATTTATTATTTTCTAAATTCATATTTGTATGTTTGTTCCTGCTGAAGGCATTTTGAGCCAAAACGTCATTCTGGTTTGTGTTGTCCACTTGTTATGTGAAGCTTTAACCGAACCATTTTTTTTTTCCCATTTTTTTTTTCCCATTATCTATTTTTTTTAAAACATTTCTCCTCACAATTAGCTTCGCTGCAGCTGCAAAATTGTATGTATTTATGTGCATTTCTTTGACTTGGCCCTTTTATACAACACCTCTGTCTATAGGGTGGACCTTGGTAGCCTAGTTGGAAAAACCACCAAACTGGACTACCAATGTTCGGACAACCCGCGTTCGATTCCCGCCGGAAGCAACGTGACTTGTACTTGAGGTTGTAAAAGAAATACCCCCACGTACAATCTTACATATATCTGGGCAGTAATATAGATAAAGAGGGAGAAACAGAAAATGATACCAAAATAAGGATATCAAAAGCAAGAGGAGCTTTTGTTACACTGGGAAACATGTGGAAGTCCAAAGAAATTAGGCTAAATACAAAAATAAAAATGTTCAACTCCAATGTTAAGTCAGTCCTATTATATGGCTGTGAAGTGGATGTTTTCATGTATCTAGACACAAAATCAATGCCCTGTGTGAGTGAATGTTTTCATACAACAAAATCAATGTCCTGTGTGAGTGAATGTTTTCATGTATCTAGACACAAAATCAATGCCCTGTGTGAGTGAATGTTTTCATGTATCTAGACACAAAATCAATGCCCTGTGTGAATGAATGTTTTCATACAACAAAATCAATGCCCTATATGAGTGAATGTTTTCATGTATCTAGACACAAAATCAATGCCCTGTGTGAATGAATGTTTTCATACAACAAAATCAATGCCCTATATGAGTGAATATTTTCATGTATCTAGACACAACAAAATCAATGCCCTATATGAGTGAATGTTTTCATGTATCTAGACACAACAAAGTCAATGCCCTATATGAGTGAATGTTTTCATGTATCTAGACACAACAAAATCAATGCCCTATATGAGTGAATATTTTCATGTATCTAGACACAACAAAGTCAATGCCCTATATGAGTGAATGTTTTCATGTATCTAGACACAACAAAATCAATGCCCTATATGAGTGAATGTTTTCATGTATCTAGACACAACAAAATCAATGCCCTATATGAGTGAATATTTTCATGTATCTAGACACAACAAAATCAATGCCCTATATGGTGAATGTTTTCATGTATCTAGACACAACAAAATCAATGCCCTATATGAGTGAATATTTTCATGTATCTAGACACAAAATCAATGCCCTGTGTGAATGAATGTTTTCATACAACAAAGTCAATGCCCTATATGAGTGAATATTTTCATGTATCTAGACACAAAATCAATGCCTTGTGTGAATGAATGTTTTTATACAACAAAATCAATGCCCTATATGAGTGAATGTTTTCATGTATCTAGACACAAAATCAATGCCCTGTGTGAATGAATGTTTTCATACAACAAAATCAATGCCCTATATGAGTGAATATTTTCATGTATCTAGACACAACAAAATCAATGCCCTATATGAGTGAATGTTTTCATGTATCTAGACACAACAAAATCAATGCCCTACATGAGTGAATATTTTCATGTATCTAGACACAACAAAGTCAATGCCCTATATGAGTGAATGTTTTCATGTATCTAGACACAACAAAATCAATGCCCTGTGTGAGTGAATGTTTTCATACAACAAAATCAATGTCCTGTGTGAGTGAATGTTTTCATGTATCTAGACACAAAATCAATGCCCTGTGTGAGTGAATGTTTTCATGTATCTAGACACAAAATCAATGCCCTGTGTGAATGAATGTTTTCATACAACAAAATCAATGCCCTATATGAGTGAATATTTTCATGTATCTAGACACAACAAAATCAATGCCCTATATGAGTGAATGTTTTCATGTATCTAGACACAACAAAGTCAATGCCCTATATGAGTGAATGTTTTCATGTATCTAGACACAACAAAATCAATGCCCTATATGAGTGAATGTTTTCATGTACCTAGACACAAAATCAATGCCCTGTGTGAATGAATGTTTTCATACAACAAAATCAATGCCCTATATGAGTGAATATTTTCATGTATCTAGACACAAAATCAATGCCTTGTGTGAATGAATGTTTTCATACAACAAAATCAATGCCCTATATGAGTGAATGTTTTCATGTATCTAGACACAACAAAATCAATGCCCTGTGTGAATGAATGTTTTCATACAACAAAATCAATGCCCTATATGAGTGAATATTTTCATGTATCTAGACACAACAAAGTCAATGCCCTATATGAGTGAATGTTTTCATGTATCTAGACACAACAAAATCAATGCCCTATATGAGTGAATGTTTTCATGTATCTAGACACAACAAAATCAATGCCCTATATGAGTGAATGTTTTCAGGTATCTAGACACAACAAAATCAATGCCCTATATGAGTGAATGTTTTCATGTATCTAGACACAACAAAATCAATGCCCTATATGAGTGAATGTTTTCATGTATCTAGACACAACAAAATCAATGCCCTATATGAGTGAATGTTTTCATGTATCTAGACACAACAAAGTCAATGCCCTATATGAGTGAATATTTTCATGTATCTAGACACAACAAAATCAATGCCCTATATGAGTGAATGTTTTCATGTATCTAGACACAACAAAATCAATGCCCTATATGAGTGAATGTTTTCATGTATCTAGACACAACAAAATCAATGCCCTATATGAGTGAATGTTTTCATGTATCTAGACACAACAAAATCAATGCCCTATATGGTGAATATTTTCATGTATCTAGACACAACAAAATCAATGCCCTATATGAGTGAATGTTTTCATGTATCTAGACACAACAAAGTCAATGCCCTATATGAGTGAATGTTTTCATGTATCTAGACACAACAAAGTCAATGCCCTATATGAGTGAATGTTTTCATGTATCTAGACACAACAAAATCAATGCCCTATATGAGTGAATATTTTCATATATCTAGACACAACAACATCAATGCCCTATATGAGTGAATATTTTCATGTATCTAGACACAACAAAGTCAATGCCCTATATGAGTGAATGTTTTCATGTATCTAGACACAACAAAATCAATGCCCTATATGAGTGAATGTTTTATAGAAATCAGATAAAAACGATGCAGGAAAACACAAATGAACTATCATCAATAGCCAGCAAAATTGGGCTTGAGGTCAATCATGAAAAGACTAAAGTCATGAAAAGTTTAATTCCAACAAGTGACAAAATATACATGGAAAACAAACCAGTAGAAGAGATCGATCACTTTATCTATCTTGGAAGTCACATTGATCGAGAAGGGGATACGAGCAAAGAAATTAGAATCAGACTGGCTAAAGCAGCAATGTCTTTCAGAAGCCTTGAAAAGTTGTGGAAATCAAAACTCATTAGCACAAACACAAAACTTAGGCTATTCAAATCAAATGTACTATCAACCCTTACGTATGCGTGTGAAAGCTGGAAAACAACAAGAGATATAGAAACAAAGTTGAACGCATTCGAAAATAAATGTCTAAGGAAAATACTTGGTATAGAATGGAATGAATTCAAAACAAACGAGGAAATTAGAGAAATCGCCAATCAACCACTAATATCTTCAGTAATAAAGAAAAGACGATGGTCATACGTTGGACATGTGATGAGAAGAGATAATAATCGAATAGCAAAGCAAGCCCTCATATGGGAAACAACAGGTAAAAGAAAAAGAGGAAGACCCAGGGAGACACTGAGAAGAACATTGATGAGAGAGGCAAGAGCAGCAGGAATCGGCTCCCTCAATGAGATAGAACTGCTTGCACAGAACAGAGACAGATGGCGAGATTTGATAAAATATCTTTAAAAGAAAACTGCTAGAACAAAAATTCATATAGGAGAAGGTGTATCTTGGTCTACGCCCTATGGGCCGGTTACGGCTCGAAAGGTCAATAGATAGATAGATAGATATGAGTGAATGTTTTCATGTATCTAGACACAACAAAATCAATGCCCTATATGAGTGAATATTTTCATGTATCTAGACACAACAAAGTCAATGCCCTATATGAGTGAATATTTTTATGTATCTAGACACAACAAAATCAATGCCCTATATGAGTGAATGTTTTCATGTATCTAGACACAACAAAATCAATGCCCTATATGGTGAATATTTTCATGTATCTAGACACAACAAAGTCAATGCCCTATATGAGTGAATGTTTTCATGTATCTAGACACAACAAAATCAATGCCCTATATGAGTGAATATTTTCATGTATCTAGACACAACAAAGTCAGTGCCCTATATGAGTGAATATTTTCATGTATCTAGACACAACAAAATCAATGCCCTATATGAGTGAATGTTTTCATGTATCTAGACACAACAAAATCAATGCCCTATATGAGTGAATGTTTTCATGTATCTAGACACAACAAAATCAATGCCCTATATGAGTGAATGTTTTCATGTATCTAGACACAACAAAATCAATGCCCTATATGGTGAATATTTTCATGTATCTAGACACAACAAAATCAATGCCCTATATGAGTGAATGTTTTCATGTATCTAGACACAACAAAGTCAATGCCCTATATGAGTGAATGTTTTCATGTATCTAGACACAACAAAGTCAATGCCCTATATGAGTGAATGTTTTCATGTATCTAGACTCAACAAAATCAATGCCCTATATGAGTGAATATTTTCATATATCTAGACACAACAACATCAATGCCCTATATGAGTGAATATTTTCATGTATCTAGACACAACAAAGTCAATGCCCTATATGAGTGAATGTTTTCATGTATCTAGACACAACAAAATCAATGCCCTATATGAGTGAATGTTTTATAGAAATCAGATAAAAACGATGCAGGAAAACACAAATGAACTATCATCAATAGCCAGCAAAATTGGGCTTGAGGTCAATCATGAAAAGACTAAAGTCATGAAAAGTTTAATTCCAACAAGTGACAAATATACATGGAAAACAAACCAGTAGAAGAGATCGATCACTTTATCTATCTTGGAAGTCACATTGATCGAGAAGGGGATACGAGCAAAGAAATTAGAATCAGACTGGCTAAAGCAGCAATGTCTTTCAGAAGCCTTGAAAAGTTGTGGAAATCAAAACTCATTAGCACAAACACAAAACTTAGGCTATTCAAATCAAATGTACTATCAACCCTTACGTATGCGTGTGAAAGCTGGAAAACAACAAGAGATATAGAAACAAAGTTGAACGCATTCGAAAATAAATGTCTAAGGAAAATACTTGGTATAGAATGGAACGAATTCAAAACAAACGAGGAAATTAGAGAAATCGCCAATCAACCACTAATATCTTCAGTAATAAAGAAAAGACGATGGTCATACGTTGGACATGTGATGAGAAGAGATAATAATCGAATAGCAAAGCAAGCCCTCATATGGGAAACAACAGGTAAAAGAAAAAGAGGAAGACCCAGGGAGACACTGAGAAGAACATTGATGAGAGAGGCAAGAGCAGCAGGAATCGGCTCCCTCAATGAGATAGAACTGCTTGCACAGAACAGAGACAGATGGCGAGATTTGATAAAATATCTTTAAAAGAAAACTGCTAGAACAAAAATTCATATAGGAGAAGGTGTATCTTGGTCTACGCCCTATGGGCCGGTTACGGCTCGAAAGGTCAATAGATAGATAGATAGATATGAGTGAATGTTTTCATGTATCTAGACACAACAAAATCAATGCCCTATATGAGTGAATATTTTCATGTATCTAGACACAACAAAGTCAATGCCCTATATGAGTGAATATTTTTATGTATCTAGACACAACAAAATCAATGCCCTATATGAGTGAATGTTTTCATGTATCTAGACACAACAAAATCAATGCCCTATATGGTGAATATTTTCATGTATCTAGACACAACAAAGTCAATGCCCTATATGAGTGAATGTTTTCATGTATCTAGACACAACAAAATCAATGCCCTATATGAGTGAATATTTTCATGTATCTAGACACAACAAAGTCAGTGCCCTATATGAGTGAATATTTTCATGTATCTAGACACAACAAAATCAATGCCCTATATGAGTGAATGTTTTCATGTATCTAGACACAACAAAATCAATGCCCTATATGAGTGAATGTTTTCATCCATGAAACTAACAATTGTATTCCACTCTCCCCAGCCAAGCCTGCCCTGCCTCAAGAACCAAGTGCTGATCAGTACATGATCTCTCCCATCACTGGAGAAAAGATCCCTGCACACAAAGTCCAGGAGCACATGCGTATTGGTAAGCTCCATTTTCCCATGCCTACACAACATGACCATCTTGGCTTTGCTTTGACCTGTTTCATTTGTAATAGTGGCTAAGCTGAAGGGAACTTCTTCTTTTCACTGATACCTGAAAGGTGTCGTGGTTATATCATTTGTCGTTTTTGAGCTGCTTGAACTGTCTGAATTAGTGATTTTTCTTTGTTGGTACATGTCACTGTCACAGCATCTGTCCATCTTCTTCTTTTCTCTTTTCACTGATACCTGAAAGGTGTCGTGGTTATATCATTTGTCGTTTTTGAGCTGCTCGAACTGTCTGAATTAGTGATTTTCCTCTGTTGTTACATGTCACTGTCACAGCATCTGTCCATCTTCTTCTGGGTCTTCCTCTTGGTCTTTTTCCATGCGTTCGCGAGAAGAACGCCCTTGATGGTAATTGGTGAGGATTCATTCTGACCAGGTGGCCAAACCATTTAAGTTGTTGTTCTATATATTCTTGGCAGGGTTTTGCTCCTACCATTTTTCTTATGGTTTCATTTGGTATTCTCTCTCTTCTTGTGTTGTTTGTTACTTTTCTCAAGCATCGCATCTCACATGTATTTATCTTTCTTAATTGTGATTTAGAAAGGGTCCATGTTTGACTTTCATAGCACAAAGTTGGTATGAAAATGCTATTTATAATTTGTTGTTTAGCTGCTATAGAAATGCTTGGATGTCTTAGCAATGGTGAAAGCTGGTATGTGACAGCATTTGCTTTTTGTATTCTCATGTCAATTTCTCTGTCTAGTTTTCCATCTTCTGTGAACATTGTGCCCAAATACTTGAATTCTTCTACTTGTTTTATTTCTTTATCTTTGATCTTAATGTTTAATGGGTGTCTTAATTTACTTATTCTCATAGCCTCTGTTTTACTGAAGGGAGCAATCAACAATTTTTAGAATCCAAACTGGCAATTTAGATAAGTATCATCTTTTAAACAGCCCAATAATAGGAACCTCTGATTGCCAAAAATAATAAATAGAGAAGGCTCTTGTGACCATCTCTAGTCCTGTACCAGAACTGGCTGTAATGAGATGTCATTCCGGTTGCATTGCTTGTTTTCAGTGTTTTTCTTGAGAAAAGTAGAGTAATGAGGTGACTGCACACCAAAAAATTCTCTTTTCGAAGGAAGTAGTTTGAAATTGTCACTTGTGCTGCCAAGTCGAGAATACACGGAGGACAACCGTATCACCAGAATTTACTGATGCTCTTGGGGAGATGCTGTCCATGAAGTGGAGCTGATATGAGGAATTCCTGACTGCAAAGAAATTCCTTGGATAGAATATAATTTTTTGAACCTAATTAAGATTGCCATAAATAGAACAGAATTCTTTGAACGTAATTAAGATTGCCTTGGATAGAATAGAATTCTTTGAAACCTAATTAAGATTGACATAGATAGAATAGAATTCTTTGAACCTAATTAAGATTGCCTTGGATAGAATAGAATTCTTTGAAACCTAATTAAGATTGACATAGATAGAATAGAATTCTTTGAACCTAATTAAGATTGCCTTGGATAGAATAGAATTCTTTGAAACCTAATTAAGATTGACATAGATAGAATAGAATTCTTTGAACCTAATTAAGATTGCCATGAATAGAACAGAATTCTTTGAATGTAATTAAGATTGCCTTGGATAGAATAGAATTCTTTGAACCTAATTAAGATTGACATAGATAGAGAATAGAATTCTTTGAACCTAATTAAGATTGACATAGATAGAGAATAGAATTTTTTTAACCTAATTAAGATTGACATAGGTAGAGAATAGAATTCTTTGAACCTAATTAAGATTGACATAGATAGAATATAATTCTTTGAACCTAATTAAGATTAACATAGATAGAATAGAATTCTTTGAACCTAATTAAGATTAACATTTAAAAGTGTGTGCAGTAGAAGAGTTTGTGGCAGTAACTTTGATTTCATCCAAGATTGGTGCTTTTAACTGCAACAAAATAGCACAGAGCAAAAAAATGTAGTGAATCACTTTCATGGTTTTTGTAATTGGGAATTCTGAATTGAATGGTAGAAATGTGGTTTTACAGAAGAATGTTGAGAATACAGCGGACAGCTAAGAAGAGTAATGAAAACGTTGTGAAAGAGGCTAAAGTGAAGAGAGAGCTAATTTCCAATATTAGGAAGAAACAGTTATAATTTTTTGGCCATGTAATGAGAATGGAACAGCTGAAATATATTGTGACAACTGGGAAAGTTGGGTGGCGAAGAGATAGATGGAAGCAAAGAGAAAAGATACCACACAGCTTAAGAGAGTGGTTTGACAGAGGGTCAACAACTGAAATGATATATAACTGTCGTGATCTAAAGTTGTGGAGAGACATGATCACCTATGACAACAGGCATGGGCATGGTACTTGATGATGATGATAAGGATGTTAACTGGGTGTTTGTTAAATTAATTGTATCCATGACAGTTAGTTAATTCATTGCCCTCTAGTTGTAAATATTGTCTATCTCTATCTATCTATTGTCCTTTCGAGCCGAAGACGGCACATAGGGCAGAACCCAATCTCAAAAACAGAAACCTTGCGTGCCAAAATGGCACATATTGCAGAGATCACTGCTTCTAAAATCTATGTATCTGTTTCCATAACAATACTTTTTACAATGACAGCTTGTCAAGCCATCAATCAACCTCCTTAGTCGCCTCTTACGACGTGCCTGGAAGGTACAGAGTTACTATTCTTTACTTCCCTACTTTATAATTATTTCAATGACCTATAGGGAATTGAATTAATTAACTGGGTCAATATTAAATGGATGTTTGTATATTAGGTTTACTGGATCCAAATGGATGGAGGTTCGGCAGCGTTCACAGGCAGATAAAGCAGATCAAGAAGAAGTATTTGCACCTGGATCTGCTATTGACTCTAACCTGAAGCAGCTAGCAGAGAGACGTACTGATATTTTCGGTATTGGTACAGAGGAAACGCAGATCGGTAAAAAGGTGAGGTTGCAGAGTTAAGGTAACATACTTTAGTGCAGTTGTCACAGGAGAGTTAAGGTAATATACTTTAGTGCAGTTGTTACAGGATAGTTAAGGTAACATACTTTAGTGCAGTTGTCACAGGAGAGTTAAGCTAACATACTTTAGTACAGTTGTTACAGGAGAGTTATGGTAACATACTTTAGTACAGTTGTTACAGGAGAGTTAAGCTAACATACTTTAGTACAGTTGTCACAGGAGAGTTATGGTAACATACTTTAGTGCAGTTGTTACAGGAGAGTTAAGGTAACATACTTTAGTGCAGTTGTTACAGGAGAGTTAAGGTAACATACTTTAGTGCAGTTGTCACAGGAGAGTTAAGGTAACATACTTTAGTGCAGTTGTCACAGGAGAGTTAAGCTAATATACTTTAGTGCAGTTGTAACAGGAAAGTTATGGTAACATACTTTAGTGCAGTTGTAACAGGAGAGTTATGGTAACATACTTTAGTGCAGTTGTTACAGGAGAGTTAAGGTAACATACTTTAGTGCAGTTGTAACAGGAGAGTTAAGCTAACATACTTTAGTGCAGTTGTAACAGGAAAGTTATGGTAACATACTTTAGTGCAGTTGTAACAGGAGAGTTAAGCTAACATACTTTAGTGCAGTTGTAACAGGAAAGTTATGGTAACATACTTTAGTGCAGTTGTTACAGGAGAGTTAAGGTAACATACTTTAGTGCAGTTGTAACAGGAGAGTTAAGCTAACATACTTTAGTGCAGTTGTAACAGGAAAGTTATGGTAACATACTTTAGTGCAGTTGTCACGGGAGAGTTAAGATAACATACTTTAGTGCAGTTGTAACAGGAAAGTTATGGTAACATACTTTAGTGCAGTTGTAACAGGAGAGTTATGGTAACATACTTTAGTGCAGTTGTCACATCGGGTCATAATTTCATATTAAATATTCAATGTCATGCTTCCAGCACACAAATCTATTAAATTAGATGGATTAATAATTAATTAATACCACTGGCAACAAAGAATAAATAGATAATATCCTTTTCGAAATTCATTAATACTAAAAAAAAAAATAGAAAATAAAAAAAAAGGCATATAACATCTGATGCCAACCGGTATGGCACATGATGATGATGAAAGCAACATACTTTAGTGTGGTTACCACATGGTTTCAAC
Organism: Megaustenia siamemsis; assembly: GCA_032433765.1. Lineage (NCBI taxonomy): Eukaryota > Metazoa > Mollusca > Gastropoda > Stylommatophora > Ariophantidae > Megaustenia > Megaustenia siamemsis. The sequence continues at coordinate 18,636,159 of JAVIAB010000049.1, forward strand.
CCAGTCTTCTGTACACCACATAGTCACCACTAAACATTTATCCTACTTTACTTGTCTGGATTGAGCCCTCAAATTTTGAAGCCGTTTTCTTTCATTTCTTTTATCAACCAGCCTGTACCATGTTTCCTTCATTTGGTCTTCTTATTCTCTTCCCATCTGAAGTTCAATGACGGAATACTCTTGGAATACATATCTGAAATATTTTGAGAGTTATTGAGTTATTTGTGGGTCATCATCATTGCACTCCGAACATGTCCATAGGTGCTCAGATCCCCTCCTCAGCAATTCCCTCAGTGTCCAGCGACTGATGACTTCAGTTCTATGTTGGTTGATAAGTCTTCTTACACGGCCACTAAGTGTCTCATTTCTGGCTGTGCCCAACTTAACTCCCATTTCCATCATCCGAAGAAGTGACGTGGATCTGTGTTTGTCGAAGTCCTGTGCTCTTCCCACATCTCGGAGGGCATTGATGATGTCTGCCCGATCCATTGGTTGCCCGCCCTCAACGACAGCGCAACTAGCCAACCTGTCCACCCTTTTATTTCCCCATATTTTGAGAACTTGACCTATCCAACACTATCTTCTTCTAAGAATGAGAGAACAGTGTTAAATTCTGGTTAACAAACTTGTGTGTGTTTCAGATTGGAGAAGAGGAAAAGAAAGAGACTAAAGTTGTGTGGGACGGCCACACTGCTTCGATTGAGAAGATCTCACAGCTGTCTAGAGAGAACATCTCCATTGAGGAGCAGATTGCAACCATCCACAGAGCAAAGGGACTTGTGTAAGTGCTTTTCTTGCTATTGACTCCATTTGAAATGTGTTAACTTGATGTTCAATGTTCAATTTATCCAATGTATCAACTCTGTGCTTAAATCTATCAATCATATGTTCTATCTCTCAGCTCATAGTTCTTCCTTGTTCACCCATTCTCTGGCACGCTTATATTTTTGAATATTTGTCGGGTCAAAGCAACGAAATGCATAAAAATGCGAAGCTGCAGTAAAGCTAATTGTAAGGAGAAATAAAAATATATAAACATATATTTAAAAAAAAACTGTATGGGTAATGCTTTGCGTAATAAGTGGACATCACAAATTAGAATGTTTCGGCCAATAGGCTTTCAGCAGGAACATACAACACACACACACACAAATATTTTACATAAAGCTTTAACCATACCATTTTTTTCTATTTATTTTTTTTATTTCTCTGTGGAATAGTTTGTCTTGTTTTATTTGTAAACTTCGAACATTTGTCTTGTTTTATTTGTAAACTTCAAACATTTGTCTTGTTTTATTTGTAAACTTCGAACATTTGTCTTGTTTTATTTGTAAACTTAGAACATTTGTCTTGTTTTATTTGTAAACTTCGAACATTTGTCTTGTTTTATTTGTAAACTTCGAACATTTGTCTTGTTTTATTTGTAGACTTCGAACATTTGTCTTGTTTTATTTGTAAGCTGGGAACATTAGTCTTGTTTTATTTGTAAGCTTGGAACATTTGTCTTATTTTATTTGTAAACTTGGAACATTAGCCTTGTTTTATTTGTAAACTTCAAACATTTGTCTTGTTTTATTTGTAAACTTCGAACATTTGTCTTGTTTTAATTGTAAACTTCGAACATTTGTCTTGTTTTATTTGTAAGCTGGGAACATTAGTCTTGTTTTATTTGTAAGCTTCGAACATTTGTCTTGTTTTATTTGTAAACTTTGAACATTTGTCTTGTTTTATTTGTAAGCTTGTAACATTTGTCTTGTTTTATTTGTAAGCTTGGAACATTAGTCTTGTTTTATTTGTAAGCTTGGAACATTAGCCTTGTTTTATTTGTAAGCTTGGAACATTAGCCTTGTTTTATTTGTAAGCTTGGAACATATGTCTTGTTTTATTTGTAAGCTTGGAACATTAGTCTTGTTTTATTTGTAAGCTTGTAACATTAGTCTTGTTTTATTTGTAAGCTTGGAACATTAGTCTTGTTTTATTTGTAAGCTTGGAACATTTGTCTTGTTTTATTTGTAAGCTTGGAGCATTAGTCTTGTTTTATTTGTAAACTTCGAACATTTGTCTTGTTTTATTTGTAAGCTTGGAACATTAGCCTTGTTTTATTTGTAAACTTGTAATATTTGTCTTGTTTTATTTGTAAGCTTGGAACATTAGCCTTGTTTTATTTGTAAGCTTGGAACATTAGCCTTGTTTTATTTGTAAGCTTGGAACATTTGTCTTGTTTTATTTGTAAACTTGGAACATTTGCCTTGTTTTATTTGTAAGCTTGGAACATTTGTCTTGTTTTATTTGTAAGCTTGGAACATTTGTCTTGTTTTATTTGTAAGCTGGGAACATTAGCCTTGTTTTATTTGTAAACTTCGAACATTTGTCTTGTTTTATTTGTATACTTCGAACATTTGTCTTGTTTTAATTGTAAACTTCGAACATTTGTCTTGTTTTATTTGTAAGCTGGGAACATTAGTCTTGTTTTATTTGTAAGCTTCGAACATTTGTCTTGTTTTATTTGTAAACTTTGAACATTTGTCTTGTTTTATTTGTAAGTTTGTAACATTTGTCTTGTTTTATTTGTAAGCTTGGAACATTAGTCTTGTTTTATTTGTAAGCTTGGAACATTTGTCTTGTTTTATTGTAAGCTTGGAACATTAGTCTTGTTTTATTTGTAAACTTTGAACATTTGTCTTGTTTTATTTGTAAGCTTGGAACATTTGTCTTGTTTTATTTGTAAGCTTGGAACATTAGTCTTGTTTTATTTGTAAGCTTGGAACATTTGTCTTGTTTTATTTGTAAGCTTGGAACATTTGTCTTGTTTTATTTGTAAGCTTGGAACATTTGTCTTGTTTTATTTGTAAGCTTGGAACATTTGTCTTGTTTTATTTGTAAGCTTGTAATGTCTGATATTCTTGTTGTAATCAAATTCTTGTTGTAATCAGATTCTTGTTGTAATCAGATTCTTGTTGTAATCAGATTCTTGTTGTAATCAAATTCTTGTTGTAATCAGATTCTTGTTGTCATCAGATTCTTGTTGTAATCAGATTCTCTTGTTTTAATCAAATTCTTGTTGTGATCAGATTCTTGTTGTAATCAGATTCTTGTTGTAATCAAACTCTCTTGTTGTAATCAAATTCTTGTTGTAATCAGATTCTTGTTGTAATCAAATTCTTGTTGTAATCAGATTCTTGTTGTAATCAGATTCTCTTGTTTTAATCAAATTCTTGTTGTGATCAAATTCTTGTTGTAATCAAATTGTCTTGTTATAATCAAATGTAATCAAATTCTCTTGCTGTAATCAAATTCTCTTGCTGTAATCAAATTCTTTTTGTAATCAATTCTTGTTGTAATCAGATTCTTGTTGTAATCAAATTCTTGTTTTAATCAAATTCTTGTTGTAATCAAATTGTCTTGTTATAATCAAATGTAATCAAATTCTCATTGTAATCAAATTCTCATTGTAATCATATTCTCATTGTAATCAAATTCTCTTGTTGTAATCAAATTCTTTTTGTAATCAATTCTTGTTGTAATCAAATTCTCTTGTCATCAAATTATTGCTGTAATCAAATTCCTGTTGTAATCATCAGGCATGATGAAGAGAAAGAAAAGATTGGCCCATCTGTACCTAAGCCAGCACCTCCTCTTCCACCACCTCCACCCCCGACATCTACATCCACATCTGCTCCACCACCCCCGCCACCACAGCCAGCAGCAACAACAACTGTAATTGTTCCACCACCTCCACCAGTCCAGCACATGCAGCCACAAATTCGCCCGCCTCCAATTATTCCACAAATGGGCCGGCCCATGCTGGGAGGACCCATCAACATCCCTGGCATGATGGTCATACCGCCAAGGCCACCGATAATGATGGGTGAGTGGTTTTATTTTGTATTTATTTATTTATTTTTTTTGTTAAATTAATTTTTATTAATTTTTTTGTTTAATTAACTTTTTTTTTAATTTTAAAAAATTAAATTTGTATTTATTTTTTTGGTTAAATAAATTTTTATTTTGTTTTTGTTAAATTAATTTTTATTTATTTTTTTTGTTTTTTATTAAATTTATTTTTTTAAATTTATTTTTTTGTAAATAAATTTTTATTTATTTCTTTGTTAAATAATTTTTTTTTATATATCTCATGTTGCTACGACAAAGGTTGTGTTCTTGTTCGGGGTCGGAAAATTTTGTAGTTGATGGATCAGCAGAGATGAGCAGACCAAGATATTCATACTCAGAACCAGGTTCTTGGGCCTCAGAGAACACATACGCGAGATAGGACTCATTGACTTGGCAGCTTGTGATAGCGGAACATCCAGACAAACTCATACAACAGATGAGCTCCCAAAAGTTTATTTTACAGAGAGTCCTCATTTGCAGCTAAACCCAAAGGAAAGAGACTGTTTCTTTACTACAGATGGGACAAGAAAGCACTGAAAATGAACACAGCTGAATGGAAATTTGCCAACCCAACCAATGCATCCAGCAGAGGACAAGATGTCTGTGCTTGATGGCAGTAAAAATGTAAAGTAAAGTACCCCAGTCACGCCAAGTGGCGTACAGGGAAATATGGTGTTAGTGACCCTATATTTTACAGACATTCAGCACATGATTTTGGGGGTAATGTGGTCGGTATTACGCCCGTGCTGCTTTACTTTCCCAGAAAAAAATCCGATACCCATTTAAGGTTGGGTAAACCCGGAAGCCGTCGGTTGGGATCGAACCCTACCCCTTGTCTTTTGTAGTCCAGTTCACTAACCACTGAGCTATCGCAGCTCGGCTTGATGGCAGGTAGTAGAGAAATTCAGATTGTTCTAGACTGCTGGTATGCTTGATTTGACATAAGTTAACTCCTTTCTGCTGTGACCTGATTGTACTTTAAGGTACTTGTAACACAAGTACCTATCTTTCTATCTATCTATTGACCTTTTGAGCCGTAGCTGGCCCATAGGGCGTAGACCAAGATACTCTTTCTCCTATCTGAAATTTTTGTTCTAGCAGTTTTCAGTTCTTTTAAAGATATTTTATCAAATCTCGCCATTTGTCTCTGTTCTTTGCAAGCAGCTCTATCTCATTGAGGGAGCCGAATCCTGTTGCTCTTGCCTCTCTCATCAATGTTCTTCTCAGTGTCTCTCTGGGTCTTCCTCTTTTCTCTTACCTGTTGTTTCCCACATGAGGGCTTGCTTTGCTATTCGGTTATTATCTCTTCTCATCACATGTGCAACATACGACATCGTCTTTTCTTTATTACTGAAGATATTAGTGGTTGATTGGCAATTTCTCTAATTTCCTCGTTTGTTTTGAATTCGTTCCATGCTATACCAAGTATTTTCCTTAGACATTTATTTTCGAAAGCGTTCAACTTTATTTATATGTCTCTTGTTGTTTTCCAGCTTTCACATGCATACGTAAGGGTTGATAGTACATTTGATTTGAATAGTCTAAGTTTTGTGTTTGTGCTGCCTATCTTTACAGTTTGTTTAATCTTTATTTTGCTTACAGTAGCTTGATAACGATCGGGTATCACCTGTAGCACATGATGTCCCCTACCGAACAAGGTTTTCCATTGCAATCCCCCTTAACGTTGTTGTTGTGATTTCTATTGTTGTGACGATTCATGATTGTACAAAGAAGTTACGACGGTGGTTTTCTGTTGCCTTTCGTCGCTTTGTTTACGGTTGCTCCACTAACCTTTGACTAAAAAGTCTCACCCACAAGGCAGTGAGGTTGTTTTACTTCGGGTACCCTCCCTTAGCCTTTTACTCTCTTAAGCTTACCAGCAGGGCAGCCACAGGTTGTACTGTTTACTGCATACAGTAGCAGGTAGCAGCAACTCGAGAAAATATCCCCACATTTGGGATGGAGATAATATATCGACCTCTGGACAGGAAATCCTTGGTTTGATTCCCACCACAAGCGGCGGAAAAATAAGAAAAATATTGAATCCAAAGTTTCTTCATGGCTTTAGGTTTCCCTGATCTCTGGGTAGTGAGATCCCGTGTATAGCCCTCTTGGAAAACAGAATGTCCCATGTGTGTGTTGCACATGTTAAAAAAAAATTGACATTTGGAAATTTACAAGAGTAGGCTAAATATGGCCACTGAGTGAGAAAATTAATAGGAAAAAATCTACCCAAAAAAATGTTAAAACTCTTCATGATAAAAATATGAGTACATCTGAAGTAGGAAAATGTCTGCCTGTATGGCGAGGGACACCTGAGTACATGACTGTTGGTATGAGGAAGTAGGAAAAATATTATATAGACACCAGATTCAGTCATTGCTAGAGATATAAAGCTGGCGAACATAAACAAATCTCCACATATGCTTTAATTGATGCTTTGTTTCTCTTCAGGAATGCCCCGACCCCCAATGATGCCTCCAATGGGGATGGGAATGCCACCGGCGCCACCTATGATTGCAGCACAGGTCCCCATCAGGCCTGCTGGGTGATGACAGATGAGCCTCCTAACAAGAAGCAGAAGACCGAAGAGAATCTTATTCCTGAATACGTGTTCCTGCAGAAAAACAAGGTGAGAGTGGATCGTGACAGTGTCTGTCAGCTGGTACTTGTAGGTGTAGTTGACAGCATACTGGCCTCATGTTCCATCTGTAGTTGTCAATAGTGTTGCTTGAAAAAATGTTTTTGTCTAATTCGCATCGTTGGAGATGGAAACATATTAATAGTCAGATTATCCTCGTAACACATCAAACAACAGTCCAGAAGCACTCAGATCTCCTCCCCAGCAAGACCCGCAGTGTGAAACGATGGACTGGTCCACCAAGTCTACCCCCAATCTCCTCATAGGTCTCCTGAATTGAGACATCATATCTCTTGACTAACGTGAGGATCTGAGAGTCATGCCTGGCTGAAGATTCACGGACAGCATCAAAATCTCTATCATTTCATCCTTCATTTTGAGCATACAGATGAGTTTGGGATATTCAATCATCCACCATGAAGATATGGGAGCCGCGATAGCTCAGTGGTTAGTGAACTGGACTACAAAGGACTAGAGGTAGGGTTCGATCCCAACCGACGGCTTTCGGCTCACCCAGCATTTAATGGGTACCGGATTTTTTTTCTGGGGAAGTAATGCGGCACGGGCGTAATACCGACCACATTACCCAAAAATCATGTGGTGCTGAAGGTCTTTAAAATTTATGGTCACTAACACCATATTCCCTATACGCCACTTGGCATGACGGGGGTACTTTACTTTTTTTACCATGAAGATACACACACTTAACAATATAAGAGAATGGAATAGTATCAATTGTGAAGAAGAAATATCTTGATACTTTTGACAGTACTTTTCTTTGTGTGTTATAGTTACAATTATAGTTGTAGTTATAGTTACAGTTACAGTTATAGTTACATTTACAGTTATAGTTACAGTTACAGTTATAGTTACAATTATAGTTGTAGTTATAGTTACAGTTACAGTTATAGTTACAATTATAGTTGTAGTTATAGTTATAGTTACAGTTACAGTTATAGTTACAATTATAGTTGTAGTTATAGTTACAGTTACAGTTATAGTTACAATTATAGTTGTAGTTATAGTTACAGTTACAGTTATAGTTACAATTATAGTTGTAGTTATAGTTACAGTTATAGTTACAGTTACAGTTATAGTTACAGTTATAGTTACAGTTATAGTTACAGTTATAGTTACAGTTACAGTTATAGTTATAGTTACAGTTACAGTTACAGTTATAGTTATAGTTATAGTTACAGTTATAGTTACAGTTATAGTTACAGTTACAGTTATAGTTACAGTTACAATTATAGTTACAGTTACAGTATAGTTACAGTTATAGTTATAGTTACAGTTATAGTTATAGTTACAGTTATAGTTACAGTTATAGTTACAGTTATAGTTACAGTTACAGTTATAGTTACAGTTACAGTTATAGTTATAGTTACATTTATAGTTACAGTTACAGTTACAGTTATAGTTACAGTTATAGTTATAGTTATAGTTATAGTTACAGTTACAGTTATAGTTACAGTTATAGTTACAGTTATAGTTACAGTTATAGTTACAGTTATAGTTACAGTTATAGTTACAGTTATAGTTATAGTTACAGTTATAGTTATAGTTACAGTTACAGTTATAGTTACAGTTATAGTTACGCCAAAAGATAGATATAAGACCAAGCAGCACCAAAAGTGAATGCAGCTGAACTGTCCTTCGTCATACGATATCATTCATCGTAAGCAATCTGAATATAGAAACACTTATCTGGACGAAAACACAGCTCATGCTGTTCACAGAGCACTAAACTCAGTAGCACCAGCAGCAAGCTGGACTTGGAATATGAGGAAACTGCAACAAGGAACACTTTTCAGACAGTGCCTCAACAGTTTCTGTCACCTATCCGCCATATTAACCAGAAGTCCAATATATTTTGTTCATCTCTTACTCTCCTGTCTGTGCCATTGTTATTCTCTCACTCTATGCTATTGGTGGTGTGTTCTAACACAAGAACCCTCACTGATGCTGCTGGTTCATGCGCTTGTTTTGAGATTATCCAATGTAATATATCAAAGTACAAATGGACACACTTAGTGGGCCAGACTACTGAAGTGGTCACGGCAAAGGAATGCATAAAAATGTGAAGCTGCTGTAAAGCTGAATGTGAAGAAGAAATGAAAAAAAAAATTGACAGAATGGTATGGTTAAAGCCATACGTAATTGATGGACAGTGCAAATTTTACTGACATTTCGGCTCAATATGCCTTCAGCAGGACTACTGAAACCAAGAAGCTGGTTTAATGTCAACTGATGTCAACCCACCCTTAAATGCATGCTGGATTTTTATGAAAAAGTAGGGTCGTGTGACATGATGTTGACCAAACCTCCTATAAAATGTGATGTTAGCCTTTCAAATCCTTCATATAAGAATAAATAATATCTGGGATAAAAGACTCCTACTTAAAATTACAAGTTTTCAATTGAAGCAAAATTTTAAAATCTGTGTTTAATGGAAAACAAATTAAAGAATACAGTTTGAAAAAGAAATGATACCATATTATATTTATAACTCTTTTGTTACAGATGGTTTTTATCAATTTAGCGGTAGAGATTTCAGAGACAAAATTTGTCTTGTTTTTAAATATTAATCTCATCATCATCATCAAGTACCGCGCCCACTGGTGTAGGTGATCATGTCTCTCCACAACTTTCGATCTCGACAGCTATTTATAATTTCTGTTGTTGACCTTCTGCCAAGCATTTCTCTTAAGCTGTCTGGTATTTTTTCTCTTTGCTTCCTCTATATCTTCGTCCCTCAATTTTTCCAGTTGTTACAATATATTCCAGTTGTTCTCTTCTCATTACATGGCCAAAAAGTGATGATTGTATTTTCCTAATATTGGAAATTAGCTCTCTTTTTGCTTCTGCCTCTTTCAGAACATCTTCATTACTATTCTTAGCTGTCAATGGTATTCTCAACATTCTTCTGTAAAACCACATTTCTACAGACTCCAGTGATTTTCTTGTCTGTTGTCCTATTGTCCATGATTCACATCCATATGTTAAGACTGGCTCTACATAACATTTAAGAACTCTTTTTCTTGTTTCTGTTGTCAAAAATGGATTGCATAGTATCTTCCTCATTTTTTGGAAAGCTGCTTTTACCTGAGCCATTCTGCATCTCACCTCTGTTGTACATCTTCCGTCTGAGATTAACAATTAATTATTAATAATTAATTAATAAATATTAATCTACATGTTTATATTTATCTAATCCATAACATATAATATATATGAATTTTTAGATAATTAAACAAGGAATTAGATTTCACCAATACCAAGAAGACAAAAGACATATAAAAAGAATAAGGTTTGATGACAGTTTTCACTAATCAAATTGAGAGTGATGCACTGTGCGGCTAAACGTACACAACAGACATTGGCATAGCGCATGGTGCGTCGAAACGTACGGAAAGAGTTAAGAAGATACAAATAACTTTACATTTAGTATGAGTAAATGTTCTGATTTGTACTATCAACCCTTACGTGTGCGTGTGAAAGCTGGAAAACAACAAGAGATATAGAAATAGAGTTGAACGCATTCGAAATAAATGTGTAAGGAAAATACTTGATATAGCGTGGAACGAATTCAAAACAAACATGGAAATTAGAGAAATCGCCAATCAACCACTAATATCTTCAGTAATAAAGAAAAGACGATGGTCATATGTTGGACATGTGATGAGAAGAGATAATAACCGAATAGCAAAGCAAGCCCTCATATGGGAAACAACAGGTAAGAGGAAAAGAGGAAGACCCAGAGAGACACTGAGAAGAACATTGATGAGAGAGGCAAGAGCAGCAGGAATTGGCTCCCTCAATGAGATAGAGCTGCTTGCACAGAACAGAGACAAATTGCGAGATTTGATAAAATATCTTTAAAAGAATTGAAAACTGCTAGAACAAAAATCCAGAGGAGTATCTTGGTCTACGCCCTATGGGCCAGATATGGCTTGAAAGGTCAATAGAATAGAAATATTCTGATTAGCAATAGAGTCTAACTAGGGATAGAGTGTGAGAAACCTGTTGGACAGAAATACAAATCCGATAACATTGAGAGTAGTACGTAGAGTGTAGAGCTTAACATATGCAAGTGAGACGCTGCAGAGAATTGAGTAAAACTATAATTTTGAGCTGTAGACTGCACTCAGTAGTTAAGTTGGTAGCCAACTTGAGTCATGTGTAGCACAGCATTTATATACCTGCAATGAGTTGCTTGTGCTAACAATGCCAGTTCTGGTACCCTAGATGCAAGAACTACAAGAAAAATAACCTCTGCTGAGGTGAAGTGTGTTAGACGAAAGGCAGGAAACAGCATGAGAGACAAGATCAGAAATGAAGAACTGAGAAAAAAAGCTAGGAATAGTCCCCCCACCCCAGTCATAGAATTCAACAAACACTTTCAGCTCCCTGTGGAGCATAGGTCTTTAACAAACACTTTCAGCTCCCTGTGGAGCATAGGTCTTCAACAAACACTTTCCAAGTCGTTCTGTTTCTTGCCATTCTTTTAAGACCATTCCATGTCTTCCCCGTCATCTTCATCTCTGCTTCTGTCTGTCTTCTCCATAATGTCTTGGCCTTCCTCTTTGTCTTTTCCCTTGGGGATTCAAAAAAGGGCCTGTTGTGTAATACTCTCAGTTGACTTCCGCAGTGTGTGTCCTATCCAGCGCCATCGTCTTCGCTGTATCTCTTTATCCACTGGTATTTGACTGGTACATTTTCATAATTATATGTTAGTGATTTTGTCCTGCTATTTCCATCCTTTTATTCTGCGTAAGCATCCATTAATGAAAGTCTGTATCTTTATGATTGTCAATTTTGTTGTTCTCAATGTTTCACAGCCATATAATAGGACTGACTTAACATTGGAGTTGAAAATTTTTATTTTTGTATTTAACCTAATTTCTTTGGATTTCCATATTTTGTATTTGCACCCTGGATAACATGACAATAAAACATGTTCTACAGGATTGCCCCCAGTACACAGACCTAAGAAGGACAATGTGGCCCATACCCACCTCCCTGGAAGAGAAACTATATGAGGCAACCGAATCACTTAAACAGACAGCTGCCTTCATAAGATTCATAAGAGAGTCTGGTGTCCTAGCCTGAATGAGCCATGATCACAGAAGAAGAAGAAGAACACAGCAGTCTGATTACTAAAATGTTCTGGAAAATTCTGCTTTATTTCTAGTTATCTCTTGAGATGTCCCTACCGAACGCTAGACTGGGTAAGGTCACCTTCAACTAGGACTTGACAAAGAGGAGCATTGAGGTGTGTAGGACTCTGCTTCATCGGCGATATCTGCTAAGTGGATCTTCAGTCTAACTTCAACGCAGAAATTGCACTGAAGAGCCGAAAGTAATCAATCAACAAATGCAATTTCTGCAGCGGTCCAGAGAACGTGACCTCGTTATTAGATTCGCGGAAGGTGAACTGAGGATTTTGTGTCACTTATTTCATGAAGGTCAAGAGTGAGATGTCAGAGACAACATAAATCATGGGCGTTTAGGAAAACAGTCAGGATGGAAAGGAGGACGTGAACTTCTGGTCAATATGGTGGATAGGCGGCAGGAACCATTGAAGGCTATGTATGACAGTGTTCCTTGTTGCAGTTTCCTTATATTCCAGGTCCGGCTTTTTGCAGGAGCTACTAAGTTAAGTGCTCTGTGCACACCGTGAACTGTGTGTCTCATCCGTTTTGATCATGTTTCAATATTCCAATTGTTTACAATGAATGTTGATATTGTATGACAGGGAACAGTTGGCTGTGTTCACTTTCTGTGCGGGTTCGCCTATGTCTTTTGGCGTGTGCTGATACTGCTATGATGGGGACTACGGCTACCTTTCTTTGTTTGGGAGATGAGATATTAATTCGGATGATTCCACTGGCACGGGCTGTGAGCAATTATGGATTTTAATTCATTTTCAGTGATACCGGGGCCTTTCATAACCAAAGAACCAATGTCTCTACCGCCAAGATTGTATTATAGCTTGTTTTGCTGAAACTATTAACAAATATATTATATTTCTTTCATAATTTTTGTTTATTTAATCCTAGTCACATCTTGAGATGGATTTAATTGACAGCCCAGAAAGCATAATCGATTGTGCCAAAACTGTTAACAAATATATTATTTATCTCCATAGGGAAGTGTCAGAACTGTTAACAAATATATTATTTCTCTTCATAGGGAAGTGTCAAAACTGTTAACAAATATTATTTATCTCCATAGGGAAGTGTCAGAATTGTTAACAAATATATCATTCTCTCCATAGGGAAGTGTCAGAACTGTTAACAAATATATTATTTCTCTTCATAGGGAAGTGTCAGAACTGTTAACAAATATATTATTTCTCTCCATAGGGAAGTGTCAGAACTGTTAACAAATATATTATTTCTCTCCATAGGGAAGTGTCAAAATTGTTAACAAATATATTATTTCTCTCCATAGGGAAGTGTCAAAGTTCTGGTTGTAATCCCCAATGTTTCAGACAAGCCAGAATGGAACCTGAAAGGGCAGACACTGGATTACACCTACCCCTCACTGATTCGGTCAGTAAACTTTTCTGTTGTGTTAGGATGTTTAACATTGGTCACAGGTCTCTTGTGTTAGAATGTTTAACATTGGTCACAGGTCTCTTGTGTTAGAATGTTTAACATTAGTCACAGATCTCTTGTGTTAGAATGTTTAACATTGACCACAAGTCACTTGTGTTAGAATGTTTAACATTGGTCACAGGTCTCTTGTGTTAGAATGTTTAACATTGGTCACAGATCTCTTGTGTTAGAATGTTTACATTGGCCACACGTCTCTTGTGTTAGAATGTTTAACATTGGTCACAGATCTCTTGTGTTAGAATGTTTAACATTGGTCACGAGTCTCTTGTGTTAGAATGTTTAACATCGGTCACAGGTCTCTTGTGTTAGAATGTTTACCATTGACCACGAGTCTCTTGTGTTAGAATGTTTAATATTGACCACAAGTCACTTGTGTTCTTCTTCTACCTTTTTAGCTCCCAGTGGAGCATAGGTCTTCAACAAACACTTTCCAAGTCGTTCTGTTTTTTGCAATTCTTTTAAGATCATTCCATGTCTTCCCCATCATCTTCATCTCTGCTTCAATCTGTCTTCTCCAAGAATTCCTTGGTCTTCCTCTTTGTCTTTTCCCTGGGGATTCCAAAAAGGGCCTGATGTGTAATACTCTCAGTTGGTTTCCGTAGTGTGTGTCCTATCCATCGCCATCGTCTTCGCTGTATTTCTTTATCCACTGGTATTTGACCAGTACATTTCCATAATTCCACGTTAGTGACTTTGTCCTGCCATTTCCATCCCTTTATTCTGCGCAAGCATCCATTAATGAAAGTCTGTACCTTCGTGATTGTCAATTTTGTTATTCTCCATGTTTCACAGCCATATAATAGAACCGACTTAACATTGGAGTTGAAAATTTGTATTTTTGTATTTAGCCTAATTTCTTTGGATTTCCATATGTTTTCCCAGTGCAATGAAAGCTCCTCTTGCTATATAGAGGGGCAGATATAGCTTCTGATCATCATCTTCTGTTAGCCAAACTTAAAATTAAATTAAAAAGGTATACTACAACGAATAAGGGCAGAAAGTATTTCAATGTAGGGTTTCTTAAAGAACAAGGAATTAAAGATAAATTCGCAGTCACAATATCAAACAAATACCAAGTCCTCCAACAACTAGAAAATACAATAAATATAGAAGATCATTGGAAACATGTAAAAAATATATGGAAAGAGACATGCGAAGAAACACTGGGGAAAAGAGAACGCCAGAATAAGGCATGGATGACAGCAGAGACCCTGGATAAAATTAAAGAAAGAAAGAACAAGAAAGCAGACATAAATAAAAGCAAAACAAGAAGTAATAAGCCAAGACACAGGAAGCTTACACAGAGGTGAACAAAGAAGTGAGAAGATGCATTAAAAGGGATAAGAGGAAATATATAGATGAATTAGCTAAAGAGGCAGAAGAAGCAGCAAATAAAGGAATATGAAAGAACTGTACAACAGCACAAAGAAATTAGGTGGAAAATACAAACAGATCAACACCTTTATCAAAGATAAGAAAGGAAATCTGCTTAGTAATATAAGGGAACAAATGGAGAGATGGAAGGAGCACTTTGAAGAACTTTTGAACAGACCCGGCTCAAATAATCCTCCAGATATACTACCAGCAGAAGAAGAATTACACGTTAACTGCGGAAAACCAAGCAAAGAAGAAATAATGAAAGCCATCAAACTATTAAAAGATGGTAAAGCCACAGGACCAGATGAAATTCCTTCGGAAGCCATCAAAGCAGATATTATCACCTCTACCAAGATGTTACATAATCTATTGGATAAAATTTGGGAGAGGGAAGAAATACCTAAAGACTGGAGAGAAGGTTATATGATCAAACTACCAAAGAAAGGAAGTTTACAGGAGTGCACAAATTATAGGGGAATTATGCTACTATCAGTGCCAGGAAAAATATTAGGCAGAATCATTCTGGAGAGACTAAAAGAGGCTATAGAGAAACACTTGAGAGATGAACAAGCAGGTTTTAGGAAGAACAGATCATGTGCTGATCAAATAACTACTCTACGTATAATAGTTGAACAAAGTTTAGAACTAAAATCCCCACTTTATATTGGATTCATAGATTACGAAAAGGCATTTGATAGTTTAGACAGAAGAATGCTTTGGAAGTTGCTGAGTCATTATGGAATCCCCATAAAGTTTATTAACCTGATAAAACAATGTATGAAGGAACAAAATGTAGTGTGGTGCATGAAGGACAGCTTACAGAAGCATTTGAAATAAGAACAGGAGTAAGGCAAGGATGCTTCTGTCTCCATTTCTCTTTCTACTGGCCATAGATTGGATTATGAAAATAACTCAAAACAACAGAAATGGGATCCAGTGGTCACTGACCAAACAACTGATGATTTAGACTTTGCTGATGACATAGCTCTCCTATCACACAGCCACCAACAGATGCAAGATAAAATGAGTATATTAGATGAGAGATCACAACAGCTAGGACTAAAGATTAATAGAGATAAGACCAACATTATGAGAATTAATGCAGTTGGCAATAACCAAATAAAACTAGGAGAAATACCTCTACTAGACGTACAATCTTATATATATCTGGGCAGTAATATAGATAAAGAGGGAGGAACAGAAAACGATACCAAAAATAAGGATATCAAAAAAAAAAAAAAAAAAAGCACTTGTGTTAGAATGTTTAATATTGACCACAAGTCACTTGTGTTAGAATGTTTAATATTGACCACGAGTCTCTTGTGCTAGAATGTTTAACATTGTCACAGTCTCTTGTGTTAGAATGTTTAACATTGGTCTCAGGTCTCTTGTGTTAGAATGTTTACATTGATCACAGGTCTCTTGTGTTAGAATGTTTAACATTGGCCACAGATCTCTTGTGTTAGAATGTTTAACATTGTTCTCAGGTCTCTTGTGTTAGAATGTTTAACATTGATCATAGGTCTCTTGTGTTAGAATGTTTAACATTGTTCTCAGGTCTCTTGTGTTAGAATGTTTAACATTGTTCTCAGGTCTCTTGTGTTAGAATGTTTAACATTGTTCTCAGGTCTCTTGTGTTAGAATGTTTAACATTGTTCTCAGGTCTCTTGTGTTAGAATGTTTAACATTGATCATAGGTCTCTTGTGTTAGAATGTTTAACATTGGTCTCAGGTCTCCTTAGGTGCGCTTATGTGGTCACTAAACTATTCTATAGTGTAATTTAATGAATGTTTTAGCACTGAATTTGCCAATATTCTTTTATATTTTGAGAACAAAGAATGTTTTCTGTATATTCTGTATATTATCACTGTCAGTACTACAGCTCTAAAAAGCCCCAAGAACAATGAACTGATGACTTGAGAACAACCCTAGACCAACTATGCAATAACTTCCAGAGAGTAGTCATTCAGTGGATACCATCACACTGTAATATACACGGGAACGAACGCGCAGACAAATTAGCTAAAGAGGGAGGGAGATTACCACAAGAGAACCATCTGCTCAGTTATAATGAAGCCAAATCCATCACAAAGGTCAGTGCCATGAAAATGGAAACGAAAAACACCCAAAGCATAACGAGAGTGACGGATACCACCACTATCAAGGAGGGATCAAGTCATCATACTTCGCCTACACACTGGCCACAATAGAATGAGAAATCACATGTTCACCAAATTCAAAATAGGTGCAACCAGCCTATGCCACTGTACACTGGACAATATGACTATAAAACATGTTCTATAGGATTGCCCCCAGTACACAGACCTGAAAAGAGAGCAATGTGGTCCACACCCACCTCCCTGGAAGAGAAACTATATGGGGCAATGGAATCACTTAAACAGACAGCTAACTTCATGAAAGTGTCTGGAATCCTACTCTGATTGAGTCTTGATCGCAGAGAGAGAGCGAGTATATTATAAACATCTTCTCGTTGCACAGTCCTATAGTAAATAATACAGTCTAGACATTGTTGTTAGTCATCTAGTAGTGTTGAGTCATACTGCTATACATTGTCTTGATGAGAACCCAAAGACATGTAATGTGTTTTATTTGAAATAGATTATGTGCTGTTCAAACTAATTAAATATGTGATAGGTTAAGACAATGTGTTTTGTGTTCACTCTTAATGACATGTGATGTTCAAACTAAATTAAATATGTGATAGGTTAAGACAATGTGTTTTGTGTTCTCTCTTAATGACATGTGATGTTCAAACTAAATTAATATGTGATAAGACAGTTAATGTTTTATGTCAAAGCTAAAAGGTGATGATGCCCGAGATAAAAGATACCTTTTTCATGTGCACATCAAGCAACTATGGAAGCAAAAAGGGCAATATACAAATCAATTTTTTCTACCAACTCTGTGCTATCAATGCCAGAATTGGACGCTGGACTCTAGAACAATAAGAAAGATAACAACCACCGAAATGAAATGTGTCAGAAGAATGACAGGAAACAGCTTAAGGGACAGAGTAAGAAACAACGACGTGAGGAAGAAACTCGAAATTGAACAGCCTTCGAATACATAAAGAAACTACAGATAAATTGGTTCGGCCACATAACAAGACAAAAAGAACTAACAATGACTCAAAGAGCCATAAACAAACGCTACGAAAACGCCAGATTAAGAGGAAGACCAAGAAAGAGATGGATAAAGGGAATACTAGAGTCACTAGGAGGGATAACACCAGAAGAGGCCAACAGAAGAGCAAAGAATCGCAGATTGTATCTCTCCTCGACGTCAACAGCAATGGAGGAAGGATAGAAGAAAGAGAAAGAAGAAGACATCAAGCAAGTAATAATAAATGGAACTGTTCTATCTGCAGGTGTCAGTCATCAAGGCAAAGCTCCACGAGACACTGGCATGCCAGCCGGGAACAGAAACTTCAGTATGAGGTGAGAGATGTTTAATGTTTCTTCTTTTCTTGATATTGAACTTTAGGAAGCTGCTTAGATGTTACCCCATTGGGTGTCTTGTAGGACACCATCGTCCATGTCTGGGCAAATCAAGCATCTGCGATCTGTTTTCACAATAGTAGGGTTAATGGCCCTTCAGCTGACCAAGACCTCACTGTGATCCTCTAATAGTCTCCCAGAAACAGCCTGCATCAAAATAGTGGAAAGTATCACCATGTGTTCCGTAGTGGCGGCACTTTATTTCGGTACGTCTTTATTTCGCTACATCTTTATTTCGGAGTGTCGTCATCACAGTCGGAGCATTCCCATATCAGCTCTGCTGCCTGTTCCAGCAACTGTCAAAGTGTTCGTTTCATGATTGTTCTAGTCCTGTATTGGTTGAAGTTATTGTGTTCTTTGCAACAGAGAATGCATTTCCTGTTTTTGCCCCTCGTGACGCCATGTTCCACCATTCTCTTGACGTGTGAGTTAGGCAGACCCCGCCAATCTGTTGGCCATCTATTTACCACATGCTACAGTGTGCCCGGGCAATACGATCCAAGGTAAGATGTCAACATGAGACATGCCGATCAGTAGCCGGGTTGGGAAAACCACCCAACTGGACTACTGACGTTTGGACAACCACGTGTTCGATTCCGCTGGGAGCAGTGTGAATTGTACTCGTGGTTGGAAAAAAAAAATACCCCCACGGTCGACCCAGCCGTCGGCAGAAGTGGGTACCAGGGTATTACCCTGGGAGGTGAGGAATGTTGATTTGCACCTGAGTTTCGATGCTTGAAGCGACACTGCACAGAAATTTCCGAACATTACTGGATAGGCGGCCGAAGCACATATGGGTGTAAACTTGCATGCTGAGACGCCGGTTCAAGTCTCGTACTTTACCTTTAGGTGCACCAACTCCCTGCAGAGTGTGTTTTCATCAATCTAGCAAAGCATGCTTTGTGAGTCAGTCAATCTGACTGCATGTGTTGGTCTTTTAAGCAGCCATGTGAAATCTTCTGTCACAGCCACAATCTCCATGCATGTGCTGGAGGTAGTAGTTTTGTAGGCTCCTGCAGCTTTATCTGTCAACTCTCCATTAGAATGCACAACAAAAACCCAGCCACTCCGCATACCCCTGGCGACCGTGCCATAAGTGTAAATGATCGTGTCCTCAGAAATGAAATTGCAGTACCTTCAATATCTCTGACCCAGTCACAGTATTTCCTGTTCAAATCTATCATGGTCCTGATTAGTCCACTAGGCATGGACACCTATCCAATCCCTGCCAGTAGGTACAGCTCCTTGTTACATACTGATATCATAATCAAGTACTGTGCCTGCTGGCGTAGGTGATCATGTCTCTCCACAACTTCAATCTCGACAGTTATTTATCATTTCTGTTGTTGACCTGCCAAGCCATTCTCTTAAGCTGTCTGGTATCTTTTCTCTTTGCTTCCCTCTATCTCTTCGTCCATCAATTTTTCCAGTTGTCACAATATATTCCAGCTGTTCTCTTCTCATTACATGGCCAAAAATGAGGATTGTTTCTTCCTAAAATTGGAAATTAGCTGTCTTTTTGCTTTGGCCTCTGTCAGAACATTTTCATTACTCTTCTTTACTGCCCATGGTATTCTCAATATTCTTCTGTAAAACCACATTTCTACAGCCTCCTTTTAGACATACTGATATAGAAGACCTAATTTTGCAGTACTTTTAGGCAAGTAACAGTAAAGCAGAGTAAAGAGCCCTCGTCACGCCAAGTGGCGTATAGGGAATATGGTGCTAGTGACTATAATTTTTACAGACCTTCGGCACATGATTTTTGGGGTAATGTGGTCGGTATTATACCCGTGCCACTTTACTTTCCAAGAAAAAATCTGGTACCCATTTAAGGCTGGGTGAACCCGGAAGCCGTCAGTCAGGATTGAACCAAGCCTCTTGTCCTTTGTAGTCCAGTTCACTAACCACTGAGATATCGCAGCTCCCACTTTTAGGAAAGGCAAGTTCCAAATTCTCCAGTAAAAGCCAAGAATTCAAGAAAGCCATATACCATCTTGGGTACAAAAGTTAGCGCCGTAACGACCCATTAATCAAAACAATCATCTCTATTTCTCACTTGATGACACACATCCCATTCTTTTTTCTGGGTTCCTTGCTTGTAGAACAACACAGCAACCTGTAACCATGTAGTGACTTTTAGTATGGGTTTCTCCGCTGTATCGTCGATCATTCTCTGAGGGTAACCAAGATTGTCTCCAATTTATCATTGATCATTCTCTCAAGGTAACCAAGATTGTCTCCACTTTATCGTTGATCCTTCTCTCAGGGTAACCAAGATTATCTCCACTTTATCATTCTCTGAGGGTAACCAAGATTGTCTCCACTTTATCATTCTCTCAGGGTAACCAAGATTGTCTCCACTTTATCATTCTCTGAGGGTAACCAAGATTGTCTCCACTTTATCATTCTCTCAGGGTAACCAAGATTATCTCCACTTTATCATTCTCTGAGGGTAACCAAGATTGTCTCCACTTTATCATTCTCTGAGGGTAACCAAGATTGTCTCCACTTTATCATTCTCTCAGGTAACCAAGATTATCTCCACTTTATCATTCTCTGAGGGTAACCAAGATTGTCTCCACTTTATCATTCTCTCAGGGTAACCAAGATTATCTCCACTTTATCATTCTCTGAGGGTAACCAAGATTGTCTCCACTTTATTGTTGATCCTTCTCTCAGGGTAACCAAGATTGTCTCCACTTTATTGTTGATCCTTCTCTCAGGGTAACCAAGATTGTCTCCACTTTATTGTTGATCCTTCTCTCAGGGTAACCAAGATTGTCTCCACTTTATTGTGATCCTTCTCTCAGGGTAACCAAGATTGTCTCCACTTTATTGTTGATCCTTCTCTCAGGGTAACCAAGATTGTCTCCACTTTATTGTTGATCCTTCTCTCAGGGTAACCAAGATTGTCTCCACTTTATTGTTGATCCTTCTCTCAGGGTAACCAAGATTGTCTCCACTTTATTGTTGATCCTTCTCTCAGGGTAACCAAGATTGTCTCCACTTTATTGTTGATCCTTCTCTCAGGGTAACCAAGATTGTCTCCACTTTATTGTTGATCCTTCTCTCAGGGTAACCAAGATTGTCTCCACTTATTGTTGATCCTTCTCTCAGGGTAACCAAGATTGTCTCCACTTAATCGTTGATCATTCTCTCAGGGTAACCAAGATTGTCTCCACTTTATTGTTGATCCTTCTCTCAGGGTAACCAAGATTGTCTCCACTTTATTGTTGATCCTTCTCTCAGGGTAACCAAGATTGTCTCCACTTTATCGTTGATCCTTCTCTCAGGGTAACCAAGATTATCTCCACTTTATCGTTGATCCTTCTCTCAGGGTAACCAAGATTGTCTCCACTTAATCGTTGATCATTCTCTCAGGGTAACCAAGATTGTCTCCACTTTATTGTTGATCCTTCTCTCAGGGTAACCAGATTATCTCCACTTTATCGTTGATCCTTCTCTCAGGGTAACCAAGATTATCTCCACTTTATCGTTGATCCTTCTCTCAGGGTAACCAAGATTATCTCCACTTTATCGTTGATCCTTCTCTCAGGGTAAGTTAGATAAGCTCCAGTTTTACCCAGCAGAAACAGAGAAATTAGAAAGCCACACTGACTGAGTCTAAGAGTCAGCAGTTTATACCAACCCCAATAGCATTAAGCTCATCATCATCATCATCATCAGGTTTCCTGACCCCATATACCAACCCCATAGCATTAAGCTCATCATCATCAGGTTTCATGACCCCATATACCAACCCCAATAGCATTAAGCTCTTTGTCATTATCATCAGGTTTCCTGACCACAAACTAATGAAGCAGTCAGCAGCCACTGTACCCTGTGATGTCATGTTATTCATGCATTGATCATTCTTCCCAGGATTCATGAGAACTAGTACCTGTCTTTGATCAGGAAAGGAAGGAGTCCAGGGAAAGGAAGGTATCCACTGAAAAAAATCAAGGAAGGGAAGGTGTCCACAAACAAATCAGGAAAAGGGAGTCCACAAACAAATCAGGAGAAGGAAGATGTCCACAGACAAATCAGGAAAAGGAAGGAGTCCACAGACAAATCAGGGGAAGGAAGGAGTCCACAGACAAATCATGGAAAGGAAGGTGTCCACTGACAAATCAGGAAAAGGAAGGTGTCCACTGACAAATCAGGGGAAGGAAGGAGTCCACAGACAAATCAGGGGAAGGAAGGAGTCCACAGACAAATCAGGGAAGGAAGGAGTCCACAGACAAATCATGGAAAGGAAGGTGTCCACTGACAAATCAGGAAAAAGAAGGAATCCACTGACAAATCAGGGGAAGGAAGGAGTCCATGGACAAATCAGGGAAAGGTAGGAGTCCACAGACAAATCAGGGGAAGGAAGGCGTCCATGGACAAATCAGGGAAAGGTAGAGTCCACAGACAAATCAGGGGAAGGAAGGCGTCCATGGACAAATCACTGAACATTTTCTAGAAAAAAGTGCGCGCGCCCCCCCCCCCCCCCCCCCCCAAAAAAAAAGATATATATATATAAATAATGGGAGCCACGATAGCTCAGTGGTTAGTGAACTGGACTACAAAGGACAAGGGTAGAGTTCGATCCAACCGACGGCTTCTGGGTTCACCCAGCCCTAAATGGGTACCAGATTTTTTTCTTGGAAAGTGAAGCGGCACGGACGTAATACTGACCACATTACCCCCAAAATCACGTTCTGAAGGTCTGTAAAATTTATGGTCACTAACACATATTCCCTATACGCCATATGGCGTGACTGGGGTACTTTACTTTTTTATAATAAATAATACTACATAATTAAAAAAAAAAATAAACAATAATATAATAAAAAAATACAACAGTATGTTGTCAATGATTGACTGTTATGCTGAGAGACTAATAATGAATTCTCTTGTTTGGTATACTTTGTATGTTGAGGTCATTGTTGTGGACCAGCTGCTGATGTCTACCTACCATTAATTTACAAAAGTTTGCTTCAAGTATTCTCAACTCTGCTGTTTCACCCACCCTGTGTTAAGAATTATCTTTTTTTTTTTTTAAATATGATTAATTTACTGACTGCAGTAGCAGTAAGGGGTTCCATCGTTGCATGTGAGGAACATGCTGTTAGTACTCAGTGGCACCTTCTATGAGCAATGTTGTTTGTATTGCAATCTATCTATCTATCTATTGACCTTTCAAGCCGTAACCGGCCCATAGGGCGTAGACCAAGATACACCTTCTCCTATATGAATTTTTGTTCTAGCAGTTTTCTTTTAAAGATATTTTATCAAATCTCGCCATCTGTCTCTGTTCTGTGCAAGCAGTTCTATCTCATTGAGGGAGCCGATTCCTGCTGCTCTTGCCTCTCTCATCAATGTTCTTCTCAGTGTCTCCCTGGGTCTTCCTCTTTTTCTTTTACCTGTTGTTTCCCATATGAGGGCTTGCTTTGCTATTCGATTATTATCTCTTCTCATCACATGTCCAACGTATGACCATCGTCTTTTCTTTTGTATTGCAATGAGGTATCAAAAAAAAAACAAAACAAAAACCTCTGTTTCCCATTTTTAGAGTGGGGGTGCATGCAAAGATTGTGTTGGTCTGAACAAAAAAATTGCCACATTTGGGAAATTTGACTAGGAACCTTCTGGTCTCCAGCAAGCACACTATCTTGGTAAACACTACTTCATTGAAGCAGCAAAAGGCAGCAATATTTTAGCTTTTGGAACTATTTACAAGAATAATCAGTTCTACTATCCTCAGTAAAATATACCAACATCAAAACAAATAACACCAGGGCTAAAACTAAGAATAGCAAAATGTTACATCTTCTCAATATTCCTGTATGGTGCAGAAACATGGACATTAGATCAGAAAACAGAACAGAAAATTGAAGCCTTTGAAATGTGGATTTATAGAAGAATAGGTAGAATTGGGTGGAAAGAAAAGAAAACAAACGAGGAAGTTTTAAAACAACTAAAAATGAAAAGTGAACTACTAAACATAATTAGAGCAAGACAAATGAAATTTTTAGGTCATGTTAAAAGACACAACATCCTAATAAAAGTAATATTGGAAGGGAATACAAGGTAAAAGAGGCAGACCAAGACTAACATGGACGAGTAACATCAAAAGATGGACAAGTCAACCTATGACAATCTGCACTATCAAAGCAAGAAACAGAGTGGAATGGCGCTCCATGGTAGCCAACCTTTGATGTGGAGACGGCACTCGATGATGATGAATCAGTTTATTAAAAACTGGAAAGAAGTTTGATACTTCTTTTTACAATTTGAATTCCCTATTTAAGCAACTTCTGCTGTATGATGTGTGTATCAATATCTTCTCTGTTTTGTTCACATTTAGTGGTCCTTTATCAACTAGAGTGTTCTCAATCATAATTTGTACTGTATATTCACCTCAAAGTATCTCATTTCTTCTTTGCAGGGAATGTTCATTAAGGACTCCAACAGCCTGGCCTTCTACAACTTCTTGAACGGAGCCACAGTACACCTGCAGTTAAAAGAGAGAGGTGGTCGCAAGAAGTAATAGTTGCAGTCATCTTTTTGTTGCGTTGCTTCTCCTCGAGTATAAACAACCAGCTAGGAGAAGTGTACACATTTCTAATGTTCTTCATTATTACTTTATGTCATTTACAAAAATTGAGTTGTAATTGTTAGCCAATTGTTGATTCATTGTAATGATCTGCAGGTAGGAGCTTTCACGTTGATGTGAAAATATCTTTGAAGTGTCCTGTTACTAAAGGTCAAGTACGAGACTTGAACCGATGTCTTAGCACGCGAGTTTTACACCCATATGTGCTCGGCCGCCTATCCAGAAATTTAGGAGATTTCTGTATAGTGTCGCCTCAAGCATCGAAACTCAGATGCGAAGCAACATACCTCACCTTCCGAGGGTAATACCCTGGTACCCATTTCTGCCAACGGCTGTGTCGACCGTGGGGTTTTTTTTTTCCAATGAGTACAATTCACACTGCTCCCAGCGGGAATCGAACACGGGTTGTCCGAACGTCGGTAGTCCAGTCGGGTGGTTTTCCCAACTCGGCTACCGAGGCCCCCGTGTCCTGTTACTGTTGATCAATGCTTCATCTGGGCAGAGGTTAGTGTGAGAAAATAAATAATTTCGGAAGAGCCTCAAAGTTATTCCTGGATTTGTCACAGTCTGAAAAGAGGAACAATTTCCGAAAAAAATCAAACAGAAGAACGAGATTCATTGAGAGAGATTCATTGTTCCAGGTTTACAAAGATATGGGAGTTTGGGTATATGAAAGGAGCTGGTATGAGAGTGCATAGAGATTGTCAGATATTCAGCACTAGACTGGCTGACTTGAAGATGAGAGAGCCCACAGGCATGCAAGAAGTCACCTGTCTGTGGCTTGAACTGAAGCAATGATCATTTTAGTTTGTCCACAACTCCATTGTGTTAAAAATGCAGATGGGTTTTTTTTCTTTTTGACATTTAATGTGAAATAAAAAGATGAATGTTTATGTTTATTTGTCCTGAGTTTGTCTGAATGCTACTGCTCTTTAACGTCAGTCTTTAAAAGGCTCTAGATAAGTACATGTGCATTGTGATGTCACAGTAACCTGCAATGTCTGAGTTATGGTTATGGAAGGCCCCAGAATCACAAATGAATTAAAATCCATAATTACTAAACTGCCCGTTGCCAGTGGAATCATCCGAATTACTAACTCATCTCTCAAACAAAGAAAGGTAGCTGTAGTCCCCATCGTAGCAGTCTCAGCACACGCCAAAAAACATAAGGTGAAACCGCGCAGAAAGTGAACACAGCCATCTGTTCTCCATCATATGAAATCAATATTCATCGTAAACAAACGGAATATCGAAACACGATCAAAACAGATGAACCTCACAGTGTGTACAGAGCACTTAACTCAGTAGCTCCTGCAACAAGTCGGACTTGGAATATGAGGAAACTGCAACAAGGAACACTTTTCAGACATAGCCTTTAATGGTTCTGCTGCCTATCCACCATATTGACCGGAAGTTCACGTCCCTCTCAGTTATAGTATCCAATGACATATCTGCAGCCCGGTGCCCATCGTGGAGACCAAGATGATGGTGTCCGGGGCTTGTTCTGAGTATTTTGGGAAAATACTTTTAAATTCGACATGGCATTTAATTGGTACAGGTTTACCTTCCCTCTTCTTTGACCATTACTTGGTCCCAAGACACCAGAGAGAGGTACCATATCTTGATCACTTGCTGCTACTGATCCCAGCAGTTCCACTTTCAGGCTGGGTGCTGCCCTGTTTACTTCATCCTAAACATAAAATGCCCATAGCAGGATTTACTTTCCTATTTCTGACACAGCTTGCTCTTGCCAACCTTATAAAGAATAATATTTAAGCTGCCCACACAGCTTGATACATTAACATATTCAGTGACATGCGGCTTTATTACCCCGTGCACACGAACCCAAGAGTAACAATTTTGTGGCTTTAATTTTGCAATTGTTTCTGCTAAAACCTTGTAATTCTCTTGTTTTACAACCTTTACGACTTCTTGAACTAAATGGTCCCAACAAAATACATGTTTTAGTTCAGTTTTCATTATTTTCTCACTGTTATTTCCAATTTTTTTTTTTTTATTCAGAAAATCTTGGTGTTAAACCCCTTCGTAGCGCATGTGTTAAAGTTTGCATTGTCCATGAGATTAGCTTCCAAAATAAATAAACATTAACCAATGATCGGTGTGATGGGCAGTTGAAAAACTATTAACGATAATGATAAGTTCCCTCCGTGCCTTGCTGTGGGGAATGTGATGTTCATAACCATATTTTTCTATGACCACTTCACATATTTAGGTAACGTGGTCGGTATCACGTCAGGCCGCCTATATTTCCACAGACAAATCTCTGGTACCCATTTTTAAAGCCGGGTGAAGGATGAATACAGTGCAAGCAGATTCTACAAAATGGGAACATCAGTTGAGATACATCCAACTTTAGTAAATGGCAATATATTTTAATGTAAAATAATGTCAACAGATGCAATGAACAGTTGCTTCAATCTTGTTTATGGAATGCTCTCAAGTCTCATCAGCTGTAAAAATATGCACTAACTAAAGTGAAAGCAAGTAGGGAAGAACACTGGCCACCTCATGTTTAAAATGTCAAACTTATTTCAAATTCATGAAGTGAGACACCACCACCAGCTGATTATACACAAGTTTATTGTGTATCTCCAGTACAAACATCTCTGTTTTTGTGTTGAAAACCGACAGGCAAACTATATCTCTCTCTGTCTTTGTGTTGACACCGACAGGCAAACTATATCTCTCTGTCTGTCTTTGTGTTGACACTGACAGGCAAACTATATCTCTCTCTGTCTTTGTGTTGACACCGACAGGCAAACTATATCTCTCTCTGTCTTTGTGTTGACACCGACAGGCAAACTATATCTCTCTCTCTGTCTTTGTGTTGACACTGATAGGCAAACTATATCTCTCTCTGTCTTTGTGTTGACACGACAGGCAAACTATATCTCTCTGTCTTGTCTTTGTGTTGATACCGACAGGCAAACTATATCTCTCTCTGTCTTTGTGTTGACACCGACAGGCAAACTATATCTCTCTCTGTCTTTGTGTTGACACCGACAGGCAAACTATATCTCTCTCTGTCTTTGTGTTGACACCGACAGGCAAACTACATCTCTCTGTCTTGTCTTTCTGTCGACATCAACAGGCAAACTATATCTCTCTCTCTCAGTCTTTGTGTTGACACCGACAGGCAAACTATATCTCTCTCTGTCTTTGTGTTGACACCGACAGGCAAACTATATCTCTCTGTCTGTCTTGTGTTGACACCGACAGGCAAACTATATCTCTCTCTGTCTTTGTGTTGACACCGGCAGGCAAACTATATCTCTCTCTGTCTTTGTGTTGACACCGACAGGTAAACTATATCTCTCTGTCTTGTCTTTGTGTCGACACCAACAGGCAAACTATATATCTCTCTCTCTCTGTCTTTGTGTTGACACCGACAGGCAAACTATATCTCTCTCTGTCTTTGTGTTGACACCGACAGGCAAACTATATCTCTCTGTCTTGTCTTTGTGTCGACACCAAAAGGCAAACTATATCTCTCTCTCTCTGTCTTTGTGTTGACACCGACAGGCAAACTACATCTCTCTGTCTTGTCTTTCTGTCGACATCAACAGGCAAACTATATATCTCTCTCTCTCTCTGTCTTTGTGTCGACACCAACAGGCAAACTATATCTCTCTGTCTGTCTTTGTGTTGACACCGACACAACAAATATATCTCTCTGTCTGTCTTTGTGTTGACAACCGAACGGCAAACTACATCTCTCTGTCTGTCTTTGTGTCATCAACAGGCAAACTATATCTCTCTCTCTGTCTTTGTGTTGACACCGACAGGCAAACTATATCTCTCTCTCTGTCTCTGTGTTGACACAGACAGGCAAACTATATCTCTCTCTCTGTCTTTGTGTTGACACCGACAGGCAAACTATATCTCTCTGTCTGTCTTTGTGTTGACACCGACAGGCAAACTATATCTCTCTGTCTGTCTTTGTGTTGACACCGACAGGCAAACTACATCTCTCTGTCTTGTCTTTGTGTCGACGTCAACAGGCAAACTATATCTCTCTCTCTGTCTTTGTGTTGACACCGACAGGCAAACTATATCTCTCTCTCTGTCTCTGTGTTGACACCGACAGGCAAACTATATCTCTCTCTCTGTCTTTGTGTTGACACCGACAGGCAAACTATATCTCTCTCTCTCTCTGTCTTTGTTTTGACACCGACAGGCAAACTATATCTCTCTCTGCCTTTGTGTTGACACAGACAGGCAAACTATATCTCTCTGTCTTGTCTTTGTGTCGACACCAACAAGCAAACTATATATCTCTCTCTCTGTCTTTGTGTTGACACCGACAGGCAAACTATATCTCTCTCTGTCTTGTGTTGACACCGACAGGCAAACTATATCTCTCTCTGTCTTTGTTTGACACCGACAGGCAAACTATATCTCTCTCTGTCTTTGTGTTGACACCGACAGGCAAACTACATCTCTCTGTCTTGTCTTTCTGTCGACATCACAGGCAAACTATATCTCTCTCTCTCAGTCTTTGTGTTGACACACCGACAGGCAAACTAATCTCTCTCTGTCTTTGTGTTGACACCGACAGGCAAACTACATCTCTCTGTCTTGTCTTCTGTCGATCAACAGGCAAACTATATCTCTCTCTCTCAGTCTTTGTGTTGACACCGACAGGCAAACTATATCTCTCTCTGCCTTTGTGTTGACACAGACAGGCAAACTATATCTCTCTGTCTTGTCTTTGTGTCGACACCAACAAGCAAACTATATATCTCTCTCTCTCTTTGTGTTGACACCGACAGGCAAACTATATCTCTGTCTGTCTTTGTGTTGACACCGACAGGCAAACTATATCTCTCTCTGTCTTTGTGTTGACACCGACAGGCAAACTATATCTCTCTCTGTCTTTGTGTTGACACGCAGGCAAAACTACATCTCTCTGTCTTGTCTTTCTGTCGACATCAACAGGCAACTATATCTCTCTCTCTCAGTCTTTGTGTTGACACCGACAGGCAAACTATATCTCTCTCTGTCTTTGTGTTGACACCGACAGGCAAACTATATCTCTCTGTCTGTCTTTGTGTTGACACCGACAGGCAAACTATATCTCTCTCTGTCTTTGTGTTGACACCGGCAGGCAAACTATATCTCTCTCTGTCTTTGTGTTGACACCGACAGGTAAACTATATCTCTCTGTCTTGTCTTTGTGTCGACACCAACAGGCAAAACTATATATCTCTCTCTCTCTGTCTTTGTGTTGACACCGACAGGCAAACTATATCTCTCTCTGTCTTTGTGTTGACACCGACAGGCAAACTATATCTCTCCTGTCTGTCTTTGTGTCGACACCAAAAGGCAAACTATATCTCTCTCTCTCTGTCTTTGTGTTGACACCGACAGGCAAACTACATCTCTCTGTCTTGTCTTTCTGTCGACATCACAGGCAAACTATATATCTCTCTCTCTCTCTGTCTTTGTGTCGACACCAACAGGCAAACTATATCTCTCTGTCTGTCTTTGTGTTGACACCGACAGGCAAACTATATCTCTCTGTCTGTCTTTGTGTTGACACCGACAGGCAAACTACATCTCTCTGTCTTGTCTTTGTGTCATCAACAGGCAAACTATATCTCTCTCTCTGTCTTTGTGTTGACACCGACAGGCAAACTATATCTCTCTCTCTGTCTCTGTGTTGACACAGACAGGCAAACTATATCTCTCTCTCTGTCTTTGTGTTGACACCGACAGGCAAACTATATCTCTCTGTCTGTCTTTGTGTTGACACCGACAGGCAAACTATATCTCTCTGTCTGTCTTTGTGTTGACACCGACAGGCAAACTACATCTCTCTGTCTTGTCTTTGTGTCGACGTCAACAGGCAAACTATATCTCTCTCTCTGTCTTTGTGTTGACACCGACAGGCAAACTATATCTCTCTCTCTGTCTCTGTGTTGACACGACAGGCAAACTATATCTCTCTCTCTGTCTTTGTGTTGACACCGACAGGCAAACTATATCTTCTCTCTCTCTGTTCTTTGTGTTGACACCGACAGGCAAACTATATCTCTCTCTGCCTTTGTGTTGACACAGACAGGCAAACTATATCTCTCTGTCTTGTCTTTGTGTCGACACCAACAAGCAAACTATATATCTCTCCTCTCTGTCTTGTGTTGACACCGACAGGCAAACTATATCTCTCTCTGTCTTTGTGTTGACACCGACAGCAAACTATATCTCTCTCTCTCTGTCTGTCTTTGTGTTGACACCGACAGGCACTATATCTCTCTCTCTCTGTCTTTGTGTTGACACTGACAGGCAAAACTATATCTCTCTCTGTCTTTGTGTTGACACCGACAGGCAAACTATATTCTCTCTGTCTGTCTTTGTGTTGACACCGACAGGCAAACTATATCTCTCTCTCTGTCTTTGTGTTGACCCGACAGGCAAACTATTCTCTCTCTGTCTTGTGTTGACACAAAAGGCGCAAACTATATCTCTCTCTGTCTTGTGTTGACACCGACAGGCAACATATATCTCTCTGTCTTGTCTTTGTGTCGACACCAACAGCAAACTATATCTCTCTCTCTGTCTTTGTGTTGACACCGACAGGCAAACTATATCTCTCTCTGTCTTTGTGTTGACACCGACAGGCAAACTATATCTCTCTGTCTGTCTTTGTGTTGACACCGACAGGCAAACTATATCTCTCTCTGTCTTTGTGTTGACACCGACAGGCAAACTATATCTCTCTCTGTCTTTGTGTTGACACACCACAGGCAAACTATATCTCTCTCTGTTTTTTGTGTTGACACCGACAGGCAAACTATATCTCTCTCTCTCTCTGTCTTTGTGTTGACACCGACAGGCAAACTATATCTCTCTCTCTCTCTCTCTCTGTCTTTGTGTTGACACCGACAGGTAACTATATCTCTCTGTCTTGTCTTTGTGTCGACACCAACAGGCAAACTATATATCTCTCTCTCTCTGTCTTTGTGTTGACACCGACAGGCAAACTATATCTCTCTCTGTCTTTGTGTGACACCGAAGGCAAACTATATCTCTCTGTCTTGTCTTTGTGTCGACACCAAAAGGCAAACTATATCTCTCTCTCTCTGTCTTTGTGTTGACACCGACAGGCAAACTACATCTCTCTGTCTTGTCTTTGTCGACATCAACAGGCAAACTATATCTCTCTCTCTCTCTCTGTCTTTGTGTCGACACCGACAGGCAAACTATATCTCTCTGTCTGTCTTTGTGTCGACACCAACAGGCCACCTATATATATCTCTCTCTCTCTCTGTCTTGGTTCGACACCAACAGGCAAACTATATATCTCTCTCTGTCTTGTGTTGACACCGACAGGCAAACTATATCTCTCTGTCTGTCTTTGTGTTGACACCGACAGGCAAACTATATCTCTCTCTCTGTCTCTGTGTTGACCAGACAGGCAAACTATATCTCTCTCTCTGTCTTTGTGTTGCACCGACAGGCAACTACAATCTCTCTGTCTGTCTTTGTGTTTGACACCGACAGGCAAACTATCTATTCTCTCTCTCTCTGTCTTGGTGTTTGACACCGACAGGCAAACTATATCTCTCTCTCTCTCTCTGTCTTTGTTTGACACGACAGGCAAACTATATCTCTCTCTCTCTGTCTTTGTGTTGACACCGACAGGCAAACTATATCTCTTTGTCTTGTCTTTGTTCGACACCAACAGGCAAACTATATCTCTCTGTCTGTCTTTGTGTCGACACCAACAGGTAACTACATCTCTCTGTCTGTCTTTGTGTCGACACCGACAGGCAAACATCTCTCTCTCTTGTCTTTCTGTCGACATCAACAGGCAAACTACATCTCTCTGTCTGTCTTTGTGTCGACACCGACAGGCAAACTACATCTCTCTGTCTTGTCTTTCTGTCGACATCAACAGCAAACTACATCTCTCTGTCTGTCTTTGTGTCGACACAACAGGCAAACTACATCTCTCTGTCTTTGTGTCGACACCAACAAACTACATCTCTCTGTCTGTCTTTGTGTTGACACCGACAGGCAACTACATCTCTCTGTCTTGTCTTTCTGTCGACATCAACAGGCAACTAAATCCTCTGTCTGTCTTTGTTTCGACACCAACAAACTACATCTCTCTGTCTTTGTGTCGACACCAACAAACTACATCTCTCTGTCTGTCTTTGTGTCTACACCAACAAACTACATCTCTCTGTCTTTGTGTCCTACACCAATAAACTACATCTCTCTGTTTTTTTGTGTCGCACCAACAAACTACATATCTCTCTGTCTTTTGTGTCAACACCAACAAACTACATCTCTCTGTCTTTGTGTTGACACCAACAAACTACATCTCTCTGTCTGTCTTTGTGTCGACACCAACAAACTACATCTCTCTGTCTGTCTTTGTGTCGACACCCAACAAACTACATCTCTCTGTCTGTCTTTGTGTCGACACCAACAAACTACATCTCTCTGTCTGTCTTTGTGTC